>CAJNOJ010000015.1:0-462959 GCA_905250025.1 Adineta ricciae | reverse complement strand
TACTGTTTTCACGCATCTATTATAACATATACATCAAGCAGCTGTGCTAAGTTCCGGAAAATCAATCTTTTCTTTTACTATCAATGATAGACAAATCGCGAAGAATCCTTTTTCTCAGCTTGAAACGTCCGTTGACATTTTTTGACTCTGTAATTATTCTGATGAATGACGTAACAAACTGCATAGAAAGAGAGAAAAAAAAAGAAAACGACGATATACCAGTTAAAGATGAACGAGTCGTGCGTGAATGAAGAATCTAATTACCAGCCATTATTTCACCCGCTCGACAGGATCTTTTTTTTTCTCACTAGTCAAAGTTCATGTGCCTTGAACTGCATGTATTCCATTCAAGAGTCAATCGAGAGATCAAGGCAAGCATCTGCTTCTGACTCTGACTAGGACGTTGGGAATAAGGATGTCAATGAAGTTAATCATCAATCATTGTTCAGTGTGAGAAGCAAAGTCTCGTTAATTTAGTGAATATCTATACGCGTAGGAATGTCGGATGGAAGATAGTACTTCGCTTTCCTTCATTCGAAGATACACAAAAGGTTAATATGAAAGAAAATTCTCCGAGGAAAACAAGAACAGTCGTACAATCAATTATAATAGACACAAAAGCATGTCTGTTCAATGTAGAGAAAATGAAAGATGAATAGGGAAACAATCAATTTGGTTTGTTTCTTTTCTTTCTTCTTCTTCATCATCTGTAAATCAGATATTTCAAGATAGATTTATCTCAGATACGATTTTTTGCTTTTTTTCACATTAATTGATGTGAATATGTCGAAATTTGACAAATAAATAAGGAACAATTAGTCTTCATCCTTTCATTCTCTATTATTTATCTGTCATCCGACAGGAAGATGGACATTCATTAGTTACTCGCAAGACAATAGAAAAGAGAAAGAACACACCTTGAAATAATTACACACGATTGAACAGGACGTGTTTCACACGTCGGATAGCCGCTTTAGCCCACAGGCATTTAACATAAGATATGTCACACCCCCGCCTTCAATCCGTGTATATACACGAAAATATTTGTCAATCACTAACGAATAGAAAGAGAATCCGAGAAAGAGGTGTTGTGTCTATGTAGAAACAATCTCTTGACACCTAGACGACTAAAGTAAATCAGATGGACATGTGGTGAATAAATAAATGAAGTAAAGCTCTTTTCTCTAGTTCCACCGTCTCGTCTGCGTTTGAGTCCATCACCACAAATGCCGGTAGCGGATGGTACATCAGTGCAATTCAATTGTACAAGCGAACGCGCTTATCCCATTCCGACATTTGAATGGTATAAAAACGATCAATTAATTCAACGGTATGAATACAACTCTTCACATGTTATTCTTTCTTTCTTCTCAACGAAAATGTTATTATTTTTCTTAGCTCAATCGGTATTAATAATAACAATCAAACAAGTTCACCAAGCTTTTCAAGTTCATCCATTTTAACACTTTTACTTTCACCTGTTGATCACGATCAAATACTCCGTTGTCAAGTAACCAATGAAGCGAGTGTTCATGATACAAATGTCGAACTCAAACTTGATGTTTTATGTGAGTAAGAGATCTAAAGAACATTTATTAAAAGCTACTTGACCATTCGTTTCTTTTCTCTTTGATCATTCAACTGACATATATTTCGTTTATTCTTCAATAGTTAAACCCATTATCAATATNTACTTTCACCTGTTGATCACGATCAAATACTCCGTTGTCAAGTAACCAATGAAGCGAGTGTTCATGATACAAATGTCGAACTCAAACTTGATGTTTTATGTGAGTAAGAGATCTAAAGAACATTTATTAAAAGCTACTTGACCATTCGTTTCTTTTCTCTTTGATCATTCAACTGACATATATTTCGTTTATTCTTCAATAGTTAAACCCATTATCAATATTTCATGGAATCAAAAAGAGTTGCCTACGATGTTAACTGTCATTGAAAACACATTTGAAACGATTCATTGTGTAATATCAGCCAATCCGCCGGCATTATCAAATATTGAATGGTATAAAAATGATCAATTAATTACAGGTAAGAATTCAAGCGAAACATATTCACACGCGTTCTACACCTGTGCTCAGATTCAACACATTAGAATTTTCTTTTCTTCTCTCTTGTCACTTTCTTAAATGAGGAAACAGTCGACGTGTCAACGAAGACAATTCAATTATATCGAAATTCTTTTAGGCGAAAATCAAGAACAATTGAAGTTGAATTTTACACGATTAGAAAACATACAGAGATTAACTTGTAAAACACGAAATACCATTGGACAATCGGAAGCAAGCGTCAATGTCGACATACTCTGTAAGGAAAGAGATATGAACTTGAAATCCAATGCTTTGTTTTCGTATTAGATAAACCGAAATTATCCATGATTGAACATATTACATTAAATCAAGGAGAGAAACTTGTTTTGAGATGTCTGATTGATTCGAATCCATTTTGTCATCAGATTCGTTGGTTGCACAACCAAAGAGAAGTTCTCACTCAACCGTGCTCATTAATGAACCGAACACAAACGGTATCCGAATATGTCATACCGAGCGTTTATCGAATACATTCAGGAAAGTACACATGCGAAGTGAAAAATTGGTTGAATACGGGAAGTAATAATCGATACGAAGCAACGACAGCAGTGTCCACGGATGTACGAATACAATGTAAGTTGCAAGTATTCTATTTCAAAAGGATTTTCTCAATTGGATTTTGATTTAGATGCTCCATTTATATTGAATTCGATAAAGAAACTAGCGGTTATCGAAAATAAAGATATCATCACAGCATGTGTGGTTGATGCATATCCGAAGGCAGATATAACTTGGTTCGGGCCATCTGCACAGCGTTTAAGTTCATTCACCGACGAAAAAATGCTCAATTCAACAGTAATTTCATCAAAATTACATTGTAAGTTCATATTGAACTTCTTTCCTCACTGATTTTGTTTTTATATCAGTACCGCCATCTTATTCAACAATGCTCGGCACGTATCGATGTGTAGCGAAGAATCAATACGGGCAACATGAGTTCTCGATGCATTTTCAACGACCTGGTCTGCCAGATGCACCCACTCAACTACAAGCAATAAATATTACGCATGCTTCATTTATTCTTACTTGGCAAGCGGCTTACGACGGTGGCTCGAATTTAATATATCATATTAGTTTAAGTGGAAATCGTTCAGAGGAAAGACAAACAAATTTGAGTTCTATTAGATTCACTGGTATGTCTTGCATCGCTAATTTTACTCATGCAAGACGTTTGTCTTTAGATTTAAACGAAAATTCGCGCTATTTTGTTAAAATTCGTTCGCAAAACAGTTTGGGATTCAGTGATTATTCGACGAGTATAGTTGTCTTAACAACCGAATATCCATTTGCACCGGATGAGTTTCCAACGATTCAACGAGCTTATTATACCGTTGATGGCCGTCGAATACGTTTTCATTTGAGTGAGATTCGTTCGCCGTTGATCACTAAAGATCAATTATGTATTCAACATTATCATATTCCATCATCGACCGTGGAAACAACTGATGAGTATCCATCATGTATACCATTGAATTCTCTTCAACCGTCGAACGATGAACTTGAGATAACAACTGAGGAGAACAACGTACGTTTGAAACTGTGTTTGATTAATCAAACGGACGTTTGCTCAAAGTCTGTGTCAATTCCAACCGGTGTGGGTTTATCGAATGATTCATCTGAGTTAATTTTGATATTGATTGGTAAGTAGAAAAGAAACAGAATTTCATGTCTATTGTCTCTACGATTCGAATTATCTAGGTGCTATTTTGGGTTTATGTTTTGTCGCCGCTCTGATTGGCTTGTTCGTTTGTATTCAACAACGAAGGCGACAAACGAAATCGAAAAGCGGATCAACAGATACATTAAAGCCAAATTCGACCGGAAACCATATCGACAACTTTCATGCAACACCTGTTCGAGTCGTTGACACCAATTCATGTCTATATTATCCGGCACAAACACCAACGATGAATGAAGGTATGTAGTTGCAAGAAGACGAACTCCACCGAATAGCTTTTGTTGTATTTTAGTTCGAGCGCACAACAGTGGCTTGTTTTACAATCCAGAACTCCCAAACAGCATCTATACAATTCAAGGTGAGTACAACAAACTGCTCGAATGCATATATTTTTATGTCTATTCAATGATCCCGTCTCTCTAATTCATGTCAGGTACAAACAAAATGGCCATAAGAACAGGTTTCGCACGAGTTAAACGAGGCTTAAAAGTAGCCTGCTAGTGTCACTCTTCATCTTCTGTCAGTATGTGTGCTTGTTTGATTTGATCACAAAACACATCAACTCTCTTTATTCTTCCTCACATTTCCAATGCAAAATGAGTCTTTTCTTGACATTAAAAATTGTTTTTTTTTCTTTACTAATTTCTTGCAAAAGCAAATACATCGAACACAAAGATCTAATGTGTTGTTCTTTTCTTTTTGTTTCTCTGTAGAAAAGAAAAATTCAATGTGTTTTGATTCCGGTATGCCATCAACAACTTCGGACAATTCCGACTCGGCTTGTTCACAAGTATTATCGTCATCCGACATTGACGGACATATAGCGAACGGCTTCTACGATCGTTCGGATGGAGAACATCTCGTCAATGGAAGACTATCGTCCAAGAAGGTTCTTCTACCTGATATTCACCATCTGTTTCTGGGAAAATACAACGGGGTGACAGATATTCCACCGTACACAGTGGGCGAAAATCATTCAACGTTGCGGATATCATCTGAAGAAGAAAGTGGATTTTCTACACCAACGAAGCCTCATCATGGAAAGAAGCTTGTTTATGAAGTTGTTGTTTGAATCTGTCGTTTTTCTGTTTTTTTTTGTTTTCTATATTTATACATATTGTACCTCATCTATACATATATTCTTCGATCGTTTGCGTGTCTGCGTGCTTCTCTGTCTCTTTGCGCGAAAAACTGACCCAACAAGTTTCCTTGCTTTTTGTTTTTGATTTCATATACTATAAAGACAAGACAACGATCTGTTCAACTTATCTCACTTGGAGAAGAAAAGAACGAAGCAGCTCGAAAATACTGCGGCAGATAGAACATCAGCTCTGTTTGTTCTCTTATGAGCAATGATTTATTTTTCATGAGATAGAAAGAAAAATCGCAGAAAAGATCAGCAAACAAAATCTTTAATTTGTTTCTCTTAGCTACGTGCAAATGCACATACACGCACGTGCATGGGTGTATGTGACACTACTTGTAAGTGTTGTACGAGAGACATTGTCAACATTTTAAACAATCGTTTTTTTTTCTTTTTTTGTTCTCGCTACATTCAACGATTGAAACACTACTCGTACATATTTATCGACGTCTGCACGAACGATCTACATTATGAGCGTCGTACTACCGAACAGGTTTCCTAAATTTTCAGTTTGTTGTTTGTTAATCGATTGTTGATGATTTTCATTAGCCGTTTTGTTGAAGCGATTCCACACCCGATTTTGGATAACTCATCGAAGATGATGCGACTTATTGGTAGATTGATTGATTTTTCAATACTTGTTAAGAACACAAAATCTTTTCTTTCATTCTCTAGCAAATCCGGTATACGATCGATTAACATTATCACGTGCGGCAAATGTTCGTAGATATAATGCAACGAATACTGGTCAACAAGAACCACAATTAAATAGGGAAAAAGAAACAAGCGAATATCCATCGTTCCAACCCAACGATACAGAGGAGATCACAACAACGGTATAGATCTAATGAGAATATCATTCTGATAGAGAACGACAACTAACTAAAATCAGTTGTTTGGTGAGATATGAAGAGATTTCCTTTCCTTTATTAGCCTCTGTCACACCCATCGGATTCGGACGTCTTTCGAGCACGGTCAAAATCGACGCCGAAAATTCAATCCTTACTACCAATACATCTTCGAACAGCCTTATTACCTAATCCGAAACCACCACGAAGTGTCACTCCCGGCTCCCAATCTCGTGCGCCTACCGCTCGTTCTCGTGCATCTACGACACGATCTCGTGCTTTAGCTGTTCGTGCACGTCAACGTGCTCGTCCAAATCCCGCTGACTTACCTCTTGAAGCTATTCAAGCTGAATTAATTGCCGAAACTGCCAATATTCCTAAGCCTGTTCCTGATCGCACGATTCGTTATGTAAATACCCGTCATGGTTTCGAAGTTCAATACTACTCTTCACAGAACTGGCTGTCAACCGATGTCTACACAAAAGAAACGTTGCCACAACATGAGCAAACTTTTCGAGAGATGCTCGAAAAGAAACGTTTGCAAGAACGGTTATCTCGAAATATTTATTCGTCGGATTACTATAGCCATCGATTAAGCGACTTACTGCATACATATAAACAAGGAAATTTATCGCACGCTGAATGGGCGAAACAGAATTATCAATTACATTTTCTTAAAACTTTGTACATACAAGCAGTACAGCGAGAACAGAAGGAACGATCTGAAAATGCAGGGAATACTGATATTGATCGTCCAACCTCAACAACAACAACAACTCAACCGAATGAATCGAAAGATACCAAAACAGAAGAAAACATCGAACAACAAAATAATCAATCACGTACTCATTTTAGTAGTAATCTCATTGACGAAGCCTCATTCATCTCGACGAATTCCTTTACTCTTCCAATATCCAGTGCAACCGATGGAAATCCGACACCGTTACCAACGAGAACGCGACTTATTTCCATATCAACCAATGATGATACAAAAGATTTTCATCGGCCAACAGTTTCTCAACCGGTAATTCGACCGAAAACTGCTTCGACCGTCGTCAGTTCTGCCAAGAAATCAAAAACACTCTTTATGTTCGACGAGCAACGATGGTCCTTACAAGCAATGGTTAAACGTGTTGTCGGTTTGGCAGATAAACTTCCGTCGACCTCAAATCCTACCGAAACACAACCTCTATCGACAACGAATACCCATACTAACGACAAATCTGAAAAAGTCACGTGAAAATATTTCGACACGCATTTTTTTCATATGCTGTAAATGAATTTTTCTGCTACTTAGTAAAATATACAACTTTATAAACTCGCTCGCACTTTTATGCCAACGACAGCCGCTCCTTTTCATCCGTCATGTTTTGTATTTATTGAAGTTTTGACAACTATAACGAAACAAAACCTCTAAACTGTATTGTTTTATTTATTGAATTAACATATATATTATATGAAGTAAGCTTTGAAAGCAATTCACATTCTTTTACTTTACCTACTACATAGCAGAAAGGTTGAACTTTCAATTTAGATATTTCTTCTTTTTTTTTCTCGGCGTATCATACGCCATAGTTTTCCTTTGAACGTATCTACTCGTTCTGCCCGTTGACGCGCTGGCAAGTTCGCTTATTTCCTTTTCTCAAGAAAAACAAAACTCTTTTCACAGTCAGTGTTGCATATTTCTGTCCCGTATTAAAGAAACGTTTCTATGAAATTATGGTGGTGCTCAGCAGCAAATATCCTTTATGCAATCGGCTCTTTAGGTTATCTTGCTGTTAACATTGTCAATCTCATCGATCGAACAACTGTTGAATCATCCGCTACGTACATTGTTTTAGTTCTTCTAGCCATTCTTTTTGTGATTGACGCGTTACTCTACACAGCAGACTGGTTCGAGCAGCGTGCAACAAAAAAATGTCGAGAATTATTTGCTTGCACACTTAATATCGTCGGAAGTGTTTTATATCTAGTCGGAGCGACCGTGTTCAAAAACAAGACAGGTTCGACTAATAACTTCACAAATGCAACTGATATACCAGCGTTCGTATTCAATATCGTCGGTATGTTAGCATTCCTAGGTGAATCCATTCTTTCGTTTTTCGCGCCCCGCGTTACCAAAAAGCCATCGAAATGTTCCGTGGAATTCTTTGCTCATCTACTCAACTTTCTCGGCAATCTGACTTATCTGTGTGCACATGTTGTTCAACCAATCATTTCTTTTCTAGCGAGTCACACGACGCAATACTTAAATAAACTGACTGACATCATTTTTATTATTATTCGTCCTATACAAATTGGCGGGGATATTATTTATGTCATTGACGCAATACTTTATATAATCGTCTGGCTGAAAGCGAATGAACAAATGAGAAAAGTGGGTATGGCATGGATAGAGCGTGGACATGCAACAATTAACAAAAGAATCGACAAACCAAAATCGAATTTGACAAATGCAAATCGATTACTAAATGTAGAAGGCACAGCGGCACGACCTGAAATGAAAAAACCGATTGTAAAGCCGAAACCGCAGGTAGTAGTCATCACAAAAACGTACTCATCAAACGATCGACTTTGCGTGGAAACGATCGGCTGAGTTTCGTTTGTTATGTGAAAGTTATTAACAAGACAAGTATGTTATTAGCAATGTCTTCAACTGATTTCTATTTTAAATGTAATTTTCGTAAATACACACATGCACAAGCAATCATGAGGATCTGTTGTTGGTGATTCTCTACGATTCGTTGATGAGAATCGTTTTCTGTCTGTATTAAATGGATTATGAGTTTTGTTTGATCGTGAAACGAGTTACTTTACAAATAGTATACATTTGTCCTTCTTCTAATCCTCTCAATTGGCATCCGATACGACATTTATAATGCTTCTTAAGCCACTTTTTGTATTCTCCAGAAGTTTTTTTTCTATTAAATAATAATAATAAATATTGAATTTTTTTTTCTTCGACAAGCAGTATAAAGTAACAATATTGCTTGGATCTACACAATATTTGCGGAAGTTTATCCGCAAAGAAATCAATACGAGTTTCTTTGTACTCTATACATGTATACAATATCGAATGAAAACATTGATTTTATGCTCTAGTAAGATACATCAAGTAGATATTCTGACATGATATAATAAAAAAAAGTAATCTGTTCTCTATATCACCCATTTTTCATATTATAATGCATTGTTTTTGTAGTAAGTACCTATTTAGCTTTTATATACTCTCTCCCTCTTTTATCATACCATTCCTTCCTAAAAAAACCATTGCTCTCCTTTTTGCCTTCAAAACTGCTTATACATAAACACATCTGATCCGTTTTGCTCTCGATATAACTGTATGTGGATATGTCTCTATATATAAATGCACATATGCTTTCTCAATAGTCAAATACAATCATCATCATCGATCACGAAGAAAAAGGTTTTTTTCCTTTTTGTCTTCCATTTACCTGTGCAAATTAATCAAAGAATGTTAATACGACTTGTTTAGATGAAAATTTATAGACAGACATCCGGTTTTGATATATTTTTCTTGCTTGATTCATCGCTATGTATAACAGATGCTTGATAATCTTGTAATCTAATGAGGAGTGTAAAGGAATAACCTCGAAGACACCTGTTAGTTTGTTTTAATGATCATCACACTTGTTCAATGTCAATGAACTAATTGTTTCGAAGGATAATCTTTGTTAAGAAAGACAAATGATAGTAAGTTTCTATTTTCTATTTTGTAGAATTTGCCTTTTCTTTCATGCAGAAAGAAAGGCAACTCGAATAACTTCTCTATTTCGTAAGTCTCTCTCTCTCACACACAGTTGCTTGCTGCTTTCTGTCTACAGAGTGTGACATTTCTAATCTAGACGTTGACAAATTCTGATTGCTTACCATACCAATATAACAAACAGCACGTAGGGTTATCCAGATTAGCTTTGTTATCACTTTGTCTCTATATGGATGTGTTTTAACGACAGCAGCATATCAATCGAAAAATATCGATGATGAATATCTCGAGATATACGTAAACTTGTTGTCCAAATTGATGGACTTTGCCTGTTTTTAGCTTATCTTGACGGTATTTTTCTTCGAACATTTGTCATATGATGCTGATAAATGAGAGATAGATTAAGATCTCCACGGGCCTCTTTTTCTCACTAACCGCTGCTATCGATAGTGATGATGTGACACGCTTCGTTGTCATCCGTTTTAACATTACATATACGCTAATTGTCATCGAGAAGAGTGCAGACATGCGTCCATTTATACGTATGCATACATTTATTTCATAGATGTATTATGACAACAAGAAGAAAAAAAAGAAACGAGGTTCGGATTTCGACATTGATTTGTGCTCATCGGTAACAAAATAGGATTGAGATGGCAAAAAATCAACATTGTAATGAGAGATCTTGCTTATTTATCATTCCGCCAGGCGTGGAAAGTGACGATCGGAAGAGAAACTGCTGCATCACACCTTGAAAGTTACCGTGAAATCACACTGATCGCGGTTTGATCAGTGAATTAATTGATCGTATACGCACGGTTTTCGAAAGCAAATAAATATAATTTGTTTCGCAAGTTTACAGGTGCAAAACACCAAGAATAATATCAAATCATTTCATTACATATATTTCAATCATCCTTCGCTTTCTTCTTCTTCTCCTTATTGTTTATCTCCCTTTTGTTAATGTTATGTTTATTGATGATAATTATTTTCTTTTGCATCATTCACTACAGGGACTATTTATTTCTTTCGTTCATTATCTTCTCGCCTTTTTTCTTTCTTTCTCTCCTTCTTTGTTTTTCGTGGTATATACTTGATTGAGTTTCGCTTGCATCTTACTCGATTTTCTTTCTTTTTTTTTTTGTAGTCAAACAAAATCGTACACGTACATAAATAGACAGATGAAGAGGCACTTACTGGAGATGTTTGCTGGTAGTTTAAGAAAAGAAGGACGAAGAAGGAGAAGTATGTGGGTAAGAACGGAAAATATCCACATCTTTTGCTCTTGACTTCTTTTTTGATAGTGTTGCATGATATAGACTATATATATATGTATACAAATGAGTTATGTACCATATTAATGCACATCGAGAGAGAGAGAGAGGAAGAGAGTGTGTGTATATCTATCAGTTTCATACTTGGAGGAGTCTATACTTGTGTTCGGTTTTTTTCATTTTACGGTCTAATTGCGAAAAACGACGGCTAGTTAATAAATCAATCTAGAAGACATAGTCTTGATTTGTTAATTAAACTGATTTATCTGATGTGTCAAAAAAGTGCGTGTTTTTAAGGGAGACAGAGAGAAAGCCTAGGGTGCAACAGACACAGGACAAAGTAGTTAGTTCGACCCAAGTTATCATTTAGTATCGAAACCATTCAAATCTCTTATCAAGATTGTTGCAATTATCACAAGTAATCTACGATAAATGTCCTATTCTAGATTTTTTGTCGCAGATTGTCTGAATCAGATGATTAGTAAAGACAAGTCGATGCGAATGACGCGCTATGATACATCATCGCGTCTTCATATCATAGTTTTATACATCCTTCTTGCTAGTCTTACCATAGCCTGGGGAATCTATTTCGTTCATTCTTCTCGAAATATACAAACACAATTGGAAACTACGTACACGGAATTAAATTCAATGAAAGAACGCTTAGAAGCACTTGAATCCACTCAAATAACTATTTCGACCAATACTAATGGATACGAAACACTACGTCGTCAATCAAGGTATGCACGCGTCAAAGCAAAACCAAATAACAAGCAACCGCAACAAAAACCGAAACAAGAGAAATTGAATTCAGAGCCGCAACAAGTAAATCCTGATCTACTTTTCGGTTCAATTCATTTCAAAGTACCGGTAAAGCGATATGCATCATTGTCATCGAAATATAACCTTTTCCCAATGAAATTATAGCCATTGGCAATGACAACTTTCTGCGTTAAATCGGTAGATCATTGTAAGAAATTAGTGGCTGAAAATGAAGGTAAATGATAATGAGTCATTTCAATTAAAAAATTATATCTGCCTATTTTGTCTCTGTGTCATTTAGAATTACGTGGTCCAAAAGGTGATCGTGGTGAACGTGGCTATCCAGGTTTGCCGGGTATGCCAGGTCTGATTGGACCTACCGGGCCGCCTGGTATGTATCCAATAGGACAGTGAATCGATGTGCAACGATGTATTTCTTTTAAAGGTCCGCAGGGTCCTGTTGGTTATACGGGAGCGACAGGTCTTCAAGGGCCAAAGGGAGATCGTGGCGAATCTGTCCGAGGTGAACAAGGTAGATCGTTGAAGAATTTTGGAAGTAAAAATAAGAGTATGATTCATTTTTTAAAGGTCTTACAGGCCCGATGGGACCACCCGGCTTTCCAGGTCCTCGTGGTGAAATAGGTCCAAGGGGTCCACCTGTATGTACTATAATTTAACCTACATAAAATACATTAACTTTAATGCGAATTTTCGTCTAATTAGGGTGTTTGCACATGCCCTCGAATAGCTGTACCCTTTCAACCGCCAATATCATCTGCTATGTCATTTCCACCAAGTAGCATTGTATCAAGTGTCGATCAAAAACAAGGTATATCTCTATTTAATGACTTGACACTATCGTCTACATTCTTGTCTCATTTTGTTATTGCAGATTCTTCTCGACGTGACGGTAAGTTACTTCATATAATTTTCAATAAACTGACATTTACTCTACTCCTATTCTCAAACCAAATCAGCTGTTCTCAGCCGTGCACAACGTATGTTAGAGCTCAGTTCACTGTTCTTCTTTTTCAACTTCCTTTCTGGTCTCATTTAGGATGCGTATTTTCCTTTATTGGTACACCCGTTCTTCTCAAACAAGACAATTTCACATTTGGCGCTTGGTTTAAGGATCCAATGCCAAAAACCGCTAATGGGGCACAAAAAGTCTATGTCACACGGCATGTCACAGGCACACAATTATATGAATACAATAGTGAAGCTGATCTCATCAATGATACACCCAATCGTATCATAACTCTTCCATACCCTTATTCAGGTGTTAATCACGTTGTTTATCAAGGTAGTTTCATTTATAATATTCAACATAAGAGTACGATTGTACGAATTGATCTCGTATCCGAAACCGAAGCTCAACATGTCGACATCTCAGCTAGTCGTGAGCCACTCTATAATACCCCACAATCAAGCTGGTATGATTTCTCGATCGACGAAAATGGTCTTTGGCTGTTATATCGCGATCTACAAACACGAAATTTCATTGCTGCTAAAATCAATCCTGATACATTAGATACACAAAAAATGTGGGTGCTACCATATAATCCCTCAAGTTTGAGTCAAGGCTTTATTGCCTATGGAGTTTTCTATGGTGTTCAGCATTATAATAAACTACAATCGTATATTGATACTGTCTATGATATTTATTCGAATTTAGCATTTACTACAATGAAGATTCAATTCGCTGTACCATTTCAATTCTTAGTACAATTAACTTATAATCCATACGAAGGAAAAATCTTTGCATGGGACAACAAACATTTACTCTATTATGTTTATAATGTCCAACGTGACAAAACATTCAAGTGTTAAAAACAAGCAGGGAGTTATTCTGTCCTGTCCTGTCCTGTCCGGTGATGATAATGATGATGACGACGACGACAATAGCGATAACGGAAAAAGAACAGTGTTAACAGTTTAGTTTCTCTTCTTCTTCTTCACCTTCTTTTTTTTTCGTATGTTGACTTCTCAGGTGTAAGCTTATCTCTAATGGATTACAATTACTTTACATCAGCCTTAATATCCGTTTTTTCTTTTCTTTCTTTTCTTTTGTCATTTCTCATTGCTAAATATTACAAATAAAAGAAATTCGCATGTTTGTGTGATTTTTATCGTCGTTGTTCTTGTTGCGCTTTTCATCTTTCTTTTGACAATTGGATCGTCACGGGTGACGAACAAGGATAATGTGCATGTGAATATGTACTTGAAAAAGCAGTAGAAAAACCTTCAATCAACAGGTATGAGTTACGATAGCACATACTAACTGAGCATGACCTTTTGCACAAGGCATTTTTTGTAACTTCTCGACGACAATAAAGAGCTGTCTCATAGACTGCACTGGTCAGCAGCGTAGGCATACCGTGCGCGAAAGTGAGACGCGCAAACTGCTGCAACGATAGTGAAGGAGCAAAGGGATTTTATATGAGAAGGATGAATAGTTCGACGTTTAGAAGAATGGTTATGGTTTTTATTGAACGATAATGTATATTGTCTCGCCTTCAACTTTCCGTGCATTTTTTTTGGGTATCGATATGGGACAAATCAGTGAAGCAAATCAATTCCTTCTTTCTTTTTTCGTGACTCTTGTTATACAAATATATTTCTTGCCGATGACTGTATGACGTTCAAATGGGCGTACTAACTACTAGATAAACGTTTTCTTCATTTATCAATCGCTCAGCCGATTAAAGGATTTGTTGTTGTAGCACTTGTAAGTATTCTATTGGACTGACAAGTCTTTAGTGTATAACAATGAATTGTTTTTTGTATTTGCACATATTAGAGAGAAAGAGTTTTGAATAATAATCAATAAACATAATCTACTGTCTTATAAAGAAATACCAAGATGTTCGGCTGCGGATATCCATGTTCATTACCAATGTGTTCACCATCGATGATGTGTCCATATGATGTGCCGGTTCCACAACCTTGCCCTTGTCCGTATCCTGTACCACAGCCATATATTCAAAACATCTGCCAACCGGTCGATGTACCAATTCAAAATACAATTCAACCGGTCATTGTACCAACACCGGTCTGTGTACCTGTGCCTCAACCAGTGCCAGTTGATCGACCATGTGCTGTGCCCGTTCCTCAACCTGTACCGGTGCCGATAGAACAACCTTGTCCAGTACCTGTTCCTGTTCCTGTTCAAGTGCCAGTTCCTCAACCATATCCTGTACCTCAACCTGTTGTAGTACGCGAACCAGTATGCGTACCTGTTCAAGTGCCAGTACCAATGCCAATTTATTCACAAGAAGTAGGAATGTACAGTATTGTTACTGAATTGATCTGATCCTGTGTCTAGGAATATTACTATCCTGAGCCATGTTACGAAGAAGAATATGAAGAACCAGTATATATCAAACGTCATCGTCATCGTCATCGTCATCGTCATCGTCACCCACGACGAAGATCGTGTGCACCGCCTGCACAACCAATAATTGTACAGGTTCCAGTTCCAGAACCACCCGCTATCGTCGAGCAGCCACTTCAAGTGACGGAATATGTTCAAGATATTTATCCACCAGCACAAGTGTATACCGATCAGGTTCCTGTGGTTAGTTAAACACTTTTGACCCATTCACAGTACGAAGCAAATGCTCTTATGTATATATCTTCAGGGTTATGTTGCACGTAATTCCGTAGTTCAGCAGCCTGGTGTCATTCAAAATCAAGAAATACTCAATTGCCAACCAGGAGTTATTTTACCGCCTGCACCCTACGTACAGCCACATCAACAGTTAATACAACAATTACCTTGTGGACAGGTCGTTCAACGACCCCTATGTGTAGGAGGCGGAGGTGCTTTACAAACTATTTTAGCGTCACAACAACCTTGCTCTCCTATGCCCAATAGTGGTTGTGTACCAAGTCCTTGTTTTTCCAGTACACAGCTATGTTGATAAACATAACTTTTAGTTTTTTTTCAAAAATATGAGCTAACCAAACAGATGTATTGTACTTGATACGAGAAGAAAGAAACTGTTTTGAGAAGAGATTTCTTCTCAACGAAGTCTATTCTGATCATTTTTCTCTTCGTAGCAGATCAAAATTTCATCACTAGAATATATCATACGGTATTAAATGATGAGCGCAAAGACCTTCGAAATGAATACCCTATCTATCCCAACCACAATTGTTTTCTCTTCTGAACATCTGTCGTTGCTAAACAGCGTGTTGTGGACTAGTTAGTGAAGATAATTATTATACATTTATTTATGTATCCCCGGAAGGACTCAAGGAAAAACATGCATTTAGGAGAAACAGCCGCTTGCGCATGTATATATGAATACTATAAAAGCGACAAATGAAATGCGATCTATGTATACATATACACATGCGCACATTGTCAATGTATAGCAACCACCAATAGAACATTGATTTGTCTTTCTCCATCTATCATATCGAAATAAAAAGAAAACAGCAATGAAGTAAGTCATGTAATCTATATTAAATTGAAAAAAGGAAACAAAAAATCCCTTAATACTCTGTCTTTTTCATCGTTATTCTTACAGTTTATCAATGATAAAGTTAGAACCGATCGAACAGAACGCTGACTATGCTACAGGTAGTCGAACGATGATTTCAACGGCCATATCATCTCCTCATTCGAATAAGAGACTACGAAAAGCCTCATATCCAATGAAAACTATCAAACCAACACAACTGTTACTTCCAAATCAAATTATTCATTCACCTATGGAAGAATCGTTGACTTCCATCAATGATGATTTATCTCGACTTGATCATCAAGACAAAGCAATGCAAAATCTACCTCGTCTCTCGTCTTCGAAACGGCCTCGATTGACTTACAATAAGCGTTTGGTAGCTAATGCACGTGAACGTGAACGTGTTCATAATCTAACCGCAGCGTTTGAAGCTTTACGAAGAGTTCTACCAATGTACGGTGATCAAGAGAAATTAAGCCGACTGTCGATATTACGCATTGCTTGCTCGTATGTTCTCGTACTTGGTGCATTGAACGAAATGGATTTTAGTCAAGACCAAAATGCATACACATTGAATGAAACTTTTCATATGCTTTCCTACACAATTCTCAATGAACTCAAACGAAAGAAATCATAAACATTATTAGAAATTTCTCGTTTTTTGTTATTCATGATTGGCAAAAGAATCTTTCGTTTTGGAAAAGAAACAATTCGTTGTTCTCAGTTCAAAACATAGATACGTACACTACGTCCACCTTCTCTTTTCTCCACATATGTAGATGTCGATAATCAGTCTATCGATCCATGGTCACTGATAGGCCGAAAAGAAAGACTTTTGTTTCATGACAAATAGACGATCAGTAGAGTAGAGTAGAGTGAATCAACGGTTCATTTTTTATATTTGAGATTGTCAGATAGAAAACTCTTCCATTGCTCAAAATGTCCGATACATTTATTGACAAATTCAATGCGGAATGCCATGGCTATTTGAAATCGGAATTAAATATACGTTTATTGTCATTATCATCAGCAAAAGATAAATCTACAGCATCCGAATACTATTTTGCAGAATATCAACGGTGTTTGAGTGAACAAATGAATTTCGTTAATTACATAACTGAACAACAAGCCTCCTTGGATACTTTGAAATCGTGCGAAGCGACGATCGATGCGTTTCTCGAACGATTAAAAGCCGTTCATGAATACGAATTAAAGCAGAATGATCTTTTCGAACAAATCTTAAATGAGCTAACAACAATGGTAAGAAAGGAAATCTATCCGAGTCTTTCTCGATACAAAGTTTTTCTTCGTTTCTTTCAGAATCCATCCGGTAAAGCAGAACGCCTTCGCCTATTAGAACAAATCGATGATCTTATCGCAGCAAAAGCCAAATTAACAGGTAGTATGAATGATACTAATCCATCAACAATGCAACTCGCAGCTAAATCGAGCGATACATTTAAGAATATTTTGTGAGTTTTTTGTGTATTTTATTGTGTAAATACCACATCTATATGTAAACATGTATTGAATAAAATCAGATCCTGTATCTTGAATATTGTATAGTATAGCTTTTCAAGAAAAGAAAAATGTATGCAATGAATTTATTGTAGACGAATGTGAAATGGGAGTTTTCACTCGATACTACTTTTTAAGTAAGCCTGTTCTAATCTGTGCAACAACTGGTCTGCTGTGGGCAAGATTCAATCAGGAGAGCGATGTATATAAAGAAGAATTGAAGAAGACTATTGACAACGTCGATCTTCTCTGTCAAGCGTATAAAGAAAAACAAGGCATTCCTGGTATGAATGATATATTCTTGTTTGATTAGCTTTCTCTCCTTTTCTTTCTCGTTTGTCGCCATCAGGTGTGAGCATCGGTGTTACAATGCACGGATCAGCTGTTTGGAAAAAAGGCTTCGGTTTGGCCGATATTGAACAACGTGTTCCATGTACATCGAGCACAGTTATGCGTATCGCAAGCATCAGTAAAACATTTACAACTGCTATCGCTGCACAATTCGTGGAAAAAGGTAAACTCAATTGGGATGACACAATTGACAAACACCATCGTGAACTACCAAAGTTTTTGTACGATAATGTACTTGTCTCGATTACCATACGTCAGTTAGCAACACATACCAGTGGTATACGTCATTATTGGAAGAAAGGTGAAGTTGAAACTGATGATGAATTCGTTCTACCTGAATATTATCTAACACGTTCATACCCCACCGTCAGCGAAGCCCTTTCGATATTTCTTCACGATGAATTGCTGCATCAACCTGGTTCATCTTGGCGTTACACGACACATGGATATACATTGCTGAGTGCTGTATTGGAATGTATATCGGATGGTAAACGAGCATTCCCTGCCCTTTTACAAGATTTGATTATCAAGCCACTTGATTTACGACATACCAAACTAGAATATCCAGATGAAATCGTACCAAATCGTAGCCGATATTACTGTCGTCGTACAGTCAAAGAAGGTTTACGTAACGTCGCCTACGTTGATTTATCATATAAATGGGCTGGTGGTGGAATGCTTTCGAATGTGAACGATTTACTTGTTTACGCCAATACTCTTTTACAATGTTACCAAACGAAATCGACTCGTTCAGAATCAACTCAGTCATTTTTAAAAGCAGAAACGATTGCTGAAATGTGGTCGCCAATAGCCGTTACAAATGATAAGAATACTTTCTATGGTTTAGGATGGATGATTTCCAAAGAACGAACATCTGCTGTGCATGAAGATGCGATTCCATTTCACGTTTATCATACGGGTGGTGCTGTTGGTGCGACATCAGTTCTCTTAATTATTCCATGTACAAAGAAATGTTCAAATCCTCGTTGTGGTATATGTGTTGTCATATTAGCGAATCTTCAAAGTGCACGTGGTATCTATCAAACAGCTTTAGATATTGCCTTACTATTTCGTCAAATATCTCCCTGTTCAAGTAAATATAGACAGTGACATTCATTTTCGCTTGTTTTTATCATGTCCGATATCTGTTTTACAATCGATATTGTAGAGAATCTGTATATAAATATACAATGAATATACTAGTTCATGATTTACTTTTTTTCTGTATGGATCGATCGCAACGGTCGTAAAATGTCAAAGCGTTCCATGACAAAGTGTCTCGTAATGCTACAGATAACATATGGAATATATTATTGGGCAAGTGTATTTGACTTCTCCTCTACGATAAAGAAAAGGTCAATTGCCAAACTCTTGTCTGAAAATGATTAACAGCATCTATATCCAATATTGCACGTCTATGAATGTTCGTAATTGATATGTACTTAATTTTGTTGGCTTACATTAGAAGGAGAAGAGCGGCTCAATGTAGTTACATGATTTTTTTGTACTGAAATAGAGTATTTGATAGGAACATGGTTCATTTTTGAATCTAGATGATCGCTAATATTGATTCCCAAGAGAAAAACATGTCTATCATTTGTTTGCATACCAATAAGAATAGAATAGAATAGAAGAAAATCGGAACCGGAAACAGTTTTCCCTGACTCCGGAATGGAAACTGTCAACTAAAAGATCGATCATGAGACATTTTCTTTACCTAAAAAAGTCCGATAAAACTTAAAGTAGATCTACTCGACAACCTTTACAGATGCACGCTATGATGAAGCTCCATCCACAAGTCAATAACCGGTGATTTCATTTTTCTCCATCATTAAACAGAACCTGTTTCACACGATCTCAAGAATGCAAAAGTGCCTTTACAGTCGATGTCATTCACATAAAGAAAGAACGAGTTCTTCATCTCACTTCGGTATCGTTCAGTCTCTTTATGTCAATAATGGAATCGGTAGGGTGTAATCGAGAAGGGAAAGTTGAGATGAGAATAGGACAGAGAAAAGCAAACTAAGCCGAAAAGAATCGTGTTAGTGGTTCTGCGTCGGTTTCTAATGAAAAAATAGAGAGAAAATGCAAATAGAGAGAAAAACGTTGGTAGGATGAAGTATGCGTGTCTCTGTCTCGCTCACCCTTTGTCATATAGCACTAGACTAGAGTGACTAATCAATGACTGAATTTTTCTACATGGTTGCAGTTGATAAGAGAGAAGATGCTGAGAGTGGAAAAAATGAAGCTTTCATCAAGCAGAAACTTGCAGAATAAGAAGGAAATGAAGAAATAGAGCGACGTCGAGGAAGAACTTCTCGGTATCGTGAAACAGAGAAGAAGAAGAAGAAGGAGAAAAACCGAAGAAAAGAAAAAGATGTTGTTGATGACTTGTTGAGCGAGAGAAAACGCAGCTGCTCTTATTTTTTCAAAAAAAATGTTCATTGTTACCTCATGTTTTCAAAAAATATTACTCGCAATCATTGAACAAGTATTCTAAAGCACTTAGGTAAGTGAACTTTTTACTTAGCTTTTCAACAACCGAAAATATCTTTCCAGTTCAGAAGTTCTTGTCAAAAACCTGACACATTCAATGCTATCCAATAATCAATACTGGAATTACTTAACTATTTTTGTGTTATACTATTTCCTATTGATCAAACCCGTGTCAAATCAAGGCTTAGCGTGTTTCAAATGCATGACCACAAATCCATCCGACGACGGGTGTCGCGATCCATTTTCTTCAGTGATTAATCCAGTGCAGATTAATTGTCAGGTAGATTTACCGATGATCGTGCTTTCACTTCACAATTTCTTCCCAGAAGAGAAAAAAATAATAAGTTCTTATCTCTTTTTAAACGGAAAATGTCTTATTACTAATAATTATGTTTTGTATGTCGTGTTTTTCCTTGAAAGACGAAATTGAATAATTGAATTAGTAATAGGAAAGTTAGTTATGAACGATGGGGCATAGGGCACTTCAGATGGAGAGAAAAGCTTCATCTAGTTAGCAACTGAATCACATAAGAGTCTTCAATATTCTTTAGGCGACATCGGTGGGCAAAAATGGAACATTTCCGGCTCGATTCTGTGTTAAAATTAGCGGTCGGGTGTTAAGCATCGATAGCGGTGGGAATAGTTCCTTGTTAAACACATTTATCTATTATCGAACATGCGTTGTTGATAACATCATGGAATCCACCAAATCCTTGGAATCATCCGGCAATTTCCGATTGAAAAATTTTCAAAATATGCCCGGTACAATTCGTCTTCAAGGTACGATGTCCCTTTGTATATACGATGGATGTAATCAAGCAAGAAACTATTGTTCGTCATTATCAATTATTCTTATGTCTAGTTTCTTTCTAATATTTAAACACTATTATTAAGTGTATGGATGGATAACTGAACACGAAGCATTGTATCGATGCGCTGAAAATGAGATTTGTTCCCTTGAAGACATGTGAATTATTTTTGTAGATCGACAAATGAATAACGAGGGAGAATGCTTTTGTAAACTAATATTTGTCTAAAAGTTATTTTTCTTTTTCTAATCATGATAATATAAACATGATAATTAATCAAAAAACTTCAATGCAATACTATGGGGAATTGAACAGATGCTGACAATGTAAACTCCGATTTCAACGCAGCTATGATTTTTCCTACGGTTTCGAGATAATCTCATGTGAATATGTGATATTGTTCATGTTCGTCCTATTATTGGTCTCACTTGGGTTAGCGATAAGCAACTATTCATACCGATGCATGATCGAAAGAGAAACAGAAGTTATAACAATGGTTAAGTAGAGTGTTGCGTTTTAATACACAATGAGATAGATAAAATAGCATAGAAAATGCACTGGGTGTTAGTCTAGCATTTCCTGCGTTTGAGCTATTAGAAAAATATTCACGACTAATCTGTTTTTGTTGAACGGAATGGAATGACAATGCATTTCGGTTTCATGATATTACTGTAACATTAACCATAGTAATGCATGATGTGGAAAACATTTTCTATTCTTTTGATCTCAGTAGTCTGTGATGTCTGAGCGCACACACTGTTATTATAGTGAAGAGTCCGTGTCCTTTAACTGGGGAATTGCCGATCTTTTGGATTAGTTCTTGATCAGTTCAAATTAAAGGAATAGGATTGTAGTTAATTTAGTTCGTCAAGAACTCTACATATCACGTGAGGGATGAACAACAATTTCTTTTGCATGGTGCTCACCTAGTTCAACTCTATTCATATAATATGAGCGAGAGAGCTTGGGAAAAGCATTGCTTTTCATGGAATTGGAATGAGTTGATAATCTTATCGGACTGTAGCAAGAAAAATATGTCAAATGAGTATTGTAAGGCGATTCTTTACGGTATGTAATATAATTTTAACTGCCGGTTAGTTTTGGCTGTGGAAGATCAATGCACGAGGATCGACTGACAAATAGATACACACAAAAAAGTTTTAATCATTTAGCATCCAAAAATCATGGTCGAAACGTCCACCCGAGACATATAAATACAATCAGATTTATTTATTTTTCAGAATTTATAAATAAAACACGAAAGCAAAAACAAAAGAGAAAATATTCAAATGATGACAAGTGATGAGATTCACCTAGTTGTGTATCTTACCATTATGTTATTGTCAGTATTTTTCCAGTATAGTACAAAAAAAAACGAGATAAAATACATAAATTCATTGACAATCATGTGAATTTATGATGTTTTCTATGCATTGCGTGAATTTTCGCGCGTTGATAAACAGGATCATCATCAGCATCTTTCAATGTAACACATCGACTCGCCAAACAGACAACAGAACAAGTTGAGGCGACGATGAAAGCAAAAGCTAAATAACATGTTTTTTCATCGAAATGGTTTGGCATATACGGTCGAATAGTAAGTAGCAGATGTTTTTGTGCATAAATACATGGTCGAATGAAAAGCGTCAATAAACTATTGAGAAGACTCAAGATCATGGGTACTTGTTTATCTGGAAAATACGAGATAGACGAAATGAGGAAATGATCACCGGTATTTTATTCTGTTTCAAAATTTCACCTGCTGACTTCAATTTGACTAACAAAATAGAGAATGTAAGGTAGCGGGTTATCTTGCGAACATCGAAAAAAGGATACAGAAAGCGAAGGGATGAGCAAAAATGGAAAAGAACGGTTAAACATGAGATTATCACGAGCAGAAAAATAGAAAATATTTGAATTGTAATCGAACTACATTAAATGTTTAAAATTAGAATCAAGTACTACGGCTTGATCTTGTACGGAATTAATAGCGAATTTCGAGTTTTGACTGGGTAAGGATGGTGATGTTAGAGAAGGAACGATGGTATTGCTTTCTCGTGCAGTTTTCAATCGTTCGAGTTCTTGTAATAACTGTTGATGTTGAAGTTCAAGCTGTTTCTGTCGGAAGCTATTCAATACTTCTAGTTCTTCACGTTCTTCGGCTAAATATTTCAGTGAAAATGATCGTGAAGTGAAGAGAACTATGACTTACAAATGAAGAGATTTTCCGCTTTCGAATATTCATCTTTCAATTCAGCGACATGATCAAAGATTAAACCATCAACTCGTAAATCCAATAAACATTTGGATACTTCCTTATCACCTAGAACAAACAATACAAAACTGTCGTTTTTGTTCTCATTCGATCAATGAGATCTTACTTGCTTCATCACCCCAAATGAATAGTAGTTTACCATTGTCCTTAACATTCTTAACAAATTCTTTATTCAAAAGAATATCTAATGCGGGTGCTGCTAAACCGGACAATTGTTCTGTGACACAGAAGCATAAGCCAATATCGATTGACCACGTTCGAACGTCCAAATATTGTGGCCAGTCTCCTTTTTCACCTTGTGTTAAAAACAAAACTGGGAAGGATGTCTGTTTTCGACGGAGCATGGAAGCACAATCAGGGTCGAAAGTCGACAGAACAATCACGCGTTTACCCGCTAAAGAAAAATCCGATCTCAAATTATTCTTAGGATGCCTTTTGCGGTTGAAATTTACCGTAATTAAGAAGACAGCGGAGTATACAATCGATATACTCATTTCGTTCGAAGAAATGATTTTGTTCGCTGCCGCCTTGTCGATATTCCATAGCATATTTGATCTCTACATTGAAACCAAGATGTGGATCGAGTTTTTCGAATAGTTCTTGTAATGTTGGAAACAATGAAAGAAATTTTTTCTCATCTTGCTGCTGTCCAAATTTTAAACTTGCTAATTGCTCGTCTTCTCCATTGCTTAATGGAGTAAATGTCGACATTGATAAAGCGTTCGGGGTTAGATTCGTCGAATCATCATCGTCTAGCTCTTCATCACCTTTGCGTACTTCACCTTCTTTACTGGCATGGTAAATCTTCAATGATTGAAGTTGTGGTAAACTTAGATCCTTAACTGGAACAACGAATAGTTCGGCTTCGTGTCCCTTGCGTTTGAGAGTAATTGCGACTTGAAAATCATGGTACACCACCGGAATTTTGTCCTTGGATAATTGTACGTCAAACTCGACAAAGTCAAAACCAAGCTGAAAAGCACCTTTGAACGAAGCAAGTGTATTTTCACTAACAAATTTTGTTTGAACTGGTCTTGACACTGACGAAGGTGGTGGGGTTGACGAATCCAACGAACGTTGCTTGCTCAGATCAGGTGGTGATGTTGACGATGACGATGATGATGATACTTGTGCTTGGTGTTTTGATGGTATGTGTTCTGTATTTGTTTTACCTAGGCCACGATGGCCAACATTGACGGGTCGTCGGCCTTGACGCCAATACTTTGATGGCGAAACAGCGAATTTTTGTTGAATACCTTTCAATGGTGTTATTAATAGAACATCGATTTTTATTTGTCCAATTCTACGGAAAACGAGAAGTGCCGTTTTGATCATTGAGATCAATAGAAAATACTCACGGATTGTGTTTGAGCCCAATGATCGGTACTATTCGATTGAGATGTTTATTATCCGCTAGTTCAAGATTCGAATGAATTGGTAAAACATATGCAAAACCGATATGTTTTCTTAATGGTGTTGTTTCGTCCACAAGATAGAAATCGATGTGATAGGCAACATTTTCTGGTTCAAATGTTTGAATTTTCACTACCATATAATCATCTTTTTCCAGCACAGCACCATAATCCCTTTGAAAATTGGCTTCGCAGCCCGACAAACGTAAGATAGCCGATTGAATGAACACTTTCGACGTGGGTGTAAAAACTTGACTAGATAGATCAGGAGAGATTTCTTCATTTTCTTGTTGGTAATTCAGATCTATAAGAGTAAACGTAGATATTGAAGTTCTCTTCTCGATGAAAGTTACGTACCAATCGGTGACACTTTCAACGAAAGGTTACTGTTACGTAGTTTTGTTGACCAGATTTGTAAAGCATTGGAATGAAAACGCAACTGGATTTCTGTTTGACCAGTCAACCATCCAATGTCAGTGCGACATTCTCCTTTGTAACAGCCGAAGATAGCTGGAAACTCGTCGGGTGGCGTGTTCTCAATCGACGCGTCTGCTATCGTCGGTGCTCTGTCATCGGAATAGTTTGTCAGATGATTCAGTGATAATTGACGTGCATTCTTAAACGTTTCCCCTGAAAGGAAATCCGTAAACAACATCGTGGGTCTCGATGAAAAACTTACATTTCTTCACAATCAAGTTTAAATCATCATCAAAGCGGACGATTTGTGCGATTAGATATCGATAGGAGATCTTTTGTGGGCCGTAGATTTTAATATTGGTTGACCAAGTTTCCCCTTCGTCAGTCTTATCCGTTCGATTCAATGGTATACATCGACTTGGAAGCCATTCACCTAATTGTTCACATGAACCAGTAACTAGTACACTATCACATGGATTTAACTTCTCTTTGACGAGTACGCAGAATTCCACATCGTAAACGACTCGACGAATCATGATGTTGCCGCGTTGTTTTTTCTCTCTCAATTGCTTGATTGTAAATAATCCAAGAGGAAAACTAAAGGTTTATATATATGAAATAAACGCATATCTAATGTGATTCGTTGACAGGATAATAAAGCAGTAAATGTTACCAGGCACGATCAAATCAATAGTCGTCTTTCATTGTTCACTGACAAAATGAGTAGCAGTGGAGAAAAAAAGAAACTATAACATAGTTCTTGCCATTTGTGGTGAAATGAAAAAGGGTAGGAGATACAATAAAAAGAAAGAATAAGCAAGAAAATGTCCTCCGTGGATAGACGATTAATTAAGAAGACAGTTGGCGAGATATGCTTTTATTATTACGCACATGAACACGTTGAGGGCGTGATCAACTCGTGATTCATTGGGAGAAAAAGCGGCAAAACAGAACCGAGCTCACAGTATATAACGGAAAGGCATAGGAAGAAAATACAACTGCTGTCGCTTGTTTATCATATTCTGCAGTGAATTCCATCTTTCGTAGATGTCACGTATAAACAGTCAAAGAAGAAAAGGCGTACGATAGTATTGCATGCGAGCTATTATGACGAAAAGTGTAAACGTAAAAGTTCACTTGACGAGAACGATAGTTCAAAAAGTTTTCTTTAAAAAAATACCGCCACGCATAGATTATATCAAGATATTAACAAGGCAATAAAAACTGTGGTTTTTACGACCTCGAAATAGTGTGCGGTTCTTAAATTAAAGTGAGATATTTATGAGTATATGTTGTGAGAATATGAATTAACTCGCTCTGACATTTATTATGCATATACGAATACTTGCCATGTATTATATGCCCGCTTATTTGGTATAAAAAGCAATAAGTGATTGGGAAAGGACGTTATACATTACCCGAATCGTAAAAAGGACGATGTTTTTCGAAAACACGTGCAAATGTCAATGTATATTCGTGATAACAACGTACTACTGAGGACAAAGTTTTATGTAAGCCGCAATTAGCTAAGGCAAGAGCTTTGTGCACAATCAAATATAGGTAATTACGAGAAGAAGAAAGGAAATTTGTTGATCTTCGAGTCACTTCTTCGAACTTCAAAGTATCTCTAAGTAAATTATACGCACAAACATCAAAAGAGTGTCACCATCTTGAATCCATAAGCCATTATCAATGTAAATATCTTCCCCCGTCAAAACCCTCACCAACTGAATGATCACGATGACTAAAAAATGTCTACAGTGCACATTATCAACAACAGTTTAGTCTCTCCGATTCCTAATACATGTAAATTTGCCATACGTGAAAGCAAAACTTTCTTATTCAATGATTTATTAGAACACGTGTGCATTCAACTTCAGAATGTAAAATATGTATTGAATTCAATATAACAAGAATAATACGAACCAAAAAATACATTGATAGCAAAAAAAAACACAAAAATAAAGGAAAGGAGGCGAAAAACAGGAGAGATATGTATATATTTTCTTTTAATTCATTTCGTTTCGACATCTGAAAGACATACTATCTCAATTGTTTTACACAGCTGCTAGATGAATGAAAATAGAGAGGCGTTCCAAACATATATGATCACGTCCGTTAGCGAAAAAGAAAAAGGAACATTGAAATAAACAATATTATTCAACTATCTACATATTTTGTAAGTGAAATAGTAGAACAAAGAGAGAATCGAACTGAAAAATCTATCAAAGTTAGACACAAACAAACACAAAATCAACTTGTATTTACATAACATTGACTTTTCACGAATAGCGAAGATATTTACATCTAGATTAACTTGGAATAATGCTTAATAAATAAGAGAGATAGAGAATTTGTGGGATGAAATTGTTTTTCAAACATAATTGCGATCTTTGAGGATGGACGAAGCTAACAAACGTGGTGTTGTGTGATTATCCGATGGTAATTGAGCATTTTCGCGATCGATTATTCTTGCTCGAAGATCGTTGACTTTCAATCGTCCTAGAACGTAAACGAGATGAAAAACAATCATGATTGTGGTGCAATTTAGTGACAAGCATACGAATCAAAGCGAATGAAGCGGTTAGTGTTGTGATATTTAAACATGTACCAGAGAGAAGAAAGTAAACTACGTTTATGCATGTGATTATCGAATGTTGCAAAAGTTTGCCGACATTTCAAAAGAATCAGTTTATTTCAAAGAGAAAGGGACACTACAAAGCTCGAAAAGGCATGTAAAAATAAAGTTGGAGCTAACTATGTTCATTCATAACAAGTTTGTTGTACATGTTCTGCCACTAAATAAGCTTATAGAAGAAATACGTTCCTCTACATGTCGCGAAACTTTTGCAACATCTGTTCTATGAATAAAATAACACTTACCAATGGGTATTAGCACACGATGGGTACATCGCGGCTTAGTGATGCTGAACAGAAATACAAAAGACAAAATCAGTTATAGCAATGAACAACAGATTGAGGTATTCTGTTACAAATGAAATATCCTGAAACACCTTTCCCTGAGGAGTATCATAATGTATGGTGAAGGAAAAGCATGAGTAAGTCGGCAATGAAAAAAAAACAAACAGAATCAAATATCAATAGTAGGTAAAGAAAGCATTAACAAAAATTAGAGAGGCATTGTCGAAACCGGAGCGATTATTCTACCGTTGTCTTTCGTGGAGTTCGTGCTGGAATCGGTGGTGGTGGTGGAGATAGGCGAGGTGGTGTCGCTCGAATACCACCAGGTGGAGACAATGATGGTGGTGGTGGCGGTGGTGGTAGACGTTGAGGCACAGTCGGTCGATGTACAGGCGTACTACTCAATTCTTTCATTACTCCAGCAAACGCTTCGACTTCTGAACGTACATGGACAACAAAAAATATGTGAATATATAGGACGAGAGGGGAAATGGAAAGTAAAAGAATAATCTCTGCTTTCAAAGAGAAATCATGCTTACCTGGTGGTCGACGAACGCGTCTGGGTTGTGCGGCCATATTTGTATCTTTCAGCACGGACATAAGGTTAGATACGACATCAGTATCTTCGTCACCTATAGAGAATTTGTGAATAATATTTCTCTTATCGAGAATATGAATTTTGACGGTATGTTACTTGGTTTAAAGTATGCTTTGGGTTCTGCTTTCGCTTCAGAACGATGAGTCTTACGAATCTCATCAACCAATTGTTTAGATTGCTTAGCACGTTGAGCTTTCTCTTCTTGTTCGCGCCATAGACGATTTTCTTGTAAGCATGTCAAAAACACTGTGCAGAATGTTTTCAAATCCGTGAAGAAATCACTCAAAGGACATTTTTTAGGATCAACTGTTAAATAATCACATAGATCTTGATAGGTAGTGATTAATTTCGTATTCAATCCTTCGAGTCGTTCAACATCATCTCGTGCACCTTTGACAAAACCCTAAGAAAAAAATTGAAATCTGAATGTTTACAAACGGCCGAGTTTCATTTACCTCCATTGCATCACTAAAACGATCTCCAGCAAGAGAATCTGCCGTCGCATTCTTAGCATTATCTAAATCGGTCTGAGCACCAGAAACACGGGATTTGATTTCGTTTAGTGTTCGTTGTAATTCGTTAGTATCAACTACGAACAAATCGATCGGTTTAGTGTACGAAAATAAGCTCGAGTGTGTTACTTTTCGATGCAACTTCAGCAACGCCTTGAAATTCATCACCAAATTTCAGTAAATCCGAATGATCTTTTTCAATTTCTTGTAAAATGAAATGTAGCAATGTTCGTTTACCATCATTGGCTTTAGTCGAGTGTAACTATTCGATGAGACGAAAAATAAGGAAATTATTTGCGAATATTTAAAACTTTTACTCTTGGAAGGAAACTAATGTCGAAACCGTAGATGGGCTCATATGTTTTTGCACTTGAGTTCATATAATTACCAATGGTTAAAACAAATTCAATCAATTTTGGAAAGCGTTTAGATTTTCGAACGGTTTCACATGCTTGTCGTGCGGCAACTAAGTTCTATAGAAAGAAATGAAGAATTTTAGATGCGTTTTCAAAGTGTTTTGATTTGTCAATTATATTCTTTACCTTTTCTGTTTCTTCCAATAGTTCTTTGTATTGACTTTTGAATAGAAGTAATTTGATGCGTTGGTGTAAACGTTTTATGTCGCTTACGGCGCAGAAATACTGTTCGGAATCAGGTAGATCGTTGATTTCATTCTTCAGGTCAGAGAGCTTCTTCAATTCTTCAGGAGTAGGTAATGATTTATCCAATTGAGCAAGTAAATCGCTCGTGAGATGTTGACTATCGCACGCAAGAACCCACTGACGAAATTGCTGTGGAGTGGATTTTAATTGACTGAACATAATTGCTGGAAAGAAGAAAATCTATCAGTGAAAGAATATCTAAGTAGTTAAGTGATGATTTTACCAAAATTTTGACCAGCACGTGGATCAAGTACACGGAATTCTTTTGTTTTCTTCACAGTAGTGGATGATGATGATTCATTATCACTGTCAGCTAGGTTTTTCACTGATGGAAGACAAACGCAAAGCGTGTTCAGGATATGAAGGTGTAGAAATGTTCGTACATACCAGGAGCGGATTTTGTCGCAAAGTTCTGTTTTATTGCTGCGAATAGATCTTTCTTTTGAAAATGTTTTTCGTCAAGGTTCGCCCAGATGGAATCTTTCTTAATTGATTGTGGATTTATCTTGTTCCATGCAACTTTTTTCACAGCTTCGCCGACAACATATTTCTGTTTAGTTGGTAAGAAATCTGGTAACGGTGGTGGACCTCAAAAGAAAAAGATTTCAAAAGTAGATTTTGCTTTAGAAATTATGAGATAAATTATAGATACCAAGTGGGGGAGCAGTCATATTCATCATTGGTGGGGGTGGTGGCGCGCCTCCCACACCAGCCATACCTGGAAATGGTGGAGGCGGAGGTGGAATTCCTCCACCGGTCATACCCGGAAACGGTGGAGGTGGAGGTGGAACTCCTCCACCGGCCATACCCGGAAACGGTGGAGGTGGTGGAATGCCACCCTCTGTCAGCATTGGAGGTGCTGGCGGTATGAGACCTGGAAGAAGGTTTTGGTTTGATATGTTTTTTTCACTTTTGAAAAGATGAGCAAGCAGAAATGAGAAGAGCAAGAAGAGTGAAAGAAACACACACACAAGCGATGTGATATGATCTGACCTGGCATAGGAGGTGGTGGCGGTGGTATATTTCCTATACAGATATTTGTGATTTTACCTCCTACTAATTTTTAAAGCATTTATCGATGTGTTACCTGGTGGTGGCGGTGGAGGTGGCGGCATTAAGCTTCCAGGTAGTGGAGGTGGTGGTGGTGGCATGCTGCCTAATGATGCGGCCATTGGTGGTGGCGGTGGAATATTTCCCATTGATGATGAAAGTGGAGGCGGTGGTGGAATGTTGTTTCGCGGACTGGTAGTCGATGCAGTATCTCCAATAATATCACCATATTGTTGTTTTAAATTATTCACTGTTTCTGCGTCAACCTAACAAAGAGAAAATGTTCCGCAATTCCTTTTCCTTTCTTCTTTACTTTTGTTAGCACAATTTCCAATGCCTTTGTTAATTTTTCTCTGGTTTGTTCTAGATGTTCAACACGTCCTTTCATTAGGTTTATTTGTATTTCATTTTCCGTTGCTGTTAAATTATTCATTGTCGTAGTGGCCATTTGTGAAAGATCATGTAATGAACCATTACGTATTGACGGTGTATGATCACTTATACCTAAACCCGATTCGCCAATCGATTCACTATCCATCGAATATGTATCGAAATCAGGATCACAGGCGGATTTTGAAAACACAATACGTGTTATACATTCATCAATTAAACGTAAATATGAACAACTAGAATCGGAGAAACCTCCTAGATATTTGTAAGAACAATTCTGTCAACTAACCGAATAGCTGGATCATCACGAATACAAATCAGTCGATTAATAATACTGGCAAGTATTGGTTCTGAAGGTGTGCTTTTAACTAAACCGTGTAAATAATCAAAACAAGCTTGAAGATCACTAAAATCAATAGGAAAATCGCTTTTCGAGTTGTGGTAAATCGAAACTGGAAAATTTCTTACGCCCAAGTGCTCGATATCGATTCAAGTTTAATATTCATTGATTGATAATCATCGTCAATATGACGAAGAAATAGATTGATTTGTGCTGCTAACATTTCTTTTTGCTTTAGATCTTCGCATTCTTGAACCTTCTTTTGTAATCCCTATTCAAGCAAAATCATTGATGTGAAATTGGAAGACAATCGTTCTTTCAATTCGTACTTCAAAAGCTGTCTTGAAGCCACAACGAAACAGTTCACTTCGTAGATGATAGCGATGCTCCGTTGATAGAGTAACAAATATAGCATTGATACACATTAGAAAACTACTCTAAAAATTAGAAATAGAGCAACTACCAAACAATATTCAATAAGTTCATTCGAGTTTCATACCGCTATTTCAATTCCTGCTTCAAAGGAGTTAACCAAACAATCGAATCGTTCACGACCTGGCCACCATTTCTTCACAGACTGTGCTAGAAGTTGAACAATATTTTGACCATTCGAAGGGCTAGAAGTAAATACATTCGTCGAGTTTTTGTTTTTCCTCTCAGTTCAAACGTACTTATTTTCATTTGGCATAGCCAACGCGAACAAAAGAATAGCACATGTTTGTTTGATTTTATTTGACCGTTCATCAGCTTCGAACGCTAAGATATTCAAGACATCGATCGTGATCTCTGCTATATCTTTAGCTAAGGATTCTTTCATTGAATTGAAATTCCATCCGAGATTGAGGTAGTTTTTAAACGCTTCAATGCCAGCTCCCAAAATATCATGCAGTGCACTTTGTTTTTCTCGACGTTCGTCACCATCACGATTGACTTTCCTGTTGAAATGAATCGAAAACCGCAAGAATGCGAATCACGCTTTTGTTTATCGAAACTTACTCTCGAGTGAATTGAATTTTCGTGATGCAAGCTCGCATTGCTTTCAGCATCGCGTTGGGACCGTTGGAATTCTCACCAAACACTTTACTCCATTTGAGGCCGTACTTTTTCAGCGAAAATGCCACACGTTCGAATGTATCTTTACTATTTTTCGAATAGATATTATCCATCGTAACATGATTTAAACATTGTATTTGATATTCAGGCGACTTGGGACCACTCATCTCATTCTAAAATCGAAGCAAAGAGAATTTTCGAGACTGTAGAAGGCACAGGAAACATCTTACCGTGGCGAGTTTGTAATGCGAACTAAGCATTTCTCTCATATGTGCGGTGGTTGTTTGCTCGAACATTTTCTTTTTCGTTTCGTTTCCTTCGAACAGATCATCCTAGTAGAGGAAAAGAGAGAAAGTCATGATCACAGACACAAATTCTACAAACCATGACAGATTTAAAACGTTCTCGAACTTCATCATCGGTCAGTGCAGTTACATCGAGATCATTAGATGCAGCTGACGACGAAACTGGCGCTAATTCTGATGATGCTGTATAAGATGTAAATGTATTATCGTGTGTAGTAGTCAAATGATTGCTTCTACTGGAACCCAATGCACTCTGATCAACATTGGTATCAAACGGCAATGGATTACGTGATTTTCCCGATGATATTCTCATTGTTTTCTAAAGAGACGTACCGAACGAACGTAGTAACAAATTCGTCAACATGAATAGCTCACCATAAATTTCGATGATAACGTTCCAACCTGCAATTGTCAACATGATCGGTGAATTCTCTTAGAAATTCGGTGATTCTTACCGCAGTATCTTTCTTCTTCTCTTTGCCTTTTTTCTTCTCATGTTCCGGATGTCCATCCTCATTCATTCTTTTGGTTATTCTTTAAAAAAGATCGTATCTGAAAAACAAGAGAAAGTTATTGCTTGTTCAATTGTCATACAATCGATGTCGAACTAAATCTCCATAGATTTTCGCACTCTGTCGATTTTGATGCTTGATTATCATTGCACATAGACGATCATTTTCATACTGTCGTCTTTCTTGTAAATACGTATTGCTCGTTTGTTTGACTGGTGGGATGATTCTCTGATGTGATTTCGTTCTATGGCGATGAATTTCACTGATACGTTGTTTTGATTGTTGAATAAAAGAAGATTTGTGTTGTTGAAAGGCATCTTGCAATGAAGGAACTGATTTACTATTAGATAAACAATCAAATGGAAGGAAAAACGTTGTCGAACGACAAGATTTCAGTTGCTCATGAATTTTTTCGATTAAGAGCGTTTGTTTTCGCTGACACGCTGTCAATTCATGGAATAATTCGTCCAATGTAGCTGGATGGGAGAATGTCTGCGTGAAAGACAAAGAGTAGAACAACATTACTATTTAATGCTTTTATGATAAGTCATAAATATGTTGATCGAAAATATTCTCATTAGATATGTATGTATGTATGTTTGAAACGTTACTTCAATGAAATATTTGTCGTTGGTTTTGAAAAGAGTAAATCAAATTTGCCTTGAATTACGCCGAAAGGCTTGTGGATCAAACTCTGTATATGTTGAACGAGAGAAAGAACGAACGAAAGACTTACGGATTGATTCATTTCCACTTCACTACATGTGTCATTGATTTCGAAGTTTGAAGGAGGAATTTGCTGATGATCAGAAACTAAATGAATAAATTCAAATGTATCAGTCTGCATCGAACTGCTAGACATTTAAGTTTTTCTATTCGCTGAAAAATCGAAACACGTGAGAAATGCAATGACTAATAACTCTCCCACCTCCTGTCATATTCATACTGTTCTTCGCTCAGTAAACAATGTTATTCATTCATTCAAACCTTTCGATCGATGATTGACAATTACTGAACTAAATCGATACTTTTTCGCATTAGTTCGGTTGGACGGTGTTCGCATTTGTAAATTCTATGACAAAGAAAATAGAATCTCTACGAGTGTGTTTTATTTTAAACCATACGGCATTCTCACGACTTGACCTATTCATGATGTGTGCCTTATTTATTGAGCTCGATATTCATGGAATTGGTTGTGATTCGAATTGTACCTAAAAAGGTATGAAGAGTGTGTAAGAGCTATGGACAAGAATTAAAAAAACGAAGGAATGTAAGGCTTAGTTGCTAATGATGCGTGTGTCATCGAAGAGCTTAACGTTTGTATTGTAAGTTCGAAAAACAAATGAGAAGACGGTTTGAATTGTCTGTACAGAAGTCATTGTTCGTAGAAGGAAATAAATGTACGAATAGTATGACTTTTCAATGTATTCTGTTACAAATAAAAAAAAACATGCATATGTAGATCTAAGAATAGAATGGAAGGGGAAAGAAGTGAGATTTTCGCATTTTGGCCAACTCTATGATTTTTCGATCCATCAAGGCTGAGTCAAACAAAAGATAGTGTGAATCATTATTGCTCACTACGAATTTCAGACTGGCGACGAAAGAGAAAAGAAAAACAGTTGAAATTCGATCGAACTAGATGGCGTTAGACTTCTGTTTTCAATCGAAACACGAAAAATCAACTCATCATAGATGATTTTCAAACTACTTACTTGTCTTGCAGAGAATTTCGAACACGTCCGACAGAGATAACTTAGGCGGGTGACTCTCGTATGAAACGCGTCATATGGAGATGCATTCTATGACTACTGAAAAAGGCAAGTTGGCGACAACTTGTTTATCATTTCATTTGTCATCTATTTTCAAACAAAAGATAAGAATTATTCTGTTTTTCCGTGTAACCATACACTCAACCTCTGTTCTTTACAACAAAAATGCCTCGATATACTAGAATGTGTTTATTATTTTATCAAAATCAACCAAAGAAGTTTATTCAAACAGTTAACGTAATTCTTTTCCATGCAATGTTATTCACACTAACATCAATTACGAGCACATCGGAACTATCTCCTTGAGTAAAGATCAAAACCCGTTCGGCCGTACAGTATTTTCCCGATTCGATCTAAAACGAGAAAACAAACGAAACTTATTGAGACATGTGTAGACAAACATTTCGAGCATAGTTACATCGCTGAAGAGAATTCTGTTGGAATTTAAAAATCGAACACCGTTCAATGATGGGAAGCGAAACTCTAATTGACAGATTTTGTAATATTTGGATGAAACACATAGATGAATATGCAGAGTATTGGCTAATTTTTTGAAATGCCAGTCGCAGGTATAAGGTGATTGAATAAGATCGTGAAAATGACTTTGGATTTTATCATTAGAAAAGTTCTGCCAATTGATCGGTAAACGCAGACGTTTATTCTAGTTCAATGAAGAAAAAAAGCCATATGTATAACATTTGTTATGTCAATCCTTACAGAATTTGTTGTTTTGTAATGAACGTGTGTGGGTAGTTGATTTCGGATTGCAGTAATCAATTCATTTAAGTCGGATGGAAATGTGTTTAATTTGATTTTATCTTGTTTGATCATTGTTAATGATGTTTCCGATGGTTTGATTATGTTGTTTTGCAATGTTATATCTTCCGATAGATGATTGACGATTGTACAGCACAACACATAAGATAAATCACTGAAATCGGTGTACAAAAAGAGAAAACAAAAAGAGAGACTTTCATTATTACTCTTCATCGTTTTGTATATCGTTTATTTCGAAGAAAATCGATGAGAAGTAATCGAGACGAAGCTCGATTGTACTTTGGCGATAATAGTTATTTGTAGTTGAAGATTGATTGAAGTATTTCAATCGAAATTCAATATTCAAACACTAAAAACAAGAAGGAAACTCTCGGCTAGAAAACGTTGATTTCAATTCACTTCAATAGTCGTTCCTAATCGACCTTGGCGTGCCAGATAACGATCATAAATCTCGGAAAGATCCAGCTTTATTTTCATCTTTGTACCAGTGTATATCGGCAGACTGAGTTGTGGAATTTTAACATACTCTAGAGAAAAACAGATGAGTTTAGTGTTCGTAATTTCGATGTACACCTGTCATGTTGAGGCCCGATGCTAAAACTTGAATCTCCAACTGATCGATGTCACATGTTGGTGACGAATTCATCAAATCAAATGTTACAAACAAACTAAATACAAAAACAACATCTAATTTTCTTCTCTTACACAACCTACTCTTCTTCTCGATGAACTTGTGCAGTGTACGCAGTCGTTTGATCGACCAAATCGATTTTCATCTCATTAACATGCACACATTCAATTGCAAGAATGGGTAGCTCATCCACAACATCAACTGAACACGCACAATGACGAATAGCAGGCACATCTTTGAAAAGATATTCTTGGTTCGTGGACAATATTCGATAACGAAGACCTAATCGAAATGAAATGTTTATCCTCCATGCAATTTCGACTAACAAACCTTGTATTCGGTATGAACCCGTTTCTTTCGGTATACAAGCAATCACTAAGCGTTTGGTAGTGCGCGATGGAATACGATATTTGCCATCAGGTTTAGTTGTTAGTTGATGATCAGTAATAAATTCTAATTGAGTGATATACATAGTCGAAGGTAGATAATTCTCTACGACGAGTGCGATTTGTGCCTGCTCGTTTTTAACCCAGAAGAAATCTATAACACAGACGTATTTCAAATGAGACAGAGAGAACTTTTCATGGATAGCAAGTGGAATATAACATACCGACTTTCCGATGGAGAGGTTGATGTTGACTAGACACAATGACTTTCGGACGATAGATAAATAATGCACCATCAGCTTCTGTTTTCCATGCTTTCAATCGATCCGATGGAGGAAGAAGATCGAGAGATCTTTAAGAAATTGAGAAATATATAAAATTGAATTATTAAATGAGATTTACTTCAATCGCGGTATGCTGCAATACGAACAAGTAATTGATTGATCACTGGCATTCAAAAATGTAAGCAGTTGTTTTAATTCTTCATCTGTCATGTAGTCAATGAGTGTTTCGATAGCAAAATGAACATTTCTAATTCGAAATATCGAAAATTAGATGAATGGTGAATCAAAAAGACATACTCAATAATCGTTGTAAAATCGTTATTTTTTAAGCTAATTTGTATTGACTCGCTAATAATGGTCTTCTGTATCAATGGAAATATTAATTGATTATCTAAATTTCAACTTGAGTATTAGAATAACGGAACACTCGACAGAAATCCCTTTTCTTACCATCAATTCCATATCCTGTACGCGCTCGTCTGATGAGCTCATCGAAAAATCCAATATCATCTTCGTGATCTTTACGCTCATTTAATAATTCCAAACCTGAATATGCTGCCGACCGATAATACAATGCGCTTTTACGTTTTAGGCCAATTGTTGCATATGTCTCTGCTAAATAGGCGTTTAAATATATCTAAAATGAATTTCTTTTGAGTCAATCCGTTGATTATCACATAATCTGACTTACACTATCGATATGCTCTTGTAGATCATGGCCACAAACATTGATTCGTTTCACATACTCATCAACATCACTACGGTATTTCTATTTACGAAAAAACGAGAAAAACTTGATGGGAAACAATGAATAATTCTACCCGAATGTCATTCTGTTCCAAGAGTAAAGTACACCAACGTAAACAAGCATCCAATTCTAATCGAAAGACCTGACTATTATACAGAGAACTACTGGCAGCATGATAAGTGCGTATAGATGACTCAATGTCTGGTTGGGAGTTTAGCAATGCGTCGGATGATAGTTTCAAGATTTTCTTGAAGGACATCACTAAATTTCAAAAGAATAAATTGACTAGCTGAGAGTACTGTGCAAATTACTTCTCGTAAAGGAACGTTGTGATATGTATGACATCGTTTTTGGAAAGCGTGTCTTAGGCTTTTGTACTGAAGAACATGTGGCTGCGACGCGTCCTTCGAGAGCAGCTAACAAAGCAAACGATAGATTTCATCTGTTTAAATCTGGTATGTTACTCAACCTGCATGCCATATCGAATCATTTTGAGTCTTCAATGCTTCTGTAGCACGTCGATATGTGTGTAGAGATCTTTCGATAGCTCCTAATAATAGATAGCAATCACCTTTGCGTTTTAATATCCGTGCTTCAATTGTCTTTCGTGATAATCTAAATTCGAGAAGTTCGACTTCAGTTTTGTCGGTAAATCATCATGAAGCTCTTTACTTGTCTTTGGCTACTTCTGCGCCAAGAATTGTATTGGCTTTTGTATATTGATTAAATAAAGCCAGCATCATACGCATGTCGAATTCGTTTAGTGCAGCTTTATACGTGCGATCTTGACTGTATCCATGACGAGATATCTCTTTGCTGTCTAAAAGTGTACAATTCGCTTCCGATTTCACAATTAAACGTATATCAGCTAGTTGTGAATCGAGAGAATATATTAATCCATTCGTACTACTTGATTCAGCTGCTAATTTGGTTAGATTAGTTAATAGAACATGTGAAACACGAGTTACGTCATTATCAAATTGATCACGAATTGTCGTTGTCGATAGAGTTAAACTTTTTAAAAGAGGTTTTCTGGGTTTCTTTGTTGTTTTCATAGTCGTGATTTCGATCGAAGCGCCCCTTTCATCGTCATCATCGAGTGTATCCGCTTCAGCACCTTGAAATACCATTGAATTATCCAAACTACTTGTTAAAGATCCTGGATCAGATGCTGTACTACCACTTTCATCAATAGATATTGATTCTTGCAGTTTAAGTGATGTAACTGCTTGTGGTAATGAATTATATGAATCCGTACTCATCATACTGGAAACAGATTGACGGTACACAGGTGTGTAATCACTAGAGATACATTTTGATTTACAAATTGTTCATTTCTTCTTCAAATAGTGCTTACGATTCGTCCAGTTTATCGTCCGTTGAAATCTCACCATCATCTTCTTTAATATCTGTCGATTTACATCGAACAAATAGATGTACATGCGCATCTTTGTATTTCTCTTTCATTTCTCGAAATTGACCGAGAACGCTGTGTAATTCTTCACTAGTTTGTACAGTAGCAAAACAAATGAAACCAAATGGTCGACGATACAGTTGGATTTCATTCAATGGTAGTTCGTCAACAGCTAACTTTTCTTTTACATAGCAGTACTCAAGCTTGAATTGTTCTTGTGTATAACTCTTATGATTAAATAGACTGGTGCAAAATCTAAATGCACGCAAAGTACGAAGTTTCTGTGCAATTGAACTCAACGACGAAATTTACCTTTGGAAGTCAAGTGATGATCCTGTTGGCGAATCGCGTGGTAATCTTTGAACGACAACTCGTACCTGTCGATAATCATTGAATGATGTATCGAAGAACTGTCTGAACATTGCGCTTCGACGAAATCAGTTCGAAAAATTATTAAAATGATATTTCAAAGAGCACAAGACAGGATGACTCAACATTCGAATGATAAGAATTCTTCGTATCGTCAACGAAAAGAGCGAAAAAAAAGATAACCATTGTTTGCTGGAAGAAGCGTATAGGTGGAAGATGATAAAAATAAAACCATTTTCATGAGAAACACAATTTCACTATTCCTGTCTTCAGTAACAAATGATAAGAAACGAACAAATCGATTCATAACGAGAATGAAACGAAGCGAAGTTCTTAAACACAATCGAGCTCTCCCTTTTGTATCTAAATATGCTCTTTTTTTCCTTCATTTTATTCGACAAAAATGCGAATAATAACAAAACAAACACGGAGAAAACAAACAGTAGCTGTTCTACAGTTTCAATCGCTTCGAATCTGTAGCTGCTGGATTATCATTGCGACGTTGTTTCTTCGTTGGTGCTGTTAATGTCGATTGTTGAAGTTGCTCAAAGAACTTTGTAGAACTTCGCGTTGGTTTTTCTTTGGAGTGTTTCTTATCCGTCTAGATTGAAATCACTGTTAATCAAAATGAGATTTGTAACATCGATGGTCTTACCTTTTCAATGCGCACATTCTTCATTTTACCGAGTTTTTTCAAAAGATTTCGTTTTTCTTCTGAAAACATCAAAGATGATGGACATATTCTTTCCAAATCGATCTTTCATTTACCCTTAGTTTCTTCTTCTGGATTGGTCTTCTTTGGTTTCTCTTTTCCTTTTAATTTGAGTTTATGTTTGAGCAAACGTCTTGCATGTTTCTTATCCGTATCTGTTCGTTCACTTGATGCTTTCACATCACCTTTGGATCTTACCTACAATGAATGAGAAAAGCTCTACTTTTCTTACTACAAACAACAAACAATTTCCTACATGAACTTCTTCAGGTGCAAGTAACGTTGAATCGTTCACTGTTGTTGGTACAACTTCCTCTACAAGGATTGCAGGTAAATTGTTCACTACAGTCACTTCCGGTACAGGCTAAATAGATCATTGTTTGTGAGGAATATTCAATAGAGACGAACGTCGTTCTTACTGGTCGTGGAGTGAATCTGAAGTTGGACAATGCATCAAGATCAACAAATAGATCCTGCATCATTTGTCGAATACTTTCATGGCGTTCATCCTTCTTTTCTGTTTTATCGTTCTAAATAAAACATCGGTCAACAATGAACATTGCCATGTATTATTTGTGAGCTCATTACCGTCTGTTTCTTCAGATATTCTTGTTCGTAAACTTCAGCTAAACTCATTTTGCTCTTTTCATGTTCGAGAAGAATCTCTTTCTTATATGCTTGTGCTTCGTCGCCCAGGGGTGTTTTCTTCTTTCGTTCGACATCATCGAAAGCCCGATCGCGAATGCGCTGTTTGATTAATTCCTCAAGCGAATCCGTTGTCTCAGTGGTAATCGTAGGTGCTATGAAATCAAGAATATCAAATCGGTTAGCGTTGACGTGTCGACATACGTAATCGGGTTGTTCGTTCGTATTGTAAATATTCTTCTAATAAACTACTTTCTGGCCGTTTTTGGCCCTCGATTTCTCCAGTTAGTTGCCATGGTTTAGCACTTAGCATGTCTTTTTCAATTGACTTTATTTGACGTTTTAACTGAAAAGAATTCGAAATGGACGAGAGAAGTGTCGAGAAAAGGCATTTACTAGGATTTGTTGTTTTTCAAAGTCAGATTTATCATCGAGATTGAGATCTTCTTCTTCTTCATCGTCTTCGTCTTGTGCTTCGCCATTCATGTCCGCATGATTGTCATCACTGAAGAACAAAACGTGAAAAGGCAGATTCGACGTATGAACACATGTCACTTACATTTCAATCTCTTCTTGTTTGCCTTTCATTTTCTTCTTCTTTTGTTTAGTTTCAGTGGGTGGATCAAAGAAACTATCGTAATGTGCACCTTCCTAAATCAACGACGCACGTTTATCTATTGAGTGAAATATATAAGTCTATGTTTACATCGTCCTCATCGAGCAATAGATCATCGCCATCGTCATCATCTTCCAAATCATCAAAATCTTCATCGTCATTGGTTCCTTTTCCATTCATACTAATTCAACAAATTTTTCAAACATTTCTCGATAAAAATTCTTACTTTGACATTTCTTGACGATCTTGTTCATCGAGAAATTTATTCAATGCATGCGAATCAAAGAATCTAAACAAATATAAATTTTCGAAAGACTGACAATAATCGACGAATTGATCTCCTACGTGACGGATTTTTTCTTTTTTTGTGCTTTTTTCGGTGGCGGTGGTGTTTCTTCTTCTTCTTCTTCATCATCATTGTCATCTTCATCTTTTTCAACGAGTGGTTCTTCGGGCGAAGGCGGTCTAAGTAAATTTCCAAATGTTTTTTGTTTCGTTTTGCTTTTAACGAGGGTAGCTATGAATGGTTTCAATCGCGGTTCATTGATTGACTTTAATTGTTGATAGATTTGTTCAGAGTCAAAGCCACGTACATGAACGGACAAGGGCGCAACAGTAGCAAATGATGATGGAAGGAGCGAACATTTGAGATCGGAGAAATGTTTCACATAGTTTGAAAGTGTTTCTGTACGTTGCTTATCGGCACTTTGGTTTTGGAACAAAATAACGAAATAGAACATACGAAAGTAAATGGAAAAATGTTTCTTACATGATAAAATCTTCAACTTTGCTCAGGTGGGAAAATATCAGATCATCATTACGTTGCTCACTAACTGTCGAAGCTGGTTGATTGACCATCTGAAAGCTGCTGAATAGCGGTTATTTCAAGCAAAAATGAAAAGATCAGACGAAAAAATGTACTATAGAAAAAGTTATTTCATGATTGGTTAATGAGTACACTTATTCTTTACTTCTCCAGATAGATGGCGTCATTCGCGCACAATTTGATTGTAAACATTGTCTGTGTTATGTTCCAGTGAAAAACTATACAATAATTTGGTTTTTATTTTGATGATAGAAGAACATTACAATGACACTCTATAGATAAATTCATTTGTCATACAAAAAAACACAAATAATAATAATAATAATACTAGATTTTTATACGGAACATTTCTATCGACAATCAAAGACATTTTTCGGATAGTCACAGAGTTGGGTGCGTAAATTGAATATGGTCATTTCTGGACATTCTGTTTTGGATCTAAACGAAAAGTGATATTTTATAGATGCACACAAGTAATTGGAGAGAATTTTACTTTTGCTGACAGTCAATAAAACGTCGGCAATTGCCTGGATAACGAATGCGCGGTTGACTTGTGAGTTTTGTTGGACATGGATCAACTAGATTTAGTAGAAAAATATGAATTGGCTGCTCCATACGCATTTACTTACCGCACACTTTGTTTTCATCCGGTACGAATTGATTCGAACATTCGCATGCACCATCACGGCATTCAGCATTATCAACACACTCAGCTGTTAATCGATCGCATACAGCACCTGGATTACCGCGACATTTCTTTCCGTTTGGATAGTAGTGATAATGAGATTCACATGAACAAAATGCCGATGTTGCAGTTTTATTACAAATAAGATTTGTTCGACAATCCACACTGCTTTCACATGGAGCTTCATAGTCGCCACCTAGGAAATACAATCATTATTTTAATAATATTTCATTCGTAATCGATGGATCTACGTACGACATCGTCGTCGTTCGTTATCATATTGGAATTGTGTTTGACATTGACATTGCCGTGTTCCATCCTTCATGCCCATACAGAGCATAAATCGTTGACAATCGATATCCTTCGTACACAATGCATTGAGATCACCAACTTGAGTAAAACAAATTTAAAGGTTAAAATCGTTCTTGATTTGCATATATGTCGTTCGTACTTACCACACCGACCCTTGATAAAATCATACTTCAAAGGACATCGACACATGCCCGGTATTGACGATCCTTTTTTGAAGCAAATAAACGGATTCTCACAATCGCTATCATTATCGCACGATTCACCATAACGAGCTACTAAAATTTTTAAAAAAAATTAGTCTTTATTATGGTTTTATGCAGATTCACGCAGTGAAATATGAAATATAACACACTCTATCGGATGCAAAGCACAAAATGATGCAATAAAAAGAAGCGTCATAAGTGTTTTAGACTAAAATGCTCATACGTTGTTTTTCTGTAGTTGTAGTCGATGATATTGTATGAATAACACTTGTCGCTAGACTGCTATTATTGTTAAGTGCGATCAATGTGTATCGTTCATGTCGCGGTAAAGCTATATAATTCAAGTGAGGAATATAGGTAGAAAAGAAAAGTGTATGTGTGTAAAGTTTTGATCAATGAAACGTGATGAGACAAGGCAACTGAACAGTTCTAGATTTTACCTTCAACAACGCTGACACCGACATTAGTAGTAGTATTATTAACTTCTCGATAGATTATCGAAGTTCGTCCTAAGAATGAGTATTTAGTATGTACAGATATGATATTATTTTGATTATTCCATTCTTTCTTCACCGGCATAGAAACTGACGAAGACAACCTACCTTGATATATCCAGGATAGAATGAAAATTCCAATCAGTAGACCACACATGACAATCGCGAATAGAATGAGTAGACAAGTGAGCAATCGTCGTTCTTTGGACAGCCGATTGAAACGAGTCCGTAGTCTATAATAATTGGATTTAGTTTCCGCTAATGCTGGTACGGATGGTGATATTGATAAAGCATGATCAGTCATTTAGACGAGCTGCATGACAAATTTTAAGGATACCCTTCAAATATCACTTTAGTTGTCGGTTCAACTAACGCAATGAGTTGTTTCGTGCGTGCGTTCGTTCTTCCCTTTCTCTTATATACATGTACGCGCTTTCGGTTGTCTCTGTATAACTGTTTAGTTCGATACCAAGACAACGCTTTCTCTTCTCTGCTCTTCTCATCTCATATATGTCTACACTAGGCATAAATAAGTTCATCTTTGAAGAGAAGAAAAAAGTGTATATTGACTGAGTTAAGTAATGTATATAACATCTTCTCGTCGGGCGAAACAAAAGGTGGTAGTTTTAATTATGTAAGCAATTTGTAATTTCTCCTTTACTTACTTGTACAATTGTTCATGAACGGAAGTATTCGATTCTGTTGGTGTAACAATTGCCGATCTCGATTCGTTTTGTTTATCATTTTCATTGATTGTCGATGAATGAAATAGATCTGTTAACGGAGCAATTCGGTTACCTGCATTCGTAAATCGTGATGCTTTGATTGCTTCGTTTGTTTTTTTGTTTCGTTGCCGATCAGAAGTAGACATCGATGGCAAATGATGTTTGTCGTCGTCGTTGTCGCTGGCTTGATATTGTTCAACGTTGTATTGTTCGCTGGTAGATGGGTTTATGTTTTCTTTTTCTGCGTCACTACGAGTGGTCTTATCATTCTTGTGAGCATTGACTTCTTTTTCTTTTTTTTCTCTCTGGACAGTGACAAAATTCTCAATGAAATCTGTCTCTATTGCTTTATCATGATATTCAACATCTTTTCGAACAGGTCGTGTTCGTTGCCTTTTCTCGCCGACAACCATGCTAGTATCAATTTCATGATGTAATTCTATTCGAGGACGAGGTAGATTAGCTTGTACACCTTGATCGGAACGTTTTATGTTCGTACGAGAAGTGGTTGATTCGCTAGTTTCTGTTCCAATGCATTTATCATCAAAATTGTCCCAGATGATCACCGTTTTCTTTCTTGCTCGTTTCCGACATGGAAGACGATTTAACGAAGCGACTGGTGATCGAACAAATGATTTAATACGTTGTAGCAGACTGCCTGGGCGACGCAGATTTGTTTCAGATCTGCTGAGACGTCTCGTAAAGCTCTCTTTTCGACTCAATCGACGTTGACTATTGGTATATGTTAGTTCGGGTAAAGTAAACCGATCCGATTCCATGGATAAGATTGTTACAGTTTCGTCATAATCGATCATCGTGTTCGTTTCTTTGCGCGCCTTTCGACGTCGTAATCGTTGATGGCGACGGAGACCGTCTTGAATGTACGGATAATTATGACCAAGATATGCATCTCGAGCGTCGAGCCATCGTTTTAAAGACTGTTTTGACATTTTTGGAATGTGAATAGGTGGGGTGGGAAGGTGACGATGAAGAGCATAGGAATAAAAGCTTTTATAGGATACTGGACTAATAGTATCACGTAACCGTTTGACTTTTGATTGACGAGCAGACTGACGATATTCGGCACTTTTCAGACTTAAATTCTCGATTTCTATGTGTAATCAAAGAAGAACGGCGTTCACTTTCAAACATATCCATGAACTGAATATACTTACGTCGTCGCAGCTTGGCTGTGCTGATGCGTTTAGGAGTTGGTGATCTTTCTAAACTTCTATAACTAGTTGCTGATCTATTTTTCGATTGTTGATAGACGAAATAATTGTCCATTCTTGTCGATTGTCGACTTCCTGAATGATTGCAAATCCATTCGTCGGGCTGCCAAGCTGGTGGAATTTTCAATTGTTGTCGTCTTTCCTGCATCGTTACACTACAGACAAAATACTAATTTTCGAACAGATGATGTTGAGGGTCGTCCTCACTACACCCACTCCACGGTATCTCTACTCGTTTTACTGGTTTCACAGACAATTTTTTGTTTCTCTGGTATCTATTTATTGCAAATATCAGATTACGAACAAGCGTAATGTCCTTCACATCATAACAAATGAATGTTTTTATAAATATACGAGAGAGGAGAGAAAAGAAGAGCATGTACCAAGTTTTTATTCAATGAAACTTTTCAAAGCATTATCATTAAAAATCAAGATATGAATTGTTATGAAAAGATGATAGTTAAGAAAAGTAGTTCTGTTGTTACAAATAAACCGACAGATGTAAATGTATGTATTGGTGACGCAATGTTGGGTACAGTTGATTTGGTTGAACTTGATTGTGCTGTCGTTATGATCACGTCGACCCAAACCGATTCATCATAATTGAATACTGGATCATTGATCATCGATTTGGCCATGCCTAATTCATAATTTCCACAATAACCATTCAGAATCGGTTGAGCTGGTATTCCTCGCCTACAAAATAAAAGAAATCACATAAGAGTGCAACTAGTAAACGCACCTCAACAGGCGGCATCGATGCACATCCTCAAAATCGAAATAAAATAGAATTTTATGAAGACGTTCGTCAGATATGCTATCGTTACCAATCGGAATTGCGCATCTTCAGAATTGTTCACACTCGCAGCACTCCACAGTCGTTCAGCAACAGCTGATGCTCGAGGCCATAGGGTTGTTAAAATATTAGTAGAATCGATGAATTCACCCCATATACATGCCTCACCGCCAAGAATACGTTTTTTCTCTTCTTCAGTACCTGTTAATCAAGGCGTTCAATTAAAAAACAAGTTCTCTGCTTTTTTTCAATCGAACCTGTAAATTTCATCAACGGTTCGATTTCATAATATTTAAAAAATTCCAAATTCATCACAGATGTATTCGTATTATATTTGCCGTAACTTATGTAATTTAAATACCAAGGAGTTGAAAGAATAACATTGTATCCCTGTTTGGCAGCATTATCCAAATACGACGCCCATGAATTGTCAGCTCCTTTCCATACTTGAATGATAGTGCCAGTTGGTAACTAAGTCAAATAGCCATGATGTCTCAATACAGTTACAATTCGATCGAAAACAATCCTACTTCCACTTGTTCATCCCAGACATCTTGCCAAACAATCGGTATGGAATCAATATTACGCATTATGCTCAGTACACGATCTGCATAGTAAGCATGGAGACCCTTGGTGCTCGTGATGTTGACAGCTTGCATCCATGCACTAACATTAGGGTTCGACAACCTGAAATATCAAAACAATTCCATGTTTTACTGCGCTTCAACCCATAGAATACGAAAACTAACCAGCATTTATCGTACACTTCGTCCATTCCTAGAAATAGACGACACACAAGAAGAAATGACTCTGCTCTTCCAAAGAAATTTACTCTTATACCTAGATGAATATAATTTGATGGAAATTTTTGTTTGACTTCTCGCAATAACGTTTCCATTACCGTGTAAACGTGCGGTTCACTAGGATTAAAAACTTCCATCTCGCCTTGCACTCCATATATAGCTTGATAGGGTTTCCCGTTTGCCCAACACACTGTCAGCAACTGAGGCATTGATTTACTCCACGAATGCGTATGACCAGGCGTATCAATCTATTCATTTTCGAAAATGATTCGTTGATTGCTGAAGCTTTCTAATGAACGAACCTCTGGAATAACACGAATTCCTCGCAATCGAGCGTGTTCGATCACATCAGCAACATCCGATGGTGTGTACACATGATCTGCTGAAAATGCGCCCTACAACAATCAATCTTCTAACATACGCACACAACAACAACAACAACTCAGACTCTATTTCTCACCTTTGCAGATAACTCTGGAAACTCTTCGCTTTCGAATGGAAACGATTGATCATCAACCAGATGCCAGTGAAATACATTCAGCTTATTGTATGACATCACATCCTATTCGATCAGTGTCATTCAATGCAATTTCATGTCTATCGCCTACCAGATTTTTCTTGATGATTGAAACTGGGAGAAAGTGTCGTGACGAATCGAGCATGACACCACGATGATGAAATCGTGGACCGTCAACAATGCTCACTGTACTGTTGATCACCACCTGTGAGAATGAGGAAGAGGAGAGTGTGAGAGGAGTGAGAGTGAACATACATAGTTGTCTTTGTTGATGTAGACGAGTTGTGAGAAGGTTTCGAGGCCTCGGAGAAGGCCCCAGACGGTGGTGGATTCGACAATGGCGATCTGTTGTGAGATGGTGAGAGTATCTAGGAAGTGAAAGAGAGAATATAGGTACGATAGATGTGTGGAAGAGGAGTGTACATGATTCGTTGGATGTTTGTTGAATATATTTTTCACATTGTCCATCGCCGCGAATGTTCAATGATACACTCTGTAAAATATTGTCAGCACCTGATGGCGGCTCACGCATCGTCAATTTAGGTGGAAAGAAAAGTTTGTTGTAACGCTGAGTTGCATTTGAAATTATGTCACAATTTCGAATATTGGAATTGATTGTTAGATTATTTGGACGAATATAGAGTAGGTTTAGAGAAGCATTGATTTGTTGTGGGTGTGGCCATACTGCATTTGGCGGTGATCGTTGTCCCTAAAGGTGATATGAAATCATTCGAAGGACCTTTCTCTGGTGATTTTTAAAAGTGGCGGTTGAACTATGAACTAAACTTGATTACCTGCAATGGATATCGCACAGCAATAAATTCGATTTCACTTGAGACATAGGTTAAAAAGTAGAACAGCAGAGAACTCGAGAAGAAGGCAGTTCTCATCATCTATGAAGGCAATATACTTTTGTGAAAAGAATTTTCAAACTGTTGGTAATGATATCACACGAAGTGGCATATCTTTTTATTCTCACCCACTTATAGCCGATTAGCAGTCTATAAAATAATTATATCTTCAAGGGATTGATCTAGCTCTTGAGAACGAGCCTTTTCTATTCCGATATGCATATTTTATGATATTTTTTTGTATTTTCAATAAAGTGAATGCAAAAACTTGAGAAGAAAAACGAGAGGTACGCATATTAATCTTGAATTAACATAAGATGATCTTTGCTTTCATTTGAGATTAGCACAGACACAGCCGAAAAGGTGTTATGTATTTGCGTTAGTTTTACACTAGGTTTGATTTTCAGATAAAACTTGACGATCATTTATCATCGATCTGTGTCATATTTTTTATAGAGTAGAACAATTCAGACACTTGAAATTCATCTGTATAAAAATCTCTTTTATATTAGATTCTTGCAGATCATAAAATATCCAGATTCTTTTATGGTTTTGATGTATGATTGTTGTGAGTGAGAGAGAAAGTGAGATATGCATTTTTATTATCATCGAATGTCTTAGAAAGAATTCATCTTGTCGCAAAAGATTAATCATACTCTCTAAAAGGATATACATCGATACTAGTCATTTGTAAAAACGAAAAATGTTTTCCTCATTGGAGGTTTAATGTGCGAAGAATACGTAGATACTACACAGGGATAGGTACAGCATATAGTATATTCTGTCATGAAATACTTCGGATGCAGATGATGGTCTATCGGTCGAACCCTGGGACAGCGTTGCTGTTGTGGCTGCTGTTGTCGTAGAGTCATTCGAGTTAGAATTTTCGTAGTTGAATGCAGGATAGTTGATCATCGATCTTCCCATACCTAATTCATAGTTTCCACAGTAGCCGTTAAGAAGTGGTTGAGCAGGTATGCCACGTCTAATAAAATCAAAATATGAGAATGATTTGAAAGATATCCTACAGACCGTAAGAGACGACATCGATGCACATCCTATAAAATTCGACAGAAATGCTTTGAAGAATACTGACTGATTACTTACCAATCGAAACTGTGCATCTTCGGATTTGTTCACACTCGCAGCACTCCATAGTCGTTCAGCGACAGCTGAGGCTTTCGGCCATAATCGGGAAAGTAAATTCGTGCCATCAACAAATTCACCCCACATGCACGCTTCGCCACCAAGAATGCGATTTTTTGCTTCGTCCGATCCTATAAATACACATGTACAGTGAAGCTTAAAACTGAACCGTACGCAGAAAGAAGGAAATGAATTTACCATTAAATTCACGCAGTGGTTCAACTTCATAATATTTGAAGAACTCTAAGTTCATCACAGATGTATTTGTATTATATTTGCCATAGCTGATGTAATTGAGATACCATGGACTTGACAGAATTACATTGTAGCCTTGACCTGCCACTTGATTCAAGTAAGATGCCCACGTATCAAATTCGCTGTTATCACTGGTATCTTTCCACACTTGCACTATTGTATCTTGTGGCAACTAAAGAAATTGATATTTCAAAATTAAGTGTCGACTTCACATGTTGCATCTCACTTCGACTTTTTCGTCCCAAACATCTTGCCAAACGATGGGCACAGCACTGATGTTCCGCATGATATTTAAAATACGTTCAGCATAATACGTGTGAAGTCCTTTGGCATTTGTGATGTTCATAGCTTGCATCCATTGACTGATATTAGGATTTGAAAGCCTTCAATGAAATCCGTTATACTAATATGATATTCTTCTATAGTTAGATAGCATCTTACCAGCATTTATCGTAGACTTCGTCCATACCTAATGACGCAAACGAAAAATGCATCTAAATATGCGCAAGTTTAATTTGATAACGCTGCCACCTACCTAGATGAATATAATTTGATGGAAATCTCCCCTTTACTTCTCGCAATATAGTATTCATCACTGTATAAACACGCGGCACACTTGGGTTGAAGATCTCCATTTCACCTTGTACTCCATATATAGCTTGATAGGGTTTCCCGTTTGCCCAGCACACAGTAATCAACTGAGGCATTGATTTACTCCAAGAAAACGTATGACCAGGTGTGTCAATCTTTGATGTAAAAAAAGACTCAGCCCAGTCAAATCATATGCGTATAACATACTTCGGGTATAACACGAATTCCTCGCAGTCGAGCGTGTTCGATCACATCAGCAACATCCGATGGTGTGTATACATGATCTGCTGAAAATGCGCCCTACAACAATCAATCTTCTAACATACACACACGACAACAACGACAACAACTCAGACTCTATTTCTTACCTTTGCAGATAACTCTGGGAACGCTTCGCTTTCGAATGGAAACGATTGATCATCAACCAGATGCCAGTGAAATACATTCAGCTTATTGTATGACATCACATCCTATTCGATCAGTGTCATTCAATGCAATTTCATGTCTATCGCCTACCAGATTTTTCTTGATGATTGAAACTGGGAGAAAGTGTCGTGACGAATCGAGCATGACACCACGATGATGAAATCGTGGACCGTCAACAATGCTCACTGTACTGTTGATCACCACCTGTGAGAATGAGGAAGAGGAGAGTGTGAGAGGAGTGAGAGTGAACATACATAGTTGTCTTTGTTGATGTAGACGAGTTGTGAGAAGGTTTCGAGGCCTCGGAGAAGGCCCCAGACGGTGGTGGATTCGACAATGGCGATCTGTTGTGAGATGGTGAGAGTATCTAGGAAGTGAAAGAGAGAATATAGATGTGATAGATGTGTGGAAGAGGAGTGTACATGATTCGTTGGATGTTTGTTGAATATATTTTTCACATTGTCCATCGTCGCGAATGTTCAATGACACACTCTGTAGAATATTGTCAGCACTTGATGGCGGCTCACGCATCGTCAATTTAGGTGGAAAGAGCAGCGGATCGTAGCGTTCAATCGCTTTCGCGATAATATCACAAGTTGCTATATTGGAAAAAATTGTTATGTCATGTGGACGAATATAGAGTAGGTCGAGAGAAGCATTGATTTGTTGTGGATGCGGCCACACTGCATTTGGTGGTGATCGTTGACCCTGTTCAAATAGTTAGAGAAGAAAATAAAAGTGTGCAGATTGATTTTATTGAAACGCGTGATAAAAGTCAAACGAGAGAGAAAAGTTGATCTTTCGCTATTGTACGTATATTAAAACAGGGAATCCACTGATTAATGAATATGTTCTTTACAAAGAACAACTGATAGTATATTGCTATTTGTCTTACCTCCAATGGATATTTTACTTCAATGACTGTGATCTCACAAATCACACGGCAATTCAACAGAATTGCATATACTTCTAGTAGAGCTATAAGACGTTTCATGTCTGACTTCGACACACAGTATTCGTTTTCTGACGTTTGCCCTTTTATTATTATCGATACCTACTGTTTCTTATCAGTTTAAACGATAAGTATCCTTGTAAAGCTCCTGATAATGGTGAAGAGTTTCGTATAGGATACGATCGAAGGTTTGACGAGTAGTCCCCTTTCTACTTTGAATTATTTACCTTCATCTCTAATCGTGCACTGCTATCGTTTGAATTCAAACATCAGTCTAGAGTTTTCAAAAAGGAGGTTTTTATTTAATTAAGCTTTTTCAAATACAGACACAAACACGAATAGATAGATACGCTTGATCTATTTTTCCGTACCAATGAAAAAATCTTATCAAAACATAAATCGTATTCGACTGTCTAATATTTATAAAGAGTAATAATAACAATAAGTTAGCGATGAAACGAAATTAGAGTTGATTAAATTTCTTTCTTTGTTTTTGTTTTCAAATGATTTTTCTATTTTTTTGTCGTGTTTTACAATGCAATGGTCTTGTTTGAATAACGCGGCATAGTTGACGCCGAATAACAACAACAAGTAATAAGGAATGGAAATAAACGAAAAACGAAAACGAATATGAATAGTAGTTAACAGAAAAGGAAAGGTAGTAGATGCGTTACATTGAATAATTTAACGCACGAATAGATGAAAAAGCAAACTTAAGAGACAAGCTATGTATGAATAAATATGGATGTGTTTGATTAAATCTGTTTTGATTGACGACAAGAAGAATATGATGATGAACGAAAATATAACATGGATGTTTTCTTTACGAATTAGCTGAGTTGGTAGCAGCTTGTTTAGCGGCAAGAATTTGTTTGGCTTGATGAGCTTGTAAAACAGCGATGGCCTCTTCAACCTTGAATGAAAGGACAATGAGTTAAAAGAGGAATGTGTTTTGAAAGCACTTACTTTAGCTTTGAGTGATTCGCGCGATTCAAGCATATGGAGTAATTCGGTATTGTCAATTTCGAGAAGCATACCGGTAATCTTACCGGCTAAGTCAGGGTGCATATTCTGAATAACTGGAAAGAGACGTTCGCCTAACATTTGTTTTTGTTCCTGTGGTGTTGCATTGGCAAGAGCGGCTGGTGTCAATGGCTCTTGGCCAGGAACAACGATCGAGCCTGGGAAAACACCGGCATTCTACATGGTACGAAAACAAAAGATAGTCACAAGGAAACCGTCGTCATGAAATCAGCGTAAACCTACATTGGCTGGTAAATTTCGTGCAGAACGTGTATAAGCTGCTGGAAGTGGACCACCACCATGGGGTCGAACACCACTACCGGCTACCATTTGGCCTGGTGTTGAGCGATTTCCCATTTGCATACCACCTCGTGCTTGGAAGCCACCCATACCACTTGATCGATGTTGAACTCCAGCCAGGGATTGTGCCATTGACATGTTCATCATAGGGCCGCCGGCTTGTCCTCTCATGTTACCGGCACCAGCTGGTGTCCATCGTGGTTGAGTTGGTCGATAATTTGGTACGGCAGCTGTCGGAAAGAAGCCTGCTCTTGGTTGTGATGGGCCCATAGCTGCCGGCATGTAAGGCATCATTCCGGCCATATTGTTTGGAAATGGTAATTGCATTTGTGGTGGTACACGCGATGTCGCAATTCGTTGCATATGCTGATTCGTTAAATGCATACGACGTTCTTCTTTTCGTTGTGCTAAAGCGACATAGAGTGGTTTCGATCCGACGATAGAACCGTTCATTTCTGTGACGGCTTTTGTTGCTTCATCAGGCGCACTGAAACAGACGAAACCAAAACCTTTGGATCGACCATTTTCAAACATGATCTAAAGTAAACGAGAAGACTAGCTTGATTGTCCAAGAGCGAATGTTATTTACGCACTCGAGCGCTTGTGATTGTACCAAATTTCGAAAACTCTTTCTTTAATCGTTCGTCATCAATAGTATCATCCAAATTTTTAATATATAAGTTAACACCTTGGTATTTATTCATACGTTCTATACGTTGTAGATCTTTCTTACGCTTAATCTCCGCTTGTCGTTCATTTTTCTTTTGAAAACGACCAACAAAGAGTTGTTTGTCACCTAACGTGTAACCATTCATATTTTTTACTGCCTTTTGAAAGAAAAATCGATATTAACAAAAACAATGCTCGAATAAAATTTACTTCTTCAGCTTCTTCCGGATTTTCAAAACTGCAGAAACCAAAACCTCTTGGCTGTCCATTTTCATCAATTTCAACCTAAATCAAATGAAAAAAGGCAAGCAATTAGCAATGTCAGCATTGAATTCAATCTCGATTTCTATACCTTGCAACTAGAAATTTTACCAAATTTTGAAAAAAGTTCACGAAGTTTCTCTTCGTCTAGTTGATCACCAAAATTTTTGATAAATATATTCGTGAATTTTCGTTCTGGACCCTCCCCACTACGTTGACTTCTTGAAACAAATCGTCCGACAAATACTTTCTTGTCAGCCAATAACATACCATTAACTTTATTAATAGCATTATCAGCTGCTTCTTGAGTTTCGAAATGAACAAAGCCGAAACCTTTCGACTGACCATTTTCATCTGTCATAATCTATGTGAAGAAGAAGCGTTAAGTGCTTTTGAAACTCAAACAAGAAGTAGTTCACGTACTTTGCAAGAAAGAATATTGCCAAAAGCTGAGAATGTATCATAGAGTGATTTGTTATCGATGTTCTTATCTAAATTTTTGATGAATACATTGCCAACACCTGATTTACGTAAGGCAGGGTCCCGTTGAGACCACATGATACGTAATGGACGACCACGTAGCAAATCGAAGTTCATTGTATCTAGAGCACGTTCGGCATCAGCTGGTTGTTGAAAGTTAACATAAGCATAGCCGAGTGATCGACGTGTAATCATGTCGCGACAAACGCGAATGGAAAGTACAGGTCCGGCACTTGCAAATTTATCGAATAGCATGGCTTCAGTGACATCGGGATGAAGATCACCTAATACAAACGAAAAGTTACTTTTCATATGAACGTTCTCGTGACAAGAGTTTGACACTTACCAACATATAATGATGCCATTGGATAATTTGGAGCTGCTGCTGCTGTAGGTGCTGACATGTTTTTGTGTCTTTTTTGTTTTTGAGCGCTGTCGTTGGCTTTTTTGTATTGTTATGAGATAGATAGAGTAGTTAAAAGTTTTTTTCTTTTGGAAAAAAGTTGATTTTTTACGCTTTTTTTGGCTTCACGGAATTGTGAAATTTAACAAAGGATTTTTTCTTTTTTTTTAAGCTTTTTTGTACCAACAAAAAAATGCGCACTCGCACACACACAATTACACACACAGATAGTAAAGTGACGAGAGAAAAAAATCTGATTAGCGTAAACAGATACAATCGCTGAACGTGTGATGTAGGAAGATTGACGCGAAAGAATTATTTTTCAAACACGAAATAAATATCCATTCGAAAATAAATTCACACAATTCAAGAAAATCAACAGTTTTAATTACAAAATTCTCATTCTTTCATCCATTTGATGTTCTTTCGGAGGATTCGTACACAAATTTCATTGGTCGAATGATAGCAACCAATAGTGGAAGTATTAGTGTATCGTCGTATCATAGTACATCACACGAAAAATTAATCTGTTGAAGTCACGTACAATGTCATCAATAGCAAATGAAACAACTATCGAAAAACTTTCATCGATGTTAGTGGACACATCATTACCACTCAAACTTCGATTTCGTATTCTATTCACCCTCAAGAGTCTCGATAGCCAAAGTCAACAACAATCGGAAAAAACATCTCATGTTGTCGATGCTATCTCTCGTGCATTTGCAGACACTTCAGCATTGTTAAAACATGAATGTGCTTATTGTCTTGGACAGATGGGCAACAAATATGCTATTGAGAAATTGATTCATGTGTTAAACGATTCGAATGAAGATTCCATGGTACGACACGAAGCCGGTATGAAATACTAGTTGAGTACGCCTTCCTCGATGTTCGTATGTGTCATTACAGGTGAAGCATTGGGTGCATTGGGTTGTTTCGATAATCAAAATGTCATCGATGCACTCACAAAACAGAGTCAAAATTCTCGAGCAGAAGTAAGATGACGAACGTAGTTTGATTGACATATTGGTATTTCAATGTAATGCATTTTAGATTGCTGAAACCTGTCAAATTGCGCTTGATCGTCTAGCGTGGCTACGAAAGAGTGCATCGAATGGAACATCATCAACTTCAACTGATAAATCATTTCCAACCATTGATCCAGCACCACCACTAGCGCCGACAACCATCGATGAATTAAAAGAAATTCTATTAGATGAAAAACGATCTTTATTTGAACGCTATCGTGCAATGTTCGCTCTCAGAAATATTGGTACCGACGAAGCTGTCTTAGCCATATGTGAAGGTATATACTACATAAATGAAAAACTCAAAGAGTACTTTTTTGTTGTTAGGCTTCCGAGCATCAAGTGCTTTGTTTCGACACGAAATCGCTTTTGTGCTTGGTCAACTTCAGTCAGTCTGTTCTATTCCAGCTCTTCACCAACAACTATCAATTCTCGATGAAAACTACATGGTCCGACATGAATGTGCTGAAACACTCGGCTCCATCGGTACTGATGAATGTCGACGTATTCTTGAATCATATTTAAAAGATGAAGAACGTGTCGTTCGTGAAAGTTGCGAAGTTGCGTTGGATATCAGTGATTATGTGAACAGTACGGATTTCCAATATTGTAACGGGTTGAAACTTGTTGAATCCGAATGTTGTTAAAATTTGTTTGGTCTGTTTTCCGAACAAAATAAAAGAACGAAAGATACTGATAAACTCTACTCTATTGTTACCTGAATCAGCAATAATATGTTATATGTCTTTTTCAGATCGGATAATCTTGCAACCAGAGGTAGAAAAATGAGTATAACTTTGCTTTTCGCGCTTCTCATCTCTTATATATAACTTACATACAAACGATCGCTGTAGTTTTAAGATGGGCCTTTGACAAGTATCTTGCTATTCATATATGTCTCTCTAGATATAAAATTCTCCTTTTCTTAACAATGAACATTTATAAAATGTCTCGTGTGAGTATATACGATTGACTTTGATTTCGATGCATTTCTTATCCGACTGTTTGCTACTGAATGCTTTGACTTGATTGACCACACTTTCCAACTTCTCTGTGAAAACTTGCTTGCTCAATTTCAGATGCAAAAACAAAACAATCTAAAATGGATGAGTCTTATTGCATTGATCCTGCAAACAACAGGCATCGTTCTTCTTTTACGGTACTCGCGTACGCGAAAAGGTGAAAGGTATATCTCCTCGACAGCGATTGTTGCTTCCGAGTTCATCAAAGGATTGATATGTGTTGTTCTTGTTTGGTTTGAAAATGGTATGAGAATGGGGAGCATCGATTCGACGAATATCTTGCTCGAACGTTTCTTTAGATTGCTCATTTCCACGATTATTTCGTAAATTAAACGAGGAAATATATGGCAAACCGTCTGAAACATTCAAGTTAGCGATACCCAGTGGCTTATACGCAATACAAAACAATCTTCTATTCGTGGCTCTATCGTATCTCAATGCTGCGACATATCAAGTTACTTATCAATTAAAAATTTTAACAACGGCCCTCTGCTCTGTTTTTATGCTTCGAAAACGCATAGAAAAGCATCAATGGTTTTCTCTGTGCATGTTAGCGCTCGGTGTGGCATTTGTGACCGTAAGAAAAACGAAATAAGTAGCATGATAAGAATTCATTGAAATTCTCTAGTGGCCATCGTCCGATGAAGTCGCTAAACGCGCCGCTTCACACGTTCAACGATCTTGGTTTCAACAATTCATTGGTTTTGGCGCTGTTCTCATGGCAACACTCACGTCCGGCTTTGCTGGAGTTTATTTTGAGAAAATTCTCAAAACTGGACCAACATCAGTTTGGATGCGAAATATTCAATTAGGTTTGCAATCACTCGCGTTCGTCAACACGTCTTACTTGTTACTTCATTTCTAGCTATCTTTGGTACACTCTTTGGTTTAGTAATTGTGTACGTATTTGACTATAATGCTGTGATGGCAAAAGGATTTTTCCAAGGATATACAACGATTGTATGGATTGTTGTGTTTCTTCAAGTAATGAATATCATTTGTCAGTGACTAACTTCTCTTGATGTCTTTCCATAGGCAATTGGTGGTTTAATAATAGCTGCTGTGATTAAATACGCTGATAATATAATTAAAGGCTTTGCTACTTCACTTTCAATTATTCTTTCATCCGTTGTTTCGTATTTCGTTCTGAATGATTTCACGCCGACAGCGTACGTACATGCAAAAGATGAATATTCTCATTCTTGGATGTGTTCGTTTTAGATTTTTCTTCATGGGAACAATGCTAGTTATCACGGCCACATTTCTCTACGGATGGGAGAAGAAAGTAAAAGTCAATCCAAGCACCAATCAGGAACGCATTTAAATGAGAACAAACAAGCGATAGCATGCGAAACGAATTCTAGTAAAGTTGTGTGTTTTTCTATGATTTCACTTTTATTTTATTGTTCAATGGAATCTCATTAAGTTTCGTTATGGAAATCATGAGTTATTGCAAGAAGACTAAATCGCTTTTCTCGTCTCTTGAGCACATTTTATTTCTGATCGTACCGTTTCATATGATTTCGTTGGTACTATCTATTGGGTACTCTGTCCATGTATTCTTCATTATATCAATGTATCGAACTTATTTTTATCGTATTAAACAAATAAACAGTGGTGAGATTGTTTTGGGGTATTAACAACAACGTTGATTTGTGAAACTCGTGAAAATAGCATTTATCGAACGGATTGAATGCATCCGATGATTCATAAACTTTGCTGCTTTCTTATATATGTGTTACCGAAAATAATTATTTGTAACCACGTATCTCTCTCCCTCTCTCTCTTCTGAAACCTATTATCAATTTGTTCGCAGGGTATGGAACTGAATAGAATTACCCATCATGAATCATAACAGAAGAGAGAGAGAGGAAATTTTTCGAGAATATGACTCACCAGCTGCCGGTGAAACCTCTGCCCACGATCTAATCAAGGAAACAAGCCTGCATTTCAGCCGTAATGTTGTAGTAGCAAACTTAACGTACATAGCATTTAAAACAAATCCTGTAGATGTCGTTCGTTATCATAAAAACTTTTTAAAAACATTTTTTCAAATCGATTTTGCCTTTGACAGAAAGAAAAATTGAAAATCAACTTCTTCATTTTCTGAAATTTTTCCACCAATAACACCGTTTTCAAATGAGTCATTAAAAAAGAACCATTGCAAATTTTGCTGAGTCACCATGTTTTTTTTTCCTTCTATTTGCCTTTCTCTTATATATATACAGCACTTTTGTTGCGCTTATATCGCCCACTCGTGCACTTTTTCTCTTCCTTCAATCATTGAAACAGCTTTTTATACAACACACTTTTTTCTCTGCCTTGCTCTATTATTTGTTTCATCAGAAAAGAGTAAGCTTGCGCTTATCAAGGAAATATATAAATTATTTTGTATTCGAATTGTTACTCACGTATGTAAACACACGTTGTTTCGAATTTTAACGATAAACGTTTTTATGCTTCAGTTTATATAGTAGTATGGATGATCATACGATAAAGAACGATCAGGATCCTCAACAAGTCGAACCTAATCTGTCATTTGTCGCACAAAATGAAACAGTTAGTACGACGACAAACATGTCTCCGCCGCCATCGCGTGCAGTGCCAAGTTCCTCACGTCCAAGTACACTGCAGCTCGGTGGTCTACGCATGGGTAGTTCAATCCTCTTAACACCAAGTGACTACAACAAACTTACGCTGAGCACACCAGAATTAGATGAAAAACTACGTGGCTATACAATTGTTTCGAATACAACGCCAACCGTTCAGTTACAAACTCCAGATATTATCAATGCTATAACAGCACAGCCAGCAAGTAATATAGCATTTGCTGCTGATGGACAACCATCACCAGGTCTGTAAGAATAAGCAATAACTAGCTTTCTACTTGTGTCTTTTCTTAACTATTCATTTAGGTGTTAAAGTTCTTGAAGAATTAATCAATGCACATCAACAACAAATTCAGTCCGATAGCAATGGTCGTCAATATATCGTTTTTCCATCGGACACTCATCAGCTATTACAACAAATATCGTCTTCTGTGGGTGGTGATCAATTAAGTCAACTGACACAAGCATTACAAAAAGCGATTACTGCAACGACACCGACTAGTGCCGAGATCCAGAATCAAACTCAAAATCAAGAACATGTTCTAACGTATCTCGCGAGTCATATCCCACATCAACAAGGACAAGAACTTCACACCCGCAATCGCTCGATATCCTCATCAATGGAAACATCAATGAATGGCAATGAATCGTCCAATTCTGCTCTGTCATCTTCAGAACCAAGTCCGATGACTGCACATATTCGGCATAATACAATTATGTTAAATAAAGTGAAAGATGAACCTCAACATGTTCCGAATCTACGGAACAACAATGGGAATTCGTCGATTGAACGTATTAGTCTTGAACACAATGAATTATTGAAAAAAGAGAAAAAACGTGAACGAAACCGTCAAGTAAGTGTTTTGCTTGCTTACCCATATTTTTCATATCAACAAAATAGAACCTTGAATTAATGTGATGCTTTTTTTCCTTTCTTAGGCAGCACAAAAATGTCGAACGCGTAAATTAACACGCATAGCAGAACTGCAGAAACGTGTGAATGAATTACAGGAGAAAAATCGAGATCTATCAAGTACTGCCGATCGATTGAAAACGGATATTAACAGATTGGAACGACAATTGCAAGAACATCAAGCACAAGGGTGTACATTAACTGCCACAGGATCCGTTTTATCCTAAGATTCAAGTCCTTGTCTAGTTTGATTCTGTAGACATGATGTAGTCGCAAAAATTTTGTCTTGTTCACATTTCATGATCATGATGATTATTATTTTTTCTTCGTCTTTGTTTAACACACCGGTCCGTGTGTTTTGAAATTAAAAGAAAACTTTATGCGAACAGTTTTTTCTCTCGCCTTCCTCCTGTTTATCTCACTCTCTGATATTCACTTATCACGTTTCTTTTTCATTTCATGTAAATAAATGCATAGAATAAAAGACGACTAAGGAAATTTCCAAATGATGACAACCAACTCGACATTTTTGTAGATATGGCCAATATTGATGAACCGATCTATGTGGCATGTCGACGAGCACTTGTAGGTCGACGGAAGCGATGCATTTCAATATGTTCTTTCTTGTCTTCTTTTATATTCAGGGATTGGATGGTTCAAGTGAGATTAGCGGTTTACTATCGAATGTTCAAGATATTGAAGTGTTAACTGATCATGTTATCAATGTTGTACAAGCAAAAATGCGTGAGCAAAATTCAATTAGAGTATGAGCGACTAAATGCACGCGTAGATGTACTGAAAGTGTATTTTCTTGAGTAGGATGTGGCTATATTTGTGCGTCCATTTGTGGAATTATTTATGGACTCGACGAATGCACCTCGAATGTATACAGTTAATAAACTATTGAAGAAAATGGTGGAGTTTCATCCGCCATTAGCCAAGTAAACTAGAATGAAAATTTTTAAAAAAACGAATTTCATTGTCATTTTGATATTCAGACCATTTGCCGAGGGTATTTTGCAACATCCACGAATGAATTTTGCTCTACCAGCCTTGATATGGAATTCGGCTATGGATCTTCTACAATTTCTCGTGCGCTTTCCAGATTATAAAGTAACAAACACGGAACTATTATACAAAACAGCGCACTCATCTCTTCTACATAGGGTATTCGTGACATTTTCAAGTTGTTACTAGAAAAAGTGCAGATGCTCATGTCACATACGCCAATACAAGATATTGAAAAAGTTTTTAAGTTCTATACAGTATGACTTACATAATCGTCCTGGATGATTGACAAATGTTTCTATTTTTAGCTTGTTGCTCTTATTATGAATCCCGATAATAATCTGCAACTGAGTTACTTCATACAGAACGAAATCAAACAAACGTTGCCTTGGGGTAAACCTGAGAGTCCATATCCACCCGTAGATATATTCGATAAGAAATTTTTCATGGATATCGAATGTTCTTGTAAACTGTTTAGTGCTTTTCAAGTTTATTATTGAAATTTATCGACTCATTCCGTCCAACAGCTCAGCTAGTGTCTATTACCGGTAAAGTTTTTCAATCAATGAAAATATGCTCTACTTCTGTTTGCCATCTAGGCCGTGATATGCTCTATCCTATTGTTGGTTATTCGAATTATGCATCGATTTTATGGCGTTTACATTTCGTGAAATTGAAATTTCATCAAACAGCTCCATTACCATTTGATAGAGTAGGATTGATAATATTTCTTCCTCGTAGTTGACTATTTTTTGGTTCCTTTCACAGGCACAAGTTCAACCGCAAACGGAGTTATTCTGCTATGTTATTAAACAATTGAATTCTCGTGATCTCGCATTTAGTTTAGTTGGCATTGCACGAAATGTAAGCTGGAGGCGTTCTTGACTTTGAAAACGTCTGTTGATGAATTAACTTGTAGATAAAACAACGAATCACAGCAATCGAAGAATCACTAGCTGACTTGTTAATATGGAATATATTTGAAACAAATAAAAGTCAAGATTTTGAAGGTAATTCAAAGGCAAACAGATCTCGCAACATAAGTTTTCGCTCACCAATCGCTTTCATTCTAAAACAAGACGTCTTATCCCGTTTGTTTTCGTATATAAAGGTCAATTACATTTATGGACTGTTACAGCACATATTGTCCTCGTTTATGTCCAAAATGTTTGCGTAACTTTAAGTGGCATCCTTAATACAATCAATATCAAGGTATGAATCAATTGGAATAAGTTGCCTCATTTTGAGATGACCATTATAGGTTGCATCGTTCCCTGGACCTGTCTTTGGAGTCGGTCGAGATTGGCTTATGTGGTTGATTGGACAAATGCTTTGTCATATATTGTACAAAAGCCAAGGCAAAGTAAGTGTAGTGTTTATCACTTTAAATAACAATGCATCTTTTCGTTTTCTATCTTACAGCCAACTTGGTCCGATTATTTAATATTACTTGATCTCATACGAATACTCTATCCCGATGCTCAATCATTACCCGAACCTGACTATCGTGAATTCCTATCGGTTGTGTCGATGGCAGCAGCATCAAATTGGTATTTTCTCACGACACGAGTCATACCAGCCATCGCTGCATCGTCTCCAACAGTATCATTGCCACAGCATCAAACCCCTGTTGCACTGCAAATGCATATTGAGTATATACCAATAGAACAACATGAGCAAAGCATCTAACCTGTGAATTTTTCTTCATTTTAGAGCGTTGAAGTCCTTTGAAGATCGCAAATTATCATCTATTGACGATTATCGATTTTACATTGCTTGGAGTATGTTCAGATACAGAATTTCTCCTTGAAATATTTATCTGTTCATTTTAGACCTTGTTGGTAATGATGCGAAAGCCAATTCACCTTACATAGATACTCTTTTCAAAATTTATATTCTCAACTCTTCGCAATCCATTCCATCAAGCCATATCAGTCACAATGTTTTCGGACCGTCGGAAGGTATTCCGTATCGATCATTGGATGCGATGAGTGCACATGTCAAATGTCTAATCGCCAAGCAGTACTATCAAGAAATCATCTTAAAAAATTTGTACAACGCAACTCAATGGGCGGCAGTTTCACCGGGTGGCGTGGAATCTTTCGCACGCTTGTTAGCTTATCCAGAAGTGGAACAAGATCGATTGAAAGAATTACTAAACCTAACCGAAGCTATTATTGGCAAGAATTGGTATTTAGGTGCACATTTACTGGCAGAACTATTTACATTTCGACTTCATCGCATTCCAACGTCAATACGCGCACAGCTTTTACAGCAATTCTCAGGAATATTGGTATCACCACAGCATGCAGGCCATCCACAGTTGTATTGCGCGTGAGTTGAATTACTTTTTCTTCCGTTGTCTTGAGTAGAAGAGAACGTCTGATTCTATTCAAGAATACAAAATCTTCTACTCAATCTTATTCTTCAATTCAATTGCACGGATCTCTTTAATCAAGTGCCAAAGCTAATCGATTCGAAAATGTTACAATCAGTTTTTACGAAAGAATCAGAAGAAATCAATAAAGTTTTCATTTTATGCATCGCTCGATCCTTTATCATAACAGGTTTGCTGATAATCACCCTCTTGAATGAAATAACTAATCTAAAACGATCCTCCCTAGGTTCTGAATCTATGCCTGTTCCTTGGTGTACAGACTTTTTAACTCATATCATGCAAATCACACCACACGGTTGGTCAGCATCAACATTAGAAGCTATGCCGAGTTTCATGGCTGAATGGTATCGAGCGCATCAAATCAGCGATGCCTATCGAGATATACGAGCACGTGTTGATGATGATTATAAAAAACTCACTAGTAAAGAAGAATAATCATGTATTTCGTTTTGAACGAGTTGTTTCGATCTTCTCTAGATTCAGCATCACTGGCAAACGAACAAGAAATTGTCAAACATTTTAGCCAACCGAATAACACAACTTGCTTCTGGTAAGTAAAAGATTTATTTTCGGAGTTTCATTAGCTAGGATATTCCAATTTCAATCTTCGTTTTAGCGTATTTCTTAAACTAACTATTGAAGATCGTCCATTACGTTCATATATCAATACGTTCTATGAGTAAGTCTCTCATTACATTTGTCGAATTCGAATAATCACCTACTCGAAATGAATTAGAATATTCAAAAACCTTTTGACACGTTCAATGAATGCGCATTATCGTACATTAGCAGAATATATCCTACGTGAAATAACTCTACAACAAAATCATAGTCAAACGTTTATGCAGAAAGTAAGTCTCATCATAAACGCAAAAAACGAACTGTATTTGATTTTCATTCGTCATTAGTACGCCGATGCAGTTGTAAACATGGCAACACGTTATAATATTATTCAACTTGATCGACTTTTGTTGATTCTAGTAAGGCTGGATGTGTTGATTTGATGATAATATGTCTCAACACTGATTTCATGTAGTTTCTTCGACCATTGGATGAAGCCAAAACACCCTATGTGCACATTCTGTTCTATTTCATGATTAATTCAAGTGCTTTATCAGAGATTATCAAAGATTTTGGTAACATTGCAAGAAGTGTATGTAGTTCATTGCATTCAGATTACAAAATCATACCTATATTGATTGTCATTCGTTGGTAGATATCCGGTGATATTTGGAGTATGAAAAATTTCCATGAAAAATTCCATTGTGAATACCACAAGGTACTTCTTTTCGTAACTTATTCAAGTATCCAACTGATCTGATGCTTTGTTATAGAAAAACATCGAGCGTTTCTTTATGGAAGGCCTTATCAAGGATTATTTACAACCAGTACGTTCAAATATCATTTGCATTAGTCATACCATTAATTTTGTTGTTTGTAGTCGATGGAACGCTGTTTACCAACTTATTACAGCAATATGTGTCTTCGTCTTCTACCTGTAAGTTGATTACTGACGTTTTGAAGAGAAAGAAACTTGACAGTGTTCAGCGATGTATGGATATACTTGAACAAGCATGTTACATTATTCAATTTAGATCTTTGAATTAATCATCAGTCGAATGTTTGAACACATGCCCAACGCACGTATTGTGGATACGGTCTTACCAATTGCTCAAAATCTCTTTCGTGCGCATGGTTTGTATAGCGACAGTCTTTGTTTTTTGATCGATCCGAGATTATTACGTATTTTAGCTGCACCGGTGACATTTTTGTATAATACTTTGTTTGTTTATGAGAAAAAACTGCGCGAAAAGTTCAACTTTCGTCAATCATTAATCGTCGGCACACTCGGTAAACTCGAATCGACACGTGATACAAGTCAATACTTCTATTTTGTTCTACAGGAAATATCTACCATATGCGCAAGATGGAATGGTGTTTTTCCAATAATTTTACTTCTTATATCGAAAATCATCTTCGTGTCGATGGCGAAAAACGTCAACTACCATCACCTGTTTTCAATTCACGTTATGCCATTGATCTTCTGCATAAACTTGTGGATGATATCCTTTTTCTTATTCTTTGTTTTGCTTTGAGAAAGATCATTTTTAGGTTTATTCTGTTTTCCTTAACTCCCGTGCACCTATCTATGAGAAAAGCTCCTACGAGTACAACATCGATTGGCGTTATAATGAATTCGCAAATCCATCGTTACAATTGATTCACTGCCTAGCAGTTGAAATCTTTTTTTATACTGGTCAAGAAAATTTCAATCCGTGGAAATTATTCGCAGAGCCATTTATATCTGCGCAAGTTGATTCGTTTGAAAGTCTTCGTTTATTTACTTTCACTTTTTTAGCGATAGTTTGATACCTCGGGCACATTATCTGAAATATCTCAACACCATGGGTCTTCTCTTTTCTGCCTTACCAGTATGTCAAGACGATGATTCGTTATTTACCAAGAATGTACATGATTTTCTCTTAGGAATACTATTGGTCGCATTTATTTGAACGCATGTGCCAAATATTTGAGCATCCACTCCTATTACGTTGTTCGCCAACTGACATTATGGATTTACTTAACTTTCGGGAACGATTTTGTACACATACAGAAAATATGGTATGCTGTTTCGTGGCTGTCGTTCATTCAATTTGGCTACATGGTAGCATCAGTCATTTGCAACCATTTCTAAGGTATATTCTTATGACTAAACTTAGTTTGAAATCTGCTTGTATATTGCAGCCTAGTTCAAGTTCGACTTTCGCAAACAATCAAAACTGAAAATCAACTTCTCTTAGCATTTCAATTGATTGGACCATTTCTCCAACGTATTCAAACTGAATCGACAAAATTATTACTTGAGGTAACGAAAAGTCTCATTTGACCTTCTTCTTCTTCTTCGCCATTAATTTTTGTTTTAGTTTGTTATCGTTCCATACGACCTCATTGCACGCGTTGATGTTCATCAACAGGCGTTTGTGAATGTGGATACCATCGCTAACTTTCTCTATCATATCAAATATATCGTTGTTGGTGACGCAATACGTGACCGAATTGAAACAGTCGTGAATAATCTTCATTGCGAAAAGCTTCGATCACGCCTTCACTTTCTTTGTGCCAAGACGGATGTCTCATCCACCATTCATTCTCAAGGACCAGCCTCGGCAGCCACACCTTCATCCGCATCCAATGTGGATCCGTCAAGTGTCAACGCACCGACACATGGACAATTGAAATCCGGTACATCTACAATGCAAATGCAGTACACGACAGCTGCAATGCAAGCACCACCTTATGGCACATCACCCCAAAATATTCAACAACATTTCCAACTAACAACTGGCGCTACTTGCGGAATGGGACCGGATGGAAATCCGGCGCAACAACGTTAAAAGAAGGCCATCAGCAATGACAGAATTTATTTTTATTCATGCACGTAGTATTCAATATTCTAACAGCTGAATAGATTCTTTTTTTCCTTTGTTCGTCGTACGTGTAATCTTTTCTTAGCCTTCTCAGAAATCTAAATGGAGAAGTCAACGCTTTCATAGAATGATGTTTCAAACAACAGAATCTTCATTATATTTAATAAAGTATTGATGTATATGTATTCAAGAAAATTGAATTTGTGAATAGTCGATTCATCAGGTACGATCTGGATGTTGTGAGAATTCTTGTCCTGGATGGATATAATCAAATGTTTCCTTATAAACAACGAAATCGTAAGATCTCATCGATGATAAACAATACAATGTTCTTCTGGCATCTCATCGATGATAATTAGTAATGACAAAAGATTCTTAAAATCATTTTCTCGATGTTCTTCAGTACAAGTCAATCAGATCGATGCTCTAGTTGTCTGCTGATCCATTAGTTTTGACAAAGATTAAATGTGAAACGAGACTGTTTTTAATCAAATCAAGCAGAACAGAAGGGAAACTGAAATGATATGTCAAACTCTGCTCACGAGCATTGACGTATCCTCATCTAATCCATCACTTATCTTGTGTTCATAAAAGCAAGTTGCTTGAACGGTAACACACATTGTAGATTATTGGATAGAAAGACTAATTTATCTGATATATACACTGTTTATAATAGATTGATTAATGAGACACTCTTATCAATCTATATGTTACAAAGGGAAACCTTTCCGTTTGCATCGTGTGTTTTTCTGTACAATGTAATAACAATCTAGTTCCTTTAGCGAGGAGAGAGAAAGGGAGAAGATCGAAAATATCGGGTAGATACTTAATGTCCGGAAAATTTCGCTCTGACTACAAAGGAAATTTTTCTATTCAGATCGATATCTATTGTTATTGCAAATCGAATGCGAATCGTTTTGTTATTGGCATTAGACGAACTCAATACGGCAGCGAGAAAAGGATGAGAATCGATTCAATGAGCAATGAAAATAGCGTGGATGACAACTTCCGCATGATACAATTCATTCATATTTTGACGCGCTTCTTGTCTTCTCCGCCGGGATTCGTTCGTCGATCGTTTCTTTCTCGGAGAGAAAGCGGGTATCAATTAATTATATACCTTCGAACGACGATCGACGCAACTCATACTAAGAGCATCTTCAATACACGACAGCGAGTAGTCAAGAGAAATATAGACATTATATACAAACATACGACGCTATATGGAACTTAATACATCAAGATGTTGATGTGTGTCGAACGTAAGTGATGATAAACAGACGTCGATCTTTTCTCTCCTCGTTTTCTTTCTTATTTTTCTCATTTTCTTGTTATTAATTTACTTTTGTATTATCAGATCAAAAAGTCAAGCGTCTCTGATCTGACTTGTAAACATGACACGTTACAAACATCGTAGATAATTGTCACAACAAGCTGTTTAATAAATACAACACACAAACAATTCCCGTTCTCACGTACAATTAATTGCAATACAAATAACGAAAAGCAAAAGCTCTACATCATATATGAAGGATAGACCAATGGCTAGTGTACCAGTGTCGTTAGGTGAACACGAATCTCTTATGACCGAAGTGCAAGTTCGATCACCTTCAACTGCAACAGCAGCAACGACGGCGGCGACAACAATGAAACATAAAAGGCCTACCAACTGGCTTAAAGCTTATCTATGTCAAAATAAAATGACATTCGGATTGTGTCTTTCACTGTTACTAGCTATTACTATTGTTATGTCTTTATTATTTTTATATGCATTGCATACACGACTTCGACCTCAACGTAAAACGACTTTCCTGAAACTATAGCATTTAATAAATAGATTTTTAATCGGTATATTTTAGAGAAACTGTGCTTAACACCGGAGTGTATCACATTAGCAGCGGATACATACAATGCAATGGATGTTACTGTTGATCCATGTGAAGTAAGTGGATTTTGAAAAGAAGTTGATCGACTTCTTCTTCCGTATCGCCTAAAGGATTTCTATCAATTTGCTTGTGGTAATTGGGATAAAAGTCATCCAATCCCAGAAGGCCGAAGTGTTCGCTCTTCATTCGAATCATTTGTCAATGATGTGGTTGATTTATATCGAGGTATTTCTGTAAATTCACTTCTCTGATCGCTATTCCAAGAAATGTCTTCTAGAATTACTTCGTAAGCCTGTCCTTAGCACTGAACCAGATGCTGTTCGCAAGCTTAAAACGTTCTATCAAACGTGCATCAGCACAGGTAATGATGAACATACTTGCTCCGTAGAGAGCGCTTCATTTTCTAATTGATATCTATAGAGCGAGATTCACCGGCAGTAGAAAACGCAACTTATCATATACTGATGCAACATCTCGATCGATTTGGTGGATTTCCTCCGTTATATGGCGAACAATGGCAATCGAAATCATCCCTCGAACGCTTACTAGCTACGCTTCATTTAGAATTCAACATTGAACCTCTGTTTGAGCTCAAAGTAGCTGCAGACGACATGAACAATTCCCAACATATCATTCTTGTAATTCTTATTACAGAAAATAACTTCTCTTCAAATAATGCTACGATTTGTTTTGTAGATCAACCACCCATCATTATTTCTGCAAGCATCCGCTGCATACGAATCCGGAGAAGAGATTGATGCTTATTTAAATTTTATGGTCAGCGTCGCGACTAGTCTGGGTGTTGATCGATCACAAGCACGAAGTGAAATGCAACGAATACTCACTTTTGAGAAGGCAATCGCCAACGTAGGTGAGAGTTTCTTTTTTGTTCATCCTTACCAAGTTGAGCGGAGAGAGAGCGAGAGAGAGAGAGGACGAATTACAATTTATGTTTATCCCAGAGTTATATGAGACAGTCTACTTTCCTGAGAAGCCAACAATGATTTTCAAGAGCAAACGTCGAGCTACCCGAAAACTCTCTCAATTACTCGTTCATCTCTAGATTCGTGATGATCAACCATCGAATACAGTTATGGATTTTTACAAGAAAATATCTGTCGGCGAATTACAACAAATGGTCAAATCAATCAACTGGACTGTCTACTTTCATATTGTGTTCAAAGAATATATTCCACCTGACCAATCAATAGTCGTTCTCTATGCTAGCCAATATATGGAAGATCTCGAGCGACTTATTCGTCGCTTTGACATACGGTAGTCATAACGAGCGATATTGCATTTTGTCGAAACTATATTGACCTTTAGAACAATGACAGGTTATGCCCTCTGGCGCGTTATCGCAAGTCTTGTGCCTGATTTAAGTAAAACTTTTCGAGAAGCTCATTACGAACTTGCACGTCTGACGCAGGTAGAGATTTATATACAAAACAATCGCTTTAGTTTGATATATTCTCATCGTGTCTAGGGTGCTGCTCTGAATGGAATTGGTTCACATTGTTTATTGAATCGCGCCGATGAAACTTTCGCCCAATCTATGACCTATCTCTATCTAAAATCCCAATCCGACGACAATATTCGCGAAGAAGTACTGAATCCGCAAAGTACATATTTCATCAGAATATTTGATCTCTTGTTTAGTTACAAGAAGTAATTCTCAATATTCGAAGTACATTCTATGAAACCATTAAACGAAATACATGGATGACAAACGATACAAAAAAAGTCGCACTTGCCAAAGTAAAACACGAACTGAATTCAACTCTTCAGTAAATCTGGAAATGTTATTTTAGGCGCAATTGATGAGTGAGTTCATTGCGTATCCATTGGAAGCGTTGAATGAAACTTATTTGAATATAAGTCATGCTCACGTAAGTGTCAACGGAATATCAACTCAACTATTGTTTTTGTTTCAGTTAAACATTGCATTTGATAATCATTTAAACAATGTCATCAATCTTTTGGGTAATGAAGTACGAAAAAACATTGCGCTCTTTCGGAAACCTGTTGACAAAAACCAGTAAGAAACTTCTTTTGACTCGAATCATTTTAGTCTATGATCTGACTTCTGTCTCGATTAGATGGATGACAAGTTCAGCTCAAGTCAATGCACTCTATGACAGCAATCGCAATGCTATCATTATACCTGTTGGCATGACGCGACCCTTTCTCTACAGTTCAAAATTTCCACAGTAAAATTCAATTTACAAGTTTATGCTAAAGATGCTCTTTTGTGTGCTTGTAGTTTTGTAATCTATGGTCGTATCGGTATGGTCATAGCCCATGAAATTATTCACGGCTTTGATACGAACGGACGTTATTTTGATGAGCATGGTAATCTCAATCAATGGTGGAACAATGAAACCGACGCAACTTATCGCGAAACAGAACGATGTATTGTTGAACAATACTCGAACTATACGTACGAGCAAGTTAATATGACACTGAATGGTAACACAACACGATCAGAGAATATTGCCGACATAGCCGGAACTGAATTGGCCTTTCTTGCTTATAAACAATGGCTGAAAGTTCATGGCGATGAACGTCGACTACCTTTATTGGATAACTATACACATGAACAAATGTTCTTCATTGCTTTCAGTCAAGTATAACGTTTGATCACTTAAATCAACAATTCTTTCGATTTTATATAGATCTGGTGTGGAAATTATCTGAATGAACGTTTACGAAAGGATATACGAGACATGATCCATACGCCGTTTCGCTACCGGTAAAATCGAATCAGTTGTTTTCTCGTTTTATGCAGTGAAGTGTGCTAATTCTCTTTTTAGAATGATCGGCTCATTGCATTCAAGCCATCATTTCAGTCGAGTATTTCAATGTAAAGAAAATGCGAAAATGAATCCACAGACGAAGTGTACTGTCTTCTAAATATTAACATATTCTACAGTAGTTTCGATCTCTTCATATTCGTGTGTATTTGTTCGGTGATGGATCTCTTCTTTTTCTTCGTCTTCATTGTATGATTGTCTATTCCTGTGTTTGTAGTTATCAATTTTTGTCCTTCTCTTTTTTCTTCTTCTTTCTTTAGTCATAAATAAGTCTTTAACTAATACGAACGATGACGCAAATTATGAAAGAGATTTATTAGTCCTACTGTAAAAATATACTAGTAGATCACATAGTAACTATCGATCACCTTTCTGGCAGAAATTTGTTTTCTTTTTATCAATAGGAAAGAAAAATAATTACATTTTTCACCGGAACGATTTTCGAGCACATCAATCATTTGAAGTTATTCTTTTCAAATCACGATCAATACGATAAATAATTTGTTTTTGTTCACATCGTATGAAATCTTATCTTTGAAAGTGTGATAAATCAAGTCGTCATATATAATCCGCTGAAAATTCAGCTCGATCGACATCTGGTACCTGTCTTCACGTGAAAATTACAAACATATGTTCCAATGAAATTCAGCTTACCCGACAAGCGGTTATTCTCGAGATTTCATCATAAATTCATTTCGAATGTATTAAATATTGATCGAAACCTAAGCAAGAAAAAGTAATCATCTGGATCTAATTAAGTTTTCTTTCTCGTTATTTCTATTCCCAAGTCATGTTGATTCTAATGAAACTCTAGTTAATTGATAATCATCAATCATTTCGCGTTGAATAGCGAAACTGACTCATTATTTGTCTATTATGTTGTGCATGCGGAGAAGATGAAAAAAAAAGAACGAGAAATACATGTAGAAAAGAATGGACTGATTACGACTGAATAGTTGCATTATTGATTAGATTAAGCAAAACGACTCCAGTAGCATTCACCTGTCAACTAATTTCCGTCTTCGTATGACCTCCCGAGACAGGGAGAAGAGCCGTATGCATACCCACATTTTGAAATCAAAATAAAATCAATAACAACCGATTCATAATGTTTTCTTTCGTTATTGCACATGATCTTCATTACGACGTGTATATCGGGTTATTAATTAAGTAAGTTATTTCGGTAGTGCTTGGAGTAAAATTTGCAGAGAAGGAAACATCGATTTGCACATCAATAGTGATTTGAATATTAATCACTAGACAACTGTTGCCGTCTGGTAGATCTTTGTCACATCGCGCTTTTTTTTTTATTTTAGTACCATGATAGAAAACCTTGGATCAAATGTTAATAACAGTTGTGGTCGTCATTGTTGCTTTTAACGAAAGATATCCTTAGCAAGAAGAAAAAGAATTTTAATATTCTCTTTTTTCTTTTTTGCATCATTATTATTTTTATTCGAATCAATACATTTGCGAAGACCGGTGTCTTCTCTCTTTCTTCTCATTGAGGAAAACATTACAATAGTTTTCCTCGTTCATTTATTTACCTAATCCATACCGATTGGCGAACAATGAAAAAATTAATCCAGTCATTTCGTCTACGTTCATTGGGTTCACGTTTCTGTAAGTATTTAAACAACCATACATTCGATGTTGTTTAATATAGTCTTGCTTCATTCTGACTTAATCCGTTCAGATCTTTTGTCTTGTATGTGATCAACTAATACTTTCCACCCTTGGGGATGACAGAATTGTACATCCTGTGAGAACCTATTTGAGACGTAATGTCAAGGATTTTACATTCGTTTTCCTTTCTTCCGCTTTTTGTATTCTGTGCGATAAACCAGCTGCTGCTGCTGCTGCTGCTGACACTACCGTTAAACAACGCCCGATGACACAACTCATTATGCCATCTTTTCGCTGCTCTATAATGGACAGTTTTGTATCTAGAGAATACCGAAAGATTTGATTACTTTCTAAAGAAAAAAGAACAAGAAGAGAAGAAAGAAAAGCAACGGAAGCCATTTGTCCGATATCGGTCAGTCGTATATTTGCATCAGAAGATCAAATTCATTAGACATGTAACGATCTATACTTGTCATTTACAGTTTTTCGCTTGTTATTATCACTGATATTATGACTGGGCATCCTTACAATGTCATTTGCATCTGTATGGTTCCATCGAACGGAACAAATGAGTTGAATGACTAAATCATTGAACATTTGTAATTGATCAATGTTCGAACGCGTAACTGTGACGAATGAAGATCGATGTCAGTTCAAAAAAAAACAACAAATATGCATTTCGTCCGTTCTAATTCACTTCGATGCATATTCATGTAGGTAAAATGGGATCGATCAGTGTGTCAAATATGATGTTAGGGTTATAATTTCTCTTTATGGTAGAACTTCTCATTTGTTTAGATTGCACGTGCCTGATGTACTTCTTCTTATTCTTCTTCATTTTTCTTCTTCAATAGACATAGATTTCGTTATCATTAGTGCACGAGGATGAACTGTAAATTATCCTGCTCTCTTTTCTAGCAATCGAGCAAAAATGCGTGTGCGAGACAGATGGTCAATTGTACAAAGCTCATCCTTTTGTGTGAATATGTGTATGTTGCATGTGTGTGCATGATTTCTTTCTCTTAACTCCTCTCTTCTATAGCTTTACAGACATCAGAACAGTGATCGATATAAGTAGAGAGAGAGAGAGAGACACAGCGAAAGGGATAGAGAGAACATACAAGCGAGTGAATAAAGAGAAGAAGAAAAGACAAACGACGTTTTTAACTCTGGTGTGAAGTGTAATAAATACTGAGAGGAGAAATGGCAGAATAACTATTATAAAGATCATTGAGTGATGAGGTAAATGTACACTTTTTTGTTCGCTATTTTTCTACCGCCTTCCAGCCCGCGCATCAATGGAAATTAGCATAAGTGTTACAATTTCAGTTCGAGAAATTTGATTATCATATGAATGTAATTGTGACGAATAATGAAAAGATACTTTTTTTTCAATTGAATTCTCTTCCACGGATAGGTAAGATCGAATGTGTCAAAAGAGAAGACATAAGTAGGGAGAGAAATGGAAGAGTTGGCCTGATTCAATACGTTTTGTACATGTGTAATCTTCTGTTGATAAATGAGAATTGGACAATGAGTGAACACCCGCCCTCATCTCATTTTTTCCTCCTTATTATTATTCTTCTTTACTCTAAGTAAATACCGACGAGAAATGTTCATTCATATAAACAGATTGTAAGATCGAACAGCGACGAATAACGATAAAATCATCATGTAAGGAGAACTATTACAATGCGATGACAATGTTTTAAAATGTACATGCATGTCTGATTATGCAAAACTGTTCACGGGCTAATTCAAACAATTTAACTCGATGCGACATCTCCGTCTACGCTTGAAAAATAACAACACTGATCGTAGTCGTTCGATAATTTTTCTCTCCATTGTATGCGTCTCGTCTTGATCAAAACGAGCGCGAAATTATTAATATTATCGCATGTTCTTTTCGTGAGTTTTTGTCTTTTTATTTTACTTGACGAGACAGACACACATAACTATGAAGATGAAATCTGAACATCAACATTCTTCGCTTTTTCTTTTCGCTGCGTCATAAGTTAGAAATTAGAGAGAAAGAGAGAGAATATCATTTAGTCAATCATTATATTGTTCTTTTTACACTTTCTCCAGATTGTTTGTCTTCTTTTCTGTATTTATCCTATACGTCACTTTGTACCCATGGTGGATTGTCTATCATGTCAGAGTTGTTGCGGAAGTCTACGTTCGTCCAAACTTTATCCCAAAGAAAAACGGCCGATATCACGAAAACGTGCTGCTCAACAACTTTATCTTCAAAAACAAATTCAGAACAGTAACGACGATAAAAGTAAGCAGATACGTGTTTCTTTTCTTTTTTGTCTTTGTTCGAACACATGAAATTAATTAATATCCAAGGAATGTATGAGGAAAATGATGTAATCGAAAGAAAATGCGTTATTTGAGCCTTTCACATACGCTCATGCGGAGCATTTAGAAAGAAAAGAAAACAGGGTGTTTTCGTGCTTGATGTCTATCTAGATGATGAAGTTTATTAAGAACTCTCGAGATCAATTTGATTGATTTCGATCAGAGAGGAAACTTGTTTTGATAATGAATTCTTTGTCTATCGCATACACTCATCTCGTAATTGATAGATTCATATATATGATGTTTTGTTTTTGATATACGTTTGATAAAATAAAGCATACGCATCAAACTGATTAGATCTTCATTATTTACATCGAGCCGGAAGCTGATTGTGCACTTCTCTCTGTCGAGACATCTATTTGTATAGTCGTTAGTCGCCAAGAACAATAATAACAACAACACTACCCTTCATTTACAGACGAAAGCTAGAAACAACTGATCCGCTCCGATTAAATCGGTTGATCATCATCATCATCATCGTCTTCTTTTTCTTCTTTTTGTCGTTTACCTTGCCCGCCCGATCGTCATAATTATTTTCTTCTCTCTTCTGATTCGTAAAGATCACTATTGTACATAAAGAAGAAAAATGAGAAGCTTAGTATCATGTCATTGTTTTGAACTTTAACTTGGCTACAAAAAGCAATAACATTTGATTGAATAGACAGTAATTGAAAAGATGATCGGAATGAAGCAAACTGAACAGCAATCACATAGTTACCATCGTTTACATGAAAAAATCGCACTCGTTTCGATACTATCGAAACAAATGAGTAAACATCAGCAGCAGCAGCAGTCGCAGCAAGGATTCTCTTCTAAGATATTTTTAGGTATCTGTTTTTCTTCTGGAATCATATTCGTGCATTCTTCATTCGTTTAGGTTCGTTTTCATGTGACAGTTTAAGTTGTGTAAGTAGCAATGTACAGTCAAGAAAGAAACAAAGAAATATTAATAACAACAACAACAACAATAACAACAACAACAATAATAATAATAATAACAATACAGATACATCATCACGTGCAACAACAGATGAGCCCAATCATTTGTTGGAATTTTATGTCTTCGATCTCAGTCATAAACGGAATCTCAATCTGACAAATGATTCCAATGATAAACGCTTAATTATTTTTAACGAGATATCTAATGGTCTACATACAATTGGAATTCGTAATGGTAAGTGATTCATTATTTTTGTGCTGTCGTATTGTTTCTTTTTGTTCGGAGATTAATAGAGAAAGAAAGAACTCGATTAGGATGATTTTTTAGCCATCGTTGTCTATCTCTTTGTCAACTGAGTGTTTATCATTGGAGCAGATAACACGATGTGATTCAGTGGCTGTTTATTACCGACAAGGGTATTCAGAAATGTCTTCTTGTTGCTCCATTCTGTTTCTTTCTCCTTCTTTCTTTCTTTCTTTCTTCCTTTCTTTTGACATTTTGTTCGTGAACGACATCACACGCGGCTCCAATAATAAAAAAAATACGCTTAACCGGCAGCCATCTCAACGAACACAGCTGCACTAGTAGTAGTAATAGCATTATTTCTTTATATATATATATATATATACGTGTGTGGATATAGAAGTGTGCGCTTGTCATTGCTGGTCCATGTAGATGAAATGCGAATATAAACTTTGCGTATTCTATCGTATGCTTTTTATGAGTAATCAACACAACAACCGAATAGAGATAGATCTTACCATCTTTATTCAATTGTTATGGTAATGCATTATCACGTGGTTTACTTCCAATGGTTTACATATTAACAAAGAACAGAGTTAATGTATGACATAGAAAATTTCGACGATAAACATCGAAGAAAGAAAACATTTACCTTAGCAATACGACTGTTAGTAATGCGCATTTATCATATACGTTACTATCGAAGGTGTTTGCACGTTTTATTATTTGTCGGCTCGATTATCTTACTCTTAATGTTACTCAAACACGTTCTACCCGAACAATATCAACCAACACTAGTACTCGATGACGAAAGACATTTATCTATTCGCTTGTTCAAAGACAATGATCAACGTCGGGAAAAGCTTCGACCATTTCGAATTTTAAGTGGGTCATTACACTATTTCCGTGTTTTACCACAAGTCTGGTCGGATCGTATTGAAGAAATGAAACGAGCTGGTCTCAATACGATTGAAACATACATTCCATGGAACTTACACGAGCCCGAAAGAGGTGTTTTCAAATTTAATGAAGGTCTGACTGATCTGTCAAGCTTTTTAAAGCTTGTTCATCAACATGAAATGTTTACGATCGTTCGTCCATCAGGTAAGATAAACAAACATCAAGAGCATCTAGAATGATAACACACATGTTCTTCTAGGTTATATCTGTGCTGAATATGAATGGGGCGGTCTGCCTAGTTGGTTACTCCAGGACAATCAAATGCGTGTTCGCTCAACATATTCCGGTTTTCTTGATGCCTTGAAAAAATATTATTCAGTTTTATTACCAATTCTATCCGAACATCAATACAATCGACACGGTCAAGGTTCAATAGTTGCATTTCAAATCGAAAATGAATATGGAAGTTACGGCGAAGATAAGGAGTATCTTCAAGCCATTCGCTCCATGTATATAGAATACGGCTTGGATGAATTGTTCTTCACGTCCGACGGTGCCAGAGACCTTACACGTGGCACTTTAGATAACGTTTGGGCAACGATCAATTTTCAACGTCATGTCAAAGAAAGCATCGAACAATTAATTGCCTTTCGTTCACACAATCATTTGATGATTAGTGAATATTGGACGGGATGGTTTGATTATTGGGGTGGACGACATCAGACAGGTTCATCAGGTGTTTATTCTGCGGATGAATTCGAAAAAGATCTCGAAGATATTTTATTGAATTCGAAATACGAAATATCGATTAATTTTTATATGTTCTTCGGTGGAACAAATTTTGGTTTTACATCAGGTGGACATCATTTTCCTTCCAAAAAATATTCTCCATTAGTGACTTCCTACGATTACGATGCACCATTGAGTGAATCTGGCGATCGGACAGACAAATATTTTGTTATTCAACGTGTCATCAAAAAGTTCTATGACCTTCATCCACATTTAATCGTTTACAACCATCAACGTATAAAAGAAGACAAATTCAAAATTACAGAGCGAAAAAGTTCGAAAAAAGCCGCATTTAATCGAATCAAAATCTATGGCTACAAAACATTTGAGCAAATACTCCACGATGACATTCTAACAAACAAATGCGAAGTTAAAGATGGACCGTTAAACATGGAACAAGTTAAGATTCCTGCACGCTCGAATGCCGGCGCATCGCAAGGCTTTATTGTCTACACAAATAATAACATGGAGAAATTCTTCGAAGAAAAGCATGTCGAACAACGAGTTACAATTAAATCAATTGCTGACAATGCCTTAGTTTTAGTTAACGGAAAAGTGATTTATAAATCTCTATGCTCAGATAATTCTATTCAATTTAATATCCCACCGGATACGAAGAATTTAACGATCATTGTTGAAAATATGGGTCGTATTAATTTTGGTCCTACACTTGACCATAGTCGAAAGGGTATTCTTAGTAAAGTATTGTTAAATGGCACAATTGAATTACAAGCATGGACAATCCATACACTAGAGTTTCATAAAGGCATGTCAAGTATTACTGATTGGAATCGATTGACGATCGACGAGAAAAATGCAACGAACATTCATGATCTTAATTATGGTCCACAACTATTTTATGCACCATTTCATATTGAAAATGAACATTCGATTGCTGACACGTACTTATCATTAGATTCTCAATGGACAAAAGGTGTCGCGTTTATCAATGGATTCAATTTGGGAAGGTATTGGAGTATAGGACCGCAACGTACATTATACATACCCAAAGAATTATTATTCAAAGGATTTAATCATATTCAATTATTTGAATTGTATACATCTGGCCAATACGTTCAACTCGTCGATACGCCTCTTATTGATTCGTGATATTCTTCTGGCTGTTGTTGTTTTTCATAAGAACATTTTGATTTCTTCGCTGATCATTTTGTTTATTTACTTCTACTTGTTGTTGATTACTCAATTGAAAAGACTTGCATATCATTACGATAAGTTCTCTTCTCCTCTTCCTTCTTCTTTCTTTTCTTCACAGATCTCTTCTGAGAACTACGCGCCTTGAAATTAAGGTCAAACAGATCAACATTTAGTATTGTTATTGATCAAATGCATGCATTGATCATTTGATTTGCATCTATAATCGAGTCAGATTCTAGAAAAGGAACCAGATGCATCAGATATTAATTCAATTAGATTCGCGTCAATCAAGGCAAAGTTAAGATTGTCTCCTACTACGAAAAGAAAACTGAACGCGAAAGATATATTTCCGTATCACGCAGCGAACATTATTTTTCTTGCTCGCTCAATGGGTCATTGACACATTGTCATGATTACGATCTAAACTCTTCAGCTTCTCATATTGACAACATCTGTTAAAATATTGATCATATAAAACTCGATAGTGCTTGACATTTTGAATCGATTACAAAGGTGAAGTTCAAGAATAAGCTAAACACTTCACAAACAACTAGATTCACTAAAGAGCGAAATTGTTTTTTTCTAGGAGATATTCTCGTATTTCTCAATGAAAAGAATCTTCTGAAACTGCCCATAACGATTACGTATGATCAAATTAAAGTAGAATTTGCATCGTTACGACGACAGAATAAATCCATACGTATTGGATTATGCCGTTGTACGGATCGATCTTTATTGAATAATACAACCGTTCGACATTTGGGTTCATTGACATTCAATGCATTTCGGAAATTATCTATTGATGATCGACGGTCAACATCCTCATTTAATGAAAGTCGGAAATCATTGATCATTATCGATGATATTCTATCCAATTCCGATTCGAAGCAAAGTATCGTTAATCGAACAAAACATATTGAAGAACGGCATAGTAAACCATTGGTCTACAAACGTAGCACCAGTCCCGCTCGAGACAGTGGATTCGTTGAAACCGATGGTAGGGCACGATTTGTTGGAGATAAACTCTATGATTATGAGTGTTTAGGTACGAATACATCGGTACTTACTGATCGAAGTGTTTTGTCAAATCATCACAAACATCGAAGTAAACTTTCATTAGAAAAGAGCGAAGATGAATCAATGGATACCCATAAGTCGCTCGATTCACTTCAACAATCAATTTCGAAAACAATCTTGTCGGAAGAGAAAAAAGTCAAGTCAACTGGTACAGGGTAAGTTTGTATCATGAGATTCGTTTCATTGAAAAACTATTTTGTTTGTTAAGTTATACAACTGAAATAGTGAATAGACATCGTCCTGCCAAACGTCAACAGCCGACTCAAACTGTGACCGATGCCTGTTTTATCTATCGCCGTCAAGCGGTTAAATCAGATGTCAACGATGATGACAAAGCAGCGATGATCCTTCGTGGCCGTGAAATTGCCTATGAAGCGGCAAATACACCGGCTATTCCATCGTCAATGCCAATGTATTCGCGTGATCAAGTTCGTGAGCTTTACGGTGAATTGGACAAGAAAACACGTCGTTTACAAGAAGATGAATATATCATTCATTCTTGGAATGAAAAGCCTCAATGGAAATTAGCATCACCGACAAAGGCGAAAAAAATCGAGGAATGTCCATTACCAAAGTTTCGTCTGGAGAAACCATCGGACAATGATGAAGCATTACTAATGGCTGCGTATTTATCTTCAGGAATGAATTCTCCACAAACCAAAGCAGCTGCGCCTGTAGATAATTTATATCAAGTCATGATTAATGCAAGTGCTAAAGTCAATGAATGGGCACATAATAACGAAATCTATTTATCACCCACGGAAAAAGATTTTCAGCCAGCGGTGGATTCGTCAACATTGTTATTAGATACACAGTTGAATCTCAAACAACTAGCTATTACGCCAACGAATAGCCAGCCTCGGCCAACAGTCTTGACAACTACTGAACAAGCTCGTTCTCATCCATCAAGCAATACGTTTTCAAGTCGAAATAGTCGCCGATCTATCCGCCGACAGGCGCATTTGGCTGACACAATATCTTCATCACCCGATTCTATTGAAATAGCATTCGAAACAACGCCGTCGACACCAGGTTCATGTGGAATGTACTTAGAACCTTACATGCGGCATGGTTATAGATTACCATCAGCTGATCATTATATCCGAGATTCATCATGGCAACATACTGATAATGATGATCTGGAAGAATCAGCTTCCACAATGCAAAACGTATGTGAGCTTTTCTATTTCTCATTTCATTTTTTAATCGGAGGATAAATTCAGTATCACCTTTTTCTTACGGAAGTTGCAAATGTTATATCATAGAGCATAAATGTAAACCATTTCTATGAAGCCGTTTGTTTGATTAATGTGATTAAAGAAAAACAAAACTATTTCTAAGCTTTTGTTAATTGACACTTTCCAATTACGAAACGAAATTCTATTTCACATTACTGATGTTTTTCTTTTGTTAAATATGCTTGATCAATTCATTTGCTTTCTTATTTATCATAATGCCATATGCATGATATATCGTTCTTTTCGTCTTCTATATATGAACGACGAAACATGTACTCATTGTTCAGAGAGCCAGAAGTAAAAAAACGTCTACTGCTTCGTCTGCACCCGTTTCGAATAGAATTCATTTACATTGATCTCAATCTGTCGTGTATACACTTCGATTATTATTAAATATCTCATTATCGCTTTTATTAGATAACTCCAACGGATAGTCCGACAATAACGGCGAAAGTGGATATGGATATGTTTCCATCACCACCCTCAACATCGCAAATTATCGAAGCTGATAGTTTAATTGATTTAGATGACGGAACAACAGTATCTTATCATACAGCGAAAGAATCCCGTGTTGATAATGGTCATCAATCATCGTTGTCGCTCGGAAGTGATGACACCACTGGTAGTAATTTTCAACAATATCATGTTCGCGACGATTTAGTGAACAGTGTAACAACACCAGAAGACAGTTTCTATTATGATGCACTACCATCGCCTTCACACACGAATCGACAAGTATCAACAACGAGTGAAAACTCCAATATTATGATTGAAAATCTAACGGATTTATTGGAACAAATTGAAACATACAGTCGAACAAATCATCAGATTGTCAACGAACTGGATGAACATAGAGCAAGTGTGATGTCGGAAGACGAAGAATCATTGCTTAATATTGATCAGTTAGTTACTATTGTGGAAGATGTTCATCGATGTAATCAAACCGGAATATCGAATACGATGGATAATCTTGCTTTCATCTATGATAATCTTGATCAACAAACAACGAAGCCGTCAACTGATAATCTTGTCGAAATTGCCCAGTCAATCGATGAAACATCGTCTCGTGTGAATAATTTATTATTTATTTACGATGAGACACTTACACCGACTGAATATGAGCCAAGACAAATTACCAACGATTCAGATGAATGGTCTTATGATAATTTAATAGGTGACTCCGATGAACACGTGAACACCGATAATTTAGGTACGATAGTGCATGAAAGTCTAACTGCCAGATATCAAGAATCTATTCAATTCAATGAAACACAAGAAACAACCGTCAATATCGATAATTTAGTCCAAGTTGTTAGCGAAGCATTGACTGTCCCTGACATCGATGAGGATACGAGCGAACCAACGATTGAGACAGACAATTTGGGAACGATAATACACGAAGCTTTAGCAGCAAGATTTCAAAAGCCAATCAAAATGAAAACGCCTCGCCCATTCAATTTTGAAGTTTTCACTGAAGAATTACCCAAATCATTCGATCAGTTTGCTGCCGATAGAGATAGCTTAGACGCCATTGTCGCTGAAGCGTTGGAAGGCCCATATCAGAAGTCCAATACCATGATACCAACTGATCCGTTCGAGGCGGAAGTTTATTCAGCGCAACTATCTGAATCCAGTGATAATGACTCAATAGTTGATACAGATAATCTGGGAACTATTATTCATGAATCGTTAGCTGCTCGATCGCAGCAACCCATACAAATTAAGACTGCTGATCAAGATATTCCTAAAACTCAACCGGAAGAAGTTCCTACAGACGATAATCAAGTTGAAAGCTCGGTAAATCCAAGTCCATCGAGTGAAGCGCAACCAACGGTTTTTAACTACTTTGAAGTTGTTCCCAAAGCAGAGTCTCAAACTATCGATGAGATGATTTCTGATAGCGACAATGTAGAAACAGTTATACATGAAGCTTCGCCAATTCTCATGGAGAAATCTAATGAAACTGAAAGTCCAATCGAATTATTCAATTCCGAAGCAATTCCAAATGAAGTTCCACAATCTGTTGCAGATGAACCAATTTCTAAAGCACCATCTGAAGATGTTCCTGAACAAGACGAGTCCAATATCGAATACAAGAAACCGATAGAAAGTCTGCCGCCTGAACCATATCATTTTGATTATCCCATGGAAGAAGAAACCAATGACGATACAATCGAATATGAAATTTTGAAAGAATCTCCTCCTTCAGCTATCGAAAAACAAATCGACCAAGTACCGGACGATACACACACATCTGAAACACTCACTTACGAAATTCAATCCTCCATGCCCCTATACCAGTTTCCTGTAAATCAACCCAGTCCACTTCCACCTCCCCCAACTATTAATAATCTTTCTCAAATCGTTAGTGATTCTCTCCTAACAAGTTCGAATTACCATCAGTTTCGTCCAAATGAAAATCAAATAGAATTTCATGTTCTACATGCTCCTACCTACGATGAAGAAATCTACGAAGAATACGGCTATCGTCGAACAACGACTGAACCAGGAACAGATGATATTGTCGAAAAATTCGAAGAATTGTGCCATCATTATACAACAAACTTCGAGCAATATCGCACAACAGCTAAGCATTTTGATGACGACATTAATCAATTTGAAAAGCAATTGTACGAACAAAGGGAACAAAATTTATCACCTGTGAGCGATACAATGAGCGAGGAATTAATCACAACCATTGAACGTGTTACCGATAATGGTAATCACAAAGGAGCAAAAGCGGATGATGTAGAAGAAGTTTACACGACAGTTCTCGTGACGCGACAAGCTGATCACGTAGGAAAATACGGTTTCGATTTCGAAGAAGTAGACGATGGTAAAATCAAAATTTCATCGATTCTTGATGAAAACTATTGTCCAAATCTGTCCATTGGTGATGAAATTATCGCGATCGATGATAGTAAACCATATCAAACCTACGAAGAATACAAATCATCATTCGATTCATTATGGATAAGTGCTCGCAACAATGTACAAATAACCGTCACCAAAGCAGACATTCCAGTGCAGCCAAGTAAATAGAACTTTATTTTCATTTTGTCCGTCTATTCTGTTGAGAAGAAAACTCGAAGAACAGAATGGTTTAGTGATTACCGAAACTGATGTTAATACTATTCTTTTCATAGATTCCGAGCCGGTGTCATTACAATCGAGTTCTCTGTCTTGGCCACTTTCAATAGCTGAATCAGGTAGGCTAATGAAATACGGTTTTGCGCTTGCGTGTATGCGTACTCTATTCAAGCTTTATTGATTTGCGGGCCTTGACTGTATTGCATGAGGTTATCCGGGGGCGGTAGTGGGAGCTTGGGTGTTTGTATTGTTGCTTTAAATAGAGCTATAGAAAGTTACTTCTTTTCGAGAATGAATGAACATGTGAAAGAAACCGCAAGAATATGTAATAGGCGATTAACGTGGAATATATTTGTACTGATGAGAAATTGAATCGATCAGTCTGTTACATATACACACACATGTACTCTTTGTCACCTCTTGCTCTTTCGCGTATATAAGAAGTCCTTTGACGCTCATTTTCTGTGTCATATACATTCCAATCGAGTGAGAGTTGCTTCACTTTTTCTTCTCTTGCGTTATCCACAATGCCAACTATCTATGATGTACAGCGCGAAGAATTGTACACCGCAGATCCACGCACAAGTACGACTTTTGATACTTATGGATCTGTTGGTACAGCTGTTGGTTACATGTCGGCCATCACTCCACGACAAGTGATCATCACTCGGCCAGTTAAGAATCTGGGCGGTGGTAGTCGCCATGTCACATCGAAAATGAGCGTATCTCATTCAATGTCAAGCAGTGCCTTACCGTTACGAAGTAGCACTGCTGGTGGTGGTAGTGGTGGTGCGGGCGCATGGGCACTCATTCCATTTACTAGTCAACGTGCCGAAGAAAAACGCCAACTAGCTGAGTTGAATGATCGATTTGCTGAATACATTGGTAAAATCCGTTACCTGGAAGCAGTCAATCGAAAGCTTAGCCGTGATTTGGATAACATCCGAAATAAGAAAGGTATTGGTTTGCAACGCATACGTGAAATCATCACACGTGAAAAAAAGGAAGCTGAAGAAACTCTGAAACGAATGGATGACGATGTTCGTTCAGGACAAGGTAAACGACAAGAAGCAGAAGCGCGTCTGAAACAAGCCGAGCAACGTTTACTGACTGCTCAACGGCCAGATCAAATCAACGCTGCTAAAGGTCAATTAAAACAACTGCGTGAAAAAATTATTGATCTCGAAAAAAAAATCGACTTGATTCGAAAGACGATTGCTGACAATGATGACGAAATCGCCTTATACAATGCTGAGTTACAACGCATTCGCACTGATGTTGCCAACCTCATTTCTGAGATTGCCAACGAAGCAACACAGAAACAATTACTCATGGCCGAAAAGACCGTTCTTGAACAGGAATTGAAAGCCTTAGATACTGCACATAAATTCGATGTCGAACAACTCCGTTCAAAAGTCGCGATTGCGAACGTTGATCCAGCACCATTCTTTGAAAGTGAATTAACATCAGCTATACGTGAAATCCGTAAGCAATTCGAAAATATTACTGATCAGCAGCAACAACAACTACAGAATTATTACCAGGCAAAAGTCAGTGCACTGATTGAATACCATCAACCAAAAGAACCTGCTGAATCACAATGGCAAACTGAAAAGATTCGAGAAATTACCCGGAGCATATCCGATATACGTGGCCGTGTTAGTGCATTGCAAATGGAAAACCAAGATCTCGATCGACAAATATCTGATATACGTCAACAGATACAATCTACTAGCTATCACGAAGATCAACGTCTTGTTGATGAACAACGACGTTATCGTGAAGAAATCGACCGTATAAAAGGTTATATAAATGATTTAGAAAAATATCGTACAACGTTAGAAGAAGAAATCCGCCGATATCGATTGTTATTGGAAGGTGGTAATAATCAAGTCGGCCTACGACATTTTGCCGAAGAAGCCGAAAAAATCATGAATCGTGGTCGATCATTGCTCGATTCTCTTAATTTACGTCTGATGAGAAATACTTCAGGTCCAAGTAGTTCTCATAACGTTCGTGAAGTTACTTATTCAACATCATATTCATCTGTGGGTGGTCTTAGTGGTCGATCTCCTTCAACTTCACGTAACGTTTCACCACATCGTTAAGAAAAAAAATAACAAGAAAATATCATCGATCACAAACAAAACAATATTTTGTAGATTAAAAGCTTTTCTCTTCGACTAATCTTCTTTTGTTCTTGCTCGATATATACAAATATCTCTATGTGCATGTAGTCGCCATTTGAATACAATATCAAAAAACGTTACCTTAGGGGAATTTTATTCTTTTCATCAATAATGATACGCTGTCATTTGAGCTGAATCTATTGACAATATCACGTTCACATACACGTATGTGTGCATATGTAAATGTGATATGGAGATCAAATCTTTTAAATATATGAGAAAGTAAAGCGAAAATGGCTGTATGCTATTAGTAGATTGTATGTTCTTCGCCTATTCGATGTATGTGTCTTCAGCTTGAAGTTAAACTATGCATGGGCGGATTTATTTGTACGAATCGGACACATCGAACAATTGTGTAGCGAGAAAGAGAAGTAACAATTCTGTCTATGTCTCTCTGTCTCTCTCTTTCTTTTGCAAAATTATTCTGTCCGACGCGTCTCGCTTCGTTGCTACTCTAACAATTTTAAAAGTTATTCGTGGTATGTTTCTGGGCTAGCGATGAATCATAGGCTAATAGACGGTAAACTAACAAGGAGAGAACGAGAGTAAAACATTGATCTTACTTTTTCCTCTTCTTCTTCTTCTTCTGCAGTCAAACTAACGAATAAGGAAAAATATAATTACATTCATGCCCGCATATACTCGACAGCAAGCACTGTCGACTAAATAAGAACGCGCGCGCAAACACGATGCGATAGAACTTATTTGCATGGTAGCGGTTTGTTCGCCTCTTCTTTTTCCTCGAATCATATAGTTTNGGTGGTCGCGTTGTCCAAAAACGTGCTGCTGAAATCGAAGAATTACGTCGTAAATTAGAACAATTACAAAAGGAATACGAAGAAGTGACAAACATGAAGACATCATTAGAAAAAGAAATCAACACCTACCGAGAATTATTAGAAGGAACAAATAATCGCGAAGGTTTGAAACAAATTGTTGACCATGTCGTCGAAGAAGCACGCCGTATGGAAGCTGAACGAGCTACAGGCGGTTCGGGTGTTGCTGGTTCCATCTCCTATTCAGGCGGTGGTGGTCGATCAACCACAATCCAACGAACATTCATCAGCAGCAGCGGATCAGGAACAAGCAATGCTGGAATTAGCAGTTTAGTTACGGGCCCTGGCCGTGTTAGCAGCAGCTATGGTAGCACACAAGGTGGTAGCGGAGGTGCTTCATATTCGCAAACAACATCCCGTCGCGAATACACATCATCAAGTTAGATAGCTGAAGAGCGAAATTTTAAATCAAAATACAAAAAATCACAAAAATTCGACAAAAAAAAGACTTTTCCCATAATCATCATTTTTAATCAAGTTTATGTTTCTCTCTGTGTTTGTACGTGTTTATTAAGGAGAGTTAGATAAGTTTTATGTCATTTCAGAAAGAACATATGTTTTTGGTGTTCAGGTTTATCTTTTAGCAATATACATGTATATGTTGAAAGAGGAGAAAGATAGATATGATTTTTGCTTGGGTTACGGACTATTGATTGCAATGATTAACACAAATTCTAAATCAATGGTGAAGGATATTTATATGATCAACTAGATGCAACTGAAATTTTGCCATTGAATAGAGATAAGAAGGATAGGTTTGTTAGTTTTCTGATTTGCTGAACGATAGATCAACGAAGCGAGTAGATTGTTACTCGTGCTAATAGGTTTCATTGTCGAAGCCTGCAGTAACAATGACATAAGATGTTGGTTTTACGGAACGATGGCGGCGATATTATTGGCCGGAGAAAAGTAAAGCAATTCATACGGTAAACCTCAGTTATTCGACATGATTAATGTAAGAGCCAAGAAAAGTATGGTTTTTGTCTGCGTGGAAATGAGAGAACGATTGATAATTAGAATTTCTCTACTCGCCGCATGCTCCTTCTTAACTGTTTTTATGACATTGACAAGCTAAAGTTATCAAACACTTCTAATGCTTGCATTATTGATTATTGTATAGGTCAATGCCGTTGCTTCTCCTTTCATTCTTTCGATTAAATCTTTAGTTAGAAGAAAAAGGCCTGCGGCGTCTGAGTTATGAGAGAGATATTACTGCAATAATTGACATTCATTGAAACTACCGTATTTTCATTTCAACATAAAGAACTCGACTTTTCTCACATTGATTTGCATTGTATTAACTAAATGACGTGAAATCATAACAGTTACTAATTCTTTTTATTGAATAGAAATACAAACAGCAATTTGTTTAGTTAGTTACGAATGTTGAAATACATCCATACATGTTAATCTGACTACTCAGGATATGGTTGTAATTTCCTGAAATAAAACAGACTAGAAATGGATATAAATAATTCCTCCATAGTTTCTATTAGAAATATCGGAGTTCACTTAGGCGCCCTTTTCGCAGGAACACTTTGCTAGTGAGGAGAAACGATGTTCATTTGATTAAATTCACTAGTCAAGTAGATGTTTGCTAGCTGTGGTTTGTAATGATCATTTCATAGTGGAAAATTTCATTAGCAGCAAGTACGTGCTTCGATTCGTATCTTCCGATTGGTAGTTTTCGCCATTATTCTTACATACTTGAATGCTGACGACGTTGCGTCAAGTATATAGACACACTTCTTCGGTTTTTTTCTATCAATCAGGAAATGACATCGTCCAAGAAAAAAATGCTGATGTTAATGAGACAATTGTTGTCAAATACTTCGTGCGCCTTTGGAATAGGCAGACTAGAAGAACAAAGAGAAAAACCTCAAGATCGAAATATCATTTCTTGTCTCGAGCATAAACTAGGCGTTTTAAGTCAAAAGTGAACTATCGCTAAAAAGGATATCTTTGTCTTAATCTTCCTGTCTTGGTGTAATGTGTTTTCTCATTTGACACATATTCTTGTTATTCTGTCAACCTTTCATGAGGATAATTGTGAGTGACACCATTTTGAGTATCTGACGTTGTCGAGTTGAAGACACGCAACTCTATTTACTTGCCGTTGGAGATAGAACAAACAAAAATATACGATCGATAGCTGAGGAAAGAATGGTAGAAGGCGAAAATGATGATAATGGGTGCTAAGGGGAGAGAAAAGATTTTTCTTTCGACATGTTAATAGCCCGTATTTGAGGAAAAAAAGAGGAATAACCTCTCTACATCCTTTCCCTCTCTCTTTGTGCTACGAACTCGTATCTCCCACTAGTGTAATCGTCAGTGTATTAAAAAAAGTTGTGTCTAGCAGCAGAAAAAAACAGCTAGCCTTCCCCCCATTAACAAAGATCGATCGGTGTACGTCTCTACTGATAGCACGTATTGCCTTACGGTATGTCATACGAACAGTCTCTATAATAAAGATTATTATAGGCAAGGATATATTTATATCCAGACAGAAACTTGCAGAGGAAATATTTATGAATTCGTCTATCGATATATGTCTATAATCTAAATATAATGAGAATACTGATTTTGTTCCTGAGAATTAATATATGCATACATGCAAATTGATAATTAGTTCTTGTTGAATACTATTGAGCGAGTTGTTCTTTTAATGCGTCTATCATTGGAGGAATGATAAATAAACAAATATTAAAATATTCCATCAATGACTTGCTTATCAGGAGACTTATGTCATGGATATGTTTTTAGTAGAAGGTCGTCTATTCATTTCAGTGTCTTCACACTCGGGAAATCGTTTATTATCTCAAATAATATATTTACAAATGAAGCTCTTTCGTTGTCTTAATGATCTTATGGCATGTTCGAATACATCTGAATGATGTCTTCTAGAATTTAATTCAAATAAGTAATTGGATAGTGAGAAGATTGAATAGCAGGTGTTTGTTTTTTCTCTGGAGTTTACTATATGAGACAAGACAACTTGTATATCATAGTTAGTGCATACATATAGGTACAACAAGTTTATATGTATCTGTCATCATGATCTTCTGTCATCAATCGAAAGTCAATAGGGAACTGTTAGGAAAATAGTTGATATGCCAAATTCTTCTCTCTCTCTCTCTCTCTCTCTCTCTCTGTATGTTGAGTGAAGAAAAGCTTTCAATCACCAAGCGATTTTCTATCCATAGACAGAAATCATTCAATGCCTGTGCAATGTGATTGCTTTCTTGCTCAAATGAAATACGCATTCTCATCATTTATTCATAGATATATGTCACTGTAAAGTTTCTTTTCCCCGTTTCTTTTTGCTGTTGTCCTATTTAGCATTCGAGATTCAATTGGTTTTGCTCTAACTAACCGAATAGAGTTATTCATTCCCTGGGTCTTTTCTATTACAAATTTTCCTTTTTCTCTCTTTTCTATTTTTCCTCTTCTGCAGATCGAATATTCAAATAATCCGTTCATTACTTTCCGTCTATGTACATATCTCTGTACGCCTACGAATTCATTTAGGAATAATTTTATTATTACAGATCGTTGCATAAAATTTGCTTCTATTTGTTATTGAATGATGATGGCTAGTGCACATCATACAAATAGACATACCACTGATCTTTACGCACTGTGGTACATCATCACGCAATCGAAAGATAGAGAGAAAGGGAAAGGATGCATCACAGATGAAATTACCACATCTCTTCGATTCTCTTTGTTATTAAGGGAAGAGGATACGGCAGAGAGAGAGAGAGAGAGTAAGAGAAAAGAGTAATGAAAGCAAGAAAAAACACAATTTTTTTTCTTTTTATTTTTTTACTATCGAAGTGAATAAGAGGAAGTTTGAACCAGTTTCTTTCTTTTTTTGTTAGTGAAAAGCAGAGAAGCCGAGAAAATGGGAAGAAGATGGAAATGCCACTTTTACCGCAGTTACTGCCGCAGAGGATGGGCTTCGCATATTTTGTTCACAGGAACAAGTAGCAGAAACCGAGAAAAGGAAAAGACGTAAACGCAGAAAAGAGTTATTATTACTCGTCTCTGTAGCGCAGCAAGAGAGAAAGGAAAATGAGAGTCAGGAAAAACAGCTTGCTATTTTCTTCTCGATTTGTGTCTCTGATCTTCTCCGGTGTCTAGTGCTAGTTATTGTGGCTTTGAAACAAAAAAAAAAAAAGAAGAAAAAAAACTTATATTTTTGTTCCCTAAAGAAAGGTCCGTTTCGACGTCAGCATTTATTATTTTTTTTCTAAAGATCGAAGTCTGCACACACATTTCTTCCTTCGAACGCTTATTATTTATATATTTGTTCTCCGTTACATACTTTCCGAGGGAAAGAAGGCAAGTAGAATTATTTATGAGGGAAATTCTATTATAAAATAAATATCATTGTACACAGGTGGAGATCTCTCTTATTTTCTATCTAATTATTCTAGTTTCGCCAAAATTTCTTCGACCAATGGATAATCGCGGGAATTATCGAGATTCAGATCGTGATGGATCGAATAATCGACGTAGTGGAGGAGATCGTGATGAACGAGATCAACGTCGTGATCCTTCTTCATCTTCGTCTCAACAACATCGCATAGAAGAAGAAGAAACGACTCATTATCGTTCACAAATAGCTCCGCGTCCTACGAATATTACAACAAATCGAGTTGTACCATCATCAAACAACATTATCATGGAACGATTCTATTCCTACGGTACAGGTCCTGGTGTTCCACTTAAGCCAGGTGGCAAATCGGCGGCTGTCGTCGCTATTCAGTAAGTTGAACAATCAAAATCTCTGCTTCTTGTTCTGTTCGAATTCTCTCGTACCATATTACATCAAGTGAATCGATTAATCACAGATATGTACGTGTGTTTGTTCTCTGATTAGCTACTTTGATTAGTGACTAGAAAGAATGATACCCGCCTTCTTCTCACAAGAATGTAATTCGATCGATGATAGTATGAGCGAGAAAGTCCAACTGTGCGTGACACCACATGTTAGACTGACGTTAGATGCTGCCGACATCACTACGAGCATCACTCGGTGTAAATGTCCAGAATGTTATTTAACAACTAGTATCATAAACAAAAACAAAGCGACTGTCGTGAGGATGATAGTCAGATAAACTATGATATAAACATGTTGTTTCTAAAAGAAAATCTCGTTTTAGTCAGATTAATTTGATGGATGGTGATTTATGGATTGTTTGCTCTTCGTCATAATCTAAATATTACACGAAGGTTGTATTTAAAGTTCTAATGGAAGACTTACACAGGGGATCAACTGAAGTCTCCATCTGAGCGTGTTTTCATCTCTCGAGATCGTCTAGGTGTTTATTCTTTTCTAATTATCAAGAAACATTGAGCTGAGTTATCCTCATGAGTAAATGAATGAAACAAAAGAAATTAAAATATGTGTTTTTGTTCCTTTGAAGAGAAAACCGTGAACGTGAAAAACGAGAATTAAGTCATCTTAATGATCGTTTTGCATCCTACATTGAACGTGTACGATATTTGGAAGCACTCAATAAGAAACTTCAACTTGAATTGGAACATTTACGGTAAATTTCATTTCGAGTACTCATCTTTGTTCTCATATGTCAACACTTTCATCAGAGGAAAATGGGGTTCGGAAACGGGTAAAGTTAAGGAAATGTATGAAGTGGAAATACGCGAAGCGCGTCGTATTATTGATGAAACTTCCAAAGATCGAGCAACAGCTGAACTTCGTGCTAAACGTGCCGAAGAAGAAACATTAAAATATAAGGACAAGTATGATAGAAACACGACTTTTCTCTTAAGAAACTATTCGCTGGAACCGATTTAGATACGAAACATTATTAGCCGGAAGAGATACCGATCGACAAAAAATAGAAGCATTACAAAAACAACTCGCCGACAATGAAGCAGATCTTAATCTATTCCGTCGTCGCATAGGTAAATCAATTGAACATTGAATATCGAAAGATCATGCTTTGATGCTATTTTAGCCGATTTGGAGGATGAACAAAAACGTTTTCGTGCTGAGTCTCAGAAACTCATCTTAGACATTCAACGTGTCACGCAAGATCTGGATCAGGAAACGATTGCACGTGTGCAATTAGAAAATGAAAAACAGAGTCTGGAAGAAGAAATTAATTTTCTAAAACAAATTCACGCTCAAGAAATTGAAGAATTAAAACATGCGAATCTTATTGGAACAGCTTTAGATCCATCGAATTTCTTTAAACATGAATTATCCAATGCAATTCGAGACATCAGAGAAGAATATGAACAGCTCAATAATCAACAACGTAATGAATTGGAATCGTGGTACCGTATAAAAGTGACACAAGCGGTAAGGTGTTTTGACTTGATCGATATTTCATAATTATTTGATGGAAAAATAGGTCCAAGAAGTACAAGCTCGTCGTGCAATTGAAGGACCGGAAAGTGTTCGTGAGCGAGAGGAAATTAAAAAACTACGTACGTTGGTTACAGATTCACGAAAAGATATTTCGGCTATGCGTCAAAGAGTAAATAGATTTCATCGGATAAGAAAAGAATAACTCGAAGAGAACGTTTGATTTAGAATGGCGAGTTAGAAAATCGTATTCAAGAATTAGAAGAACTTGTACAGATTGAACGACGTGAAGGTATTCAAGCATCTAACGAACGAGATCGGGAAATTCAAGAACTACGAGCTCGACTAGAAGAATTAGGACGTGATTATGATGAATTGGTAACAACAAAATCATCGCTGGATGCAGAAATTGCCATTTATAGAAAACTATTAGAAGGAGAAGAAAACAGGTAAATAATCCAAAAGGAAATGTAGATTAAAAGACAACATTTTTGTATCTCTTCAGAGCGGGTCTAAAACAAATAGTTTCCAACGTTGAAGAACAAGCACGAGCAGATTTCGCTGCTGCCGGTGGAGCTGGTGGTAGTGGCGGAGCAAGTAGTGGAGGTGCTGGTGGTAGCAGCACCACTACCGGTGGTGCAGCTGGCAGCGGAGGCACGTCATCATATTCATATTCACGTTCCTATCGAACAACCAGCGGTGGTCAAGGTAAGAAGAAAACCTATTGTACACTATGTCATGTTGCTCGTTGTGATTTAATACACCTATTGCATGCCGGATACGTTCTTATCCTTGCTTTGTCTCCTCTTTGCACTATCCTTCAAATAGACGAAATATTTTAATTTGAGAAACACAACTGATGTTGAAAGTAAAACAAACTCTTATCAATAATTACAGAAGGTCAACCTTGACAATAGGAAAGAGTAATGATTACATGTAAATACGATTAAATGTCAATCTTTTGCCTAAAAGATAAGCCGAGCGTCATTCGAGAATTTCAATCGAGCAAAACGGATAATTGTAAAATGAAATCACTTATCGAACCTTCCTATGATTTCTTTTTCTAGGTACGATTGGCAAAACATAATTATCATAATGAATACAAGACATTCTTCTCTCTTGAACTACAACACACATACATATATAAATATGATTAACTTAGTCTTAATCGCTAGTCAAGTGTATTCGTTTCGTTTCGTTTCGTTTGATTTCTGTTAGCAATGTGAACACTGAACATTTGTTTGCTTTCTCTCTCTCTCTCTCTCTCTTTTTCCCTTCATTAGAGTCGTCTCTTTTCATTCCAAAACCAAACGAGTAGAAACAAGACATGACAAGAACATGAACTATATTTCTTCAGATTTGAAAACATCAAGAAATGTCCACTGAAAAGATATCATCGTCTTCTTCTGTTTTCCTCATAAAATCGAAGAAGAATGAAGGAAATTCTTTTCGAAATATTTTTCTTTTGAAGGAGCAGAGATTTGCATGTTTGCACCGCTTCTCCTCTTTCCTTTGTTTGCTTGTTCATTGTTGTGATTGTCTGCTTATTCAATATTGTATTTAGTTAGTTAACAAATAAATAATTGGTGTTTGAAAACGTATCAGATGATTCGACATTTTGTACGTCTACTCGAGAAAGATCTTTTCCGTTCGGAAATGTTCACATCTAGAATGAGACATTGAGATAATTAGGCACAAAAGAATTCACAATTGGATAAGCGATCCGAACGGAAAATGTGATTAGTTAAACCGGCATCTCGTCGATATTTTTTCGTCGTTATCTTCATTATTATTGTCGTCATCGTCAAGTCAATGTTTTTCGTGATCGTTGATCGTCGTAGAATTTAATTAAATAAAATATGCAAAATATGTTATCATCCTTATAGAATCAGATGAGCGATCCTCCATTGAACGCGATTCCAGTGGTAACCAACGTGGTGTAGGTGGTAGTGATTATGTTGGTGGAAATCGCAATCGAGACGACTTCTATCGTTCTGGTCCAGGAACAAGTTCATCATACGAACGTAGCGCAAATCTTCCGCCATCAACATCTGGTGACAATGTTCGTCATCCGCCGACAATTCGAGAAGAAATCAATCGAAGTGGTAGTGCACTTAATCGAGTTCGAGAACAGAGTGGATCCATTGATCGAAGTTCATCTGGTCAACGTGGTGGTGAAGGTGACGACTCATCGTTGGAGGATCCAAACGAACGACGTGATCGTTTACCGGTTACACGTAAAGACGATGGTTATGGTCAAATTCGCTGCGGTATCCGATATGATCGAACACGCGGTAAACTTATCGTACGTGTATACGAAGCACGTGATTTGATTAATACGGATAAGAATAGTCTATCGGATCCGTATGTACGTTTGTTATTGTTACCGGACAAGCGTAAGAAGACCAAACGACGCACTCGAATTATGAAAGATACATTAGCACCTGTTTTTGATGAAACATTCGAATATGATATGACATATGAAGAAGCCAAGTTAAAAACTCTTGATCTTACGGTCAAAAACGATCGTTCGCTGTTTTCAACAGACAAAGTTTTCATGGGTCAAGCATTGGTTACATTGGGTAACTATAACTTAGACGATGGAAACTTAATCGATGATTGGTTCACTCTTGAACCTGAAGGTGCATTGGCCTTGCGGCTGAAAGCACTTGATGCTTGACAAGAACTGGACTTTAATCGAACACAGTTTATATGTTGTCGCCAGTGATATATTCTTTTACTACTATTACTATAGTCTTATCTATACTCATTTTTCTTACCTTGCTTTCTAGTTCAGTTTGCTCATCTAATCCATTCTTATACTAGCAGTAGTTTTTCATTCTCTTTTATGTTCTTTCTTTTTTCTCTTCGTCTTTTAATACACGTAGTTTCAGCTGAAATAGCTCATATTCACACAAAGCATGATGATACGAATGAATGATGGATTGATTGATTGATTGAAGAGTGCTTCATCCACCACAAAAATGCATGATTTGATGCTAGGCGATCGTAAATTCAAGAATATGTTTTATGTCTCAGTTTTCTTTACAGGTAATGATAGTGAGGGTGTTACCAGGGGTAGTTTCTCGACAGCATCCTGTGCACCCACTCTCTCTGTGCCATCGGCGCCAATAGAAACGACCATTTTCGATCAGGTCTATGGTGGTTATCGACGCCGTCCAGCGATGATTAGTTTAAATGTTCAATGGATTCCTGCCAACGATCGTTCGGGCGCCTATCAGTGGAGTGAGTACAATGGTAGTGGTAGTCACTACGCTCGAAAAGTGAAGACCGTCACCTTCTTTGGTACGGGCGAAATGAGAGGTCGACAATTGCCATCGAAAGCAATCACACCACCGAGTTCCGACTATACTGATGCATATTTGTCTACATTTGCTTCAAAACCGATTCCAGCCCGGCATACCCAACATTTAAGTACATCTGTGTTCACTAATTCTGCACCAGTTCCACTCAAACCAACAATCACACCAATATTTACAAGTAGTTTACCGAAAACGAGCGAAACTCGTTTTGATACGATGACTAGCAGTCAAGTATCGACTGCATCCGATAAGCCGACATTATTCCCGTCTACAGGAAGCTTTACATATTCGTCAAGCTTCATTCCTGAGAGATCAACGACATGTGAACCATTCTCGAGCACACAATACTCTTCGCCCAAATCACAAACATATACGTCGAGCAATTCGACGTCGCTGCATTCATCAACGCTACCATCAGCCACAACTTATACTAATCTTTCAAGTTCAACTGTTGATAGTCAGCCGTCTTATCGAACATTGCCTTCTCGTTCAGAACCGTCGACGACAGCATCCCCAAATTTCAATCGATTTGAAACAGTATATGAAAGTGTCTATAAACCTATGGCTCCTTATTCGGTTCAATCGTATCCACCCTCGAACATCCATACTACACTCTTTGCAGCATCCAGCAAAACATTGCCATCTACTCCCTATGTACCATTTCAATCGACCCCATCGACTGTTGATCAATCTGTTACTATGACCGAACGAATAATTTCACCCACCCCAAAAGTTGAAAAATCAATTAGTCGACCTGAGACACTTCTATTTCAACCTGATGAAGAGCTTCAATCATCACTGATTACTCAACCATCGCCAATCGCCAATCCATCGCCTGAAACTCCTGTTTCTGGTGTAATCTCTAAAGTTGAACGGGAGTCTGCTGCAACCAATGAGTTAATCAGCGCTGCTTCCGCACCAATTCAAATTCTTGAAAATACTTTGAATAAATACGATTCGCTCATCAATCAGATCTCGGAAGTTCTCGCTAGTGTTTCACCATTAAGTTCGACTATTAGCAGTATGAGTCCAGGTAAAAGTGTGCTCGACTACCAACTATCGTCAGACGATTCACCAACAGTGCCGAATCAACGTCTTGAAACTCAACTATCGCAGTCTGCCAGAACGGATGTTACTTCTCAAACAGAAAAATCAAGTCATATGATTCGTGAAGAGTCATATGATAAAATTGTCACCGCTATGTCTGATCTCGATACGGATATATCTTCACAAGTAGATGCACATAAATTATCGACTTCGATCGAGGAAGAAACACACACTCATTCAGACGTTAAACAACTTCCAAGTTCAGCTGAGGAACCAGAAGAAGAAGAAGAAGAGCAAACTGTTTCAGAAGTTTCTCAAACTATGCCCACTACAAAAGAGTCTGAAAAAGAAGAACAACAATCTGCACCAAGTACGAAGCAAACTTTATTGATTCAGACAGAAGAAAAAGTAGAAGAAACAAACGATTCGTTGACTGATCAGTCTGAAGTTCAATCAACATCTGACCAACCACTTTCGTCAACCGTACCACAAGATCAGGAAGATAGTCAAGATCTACAAACAACGTCAACACAAGAAGAGCAACACGAAGGAACAACAACCGTATCCGGTGAAAAAGAAATACTAGCTGGTGAACAAACTCAGACTGAAGTACCACCGACAGAAGCGAAAATAGACGAAATAGAAAGTGCACCAGCTGCATTGCCTGAACGGCTATCACAAGTAGTTCAGTCAGACATTTCAACAAGCGAAGATCAGCAAACAGATTTACTATCAAGTACACCAGAAGGTATATCTATGATAGATGCAGCAGAACAAACACTTGATGATGGTACATCAGGTAGAAAGTTCGCGAAACGCGTAACGTGGGATGAAGCAGTTGTTGACAACGGCGACGAAGAAAACTCACTTACTCAAAGTTTAACAGAAGAGACTAGTACTTCTGAACAGACGATGATTACAGTAGTAGATGATCAAAGTACACCTACTGACCAACCATCTATTGAATCACCTACCGACTTGCCGCTTAATACTTCTGAGCAAGTTTATTCACCTAGTCCAACTAATACGCAATCGCCATCAACCGACGACTCGTCAAAAGAAGACACGTTTACTATCAACGAAGTGTCGCAATCCGAATCAACGGACTCAAGTGATAAACGTCAAATGAAAACGTTCGAACAGATTTCAGAAAACGTTTCATCCCAATCTGATGAATTAATCACCGAGGAACCAACTTCGATATCACAATCAGTAACTCGAAGTTCAATCGATACACTTGCAGATGCAGTAGCAAATCGCTTTATCAGTAGCGATGTCTATCATGGTTGCCAGGGCGATCATCAACAGTACTCATCCGTAAGTGGTCTTTTTTCAATGGGACATATCCGTACAGAAAAATCTTCTATTTTTTAAATCAAGGACAAAAATTCAGGGATAGAATCTGATAGCACAGCCGAATCTCTCTTTACTTCTCTTCGAGATTCAATCTCAATACCGATTACACCATTAATTGAAACTATTCAAAGTGTTGTTTCCAGTATGCACACCACCACTGCAGTACAGCCGCTCAAACTCGAAAGTGAAACAAAAGACACGATTCTTGAAAACACCACTCCAATAGAAGAGGTAGACAAACTGATCATTATTTGTAACAATCTGCACATAAGAAATGATTTTTTAGGAAAAATCTACAGAAAACAATCCAAGTACAGTACTGGAAAGTATTCAAGATACCACTGCAGAATTGTCTTCGTCACAATCAATTGAAAATCCATTAGAAAAAGGTCCGAATTCTGTTGAAGATGTCGAAATACCGAATGTAACATCCAACGATGCTAATAAAAGCGACGAGCTTGATATTACTGCCGAGTCTGCATCTAATGAAACAGATATCCGTCAGACACAATTGGATGTTTCGAGTGTTTTGGTTGAAGAAGTCAGCGAACGAAAAGAAGACCAAGAAGCAGTACCAATAACAACGGAACTTTCATCATCACCAATAGTAGTACGTCCATAATACTAGCGACATTTCCAACAACTAACAATGTTGAACATTTAGGATAATGCATCTACTATTCAAGTACATGTCGATGACGCAGCATCTTCCACTGCAGATGCGACAGTAAGTTTTATAGTATGAAATTTTATTTTGAAGATTCTTCACCACTATTTTTAGCCTATCACGTCATTGAAAGATGCTTCTGCTTTTGAACCAACTCCAACAGCACCTCCACTATCCGTGAGTAACCATCTAAAACAACGCATAATCTTTACATTTATCGTGATATTTAGGAAATATTATCGAGTGATCAAACAACAGGGCATCTTCCATTATCAGAAGATAGAGATGATGAAGAAAGTTCCTTGACCTCAGTTACAGAACCTACTGCGGCATCCCACGATGACCTGTCTGAACAAACATATGATTCTGATAAACAAGAAGTAGTTCAAGCTGAAACAACATCAACTACAATTGAGAATGCATATACGGACACATCTGTCGAAACGAAAACGACCTTAGAAGTTATTCGTGATGTGATTACTCATCCATTAGCAACCCTATCTGAAAAACTCCATGAAATTATGCCTGAAACAGACGATTTAAAAGAACAAGTGTCTTCTGCAGAAGTGAATACCGACACGAATGAGCTTCAATCAACTGACACGAACACTACTCTCGAAACTATTCGGGATGCTGTCACTCATCCAATAAGTACATTGACAGAAACAATTCAAAGTATCGTATCAACGTCCACCAGTGAACAGAATGAAAACTTCGCCAAAGATGTCGCTGTTGATGAACAACATATTGGGACATCAGATTCCAAATCGGCTCTCGAAACTCTTCGAGACGCCATTACTCATCCAATAGCTACTATTACAGAAAGAGTTCAAAGTGTCACTTCTTCTTCCACGAATAAAGAAGTTTCAGACTTTGAACAACAGGTTCGTTATATTGAAAATGCTTTTCTAGAAAACTATTTTGTTATTCAGATTTCTACGAGTGACAACAAGGATCAAGATATCACAATAACAGCAGAAGCACAAGAAGAAGAATCAATATTGCAAACAAAACAAGATACTATTACCGATCTATCAACATCAACAGAAGATCATATAACTGATCAGATTGATGCTGATACAAATCAAATTCTTCTTGATACTATTCAAGATTTGGTAAATGAAACAATCGAGTCAGTTATTAACGATCTAGATCAGGCGACGTCAGTATCGAATATGACTTGGTCTGATCTCGTTGATGAAAATTCAGTGGAAGATATTCTTCATCAATCATTTGAACCAATTCCACAGTCACCCGATGAAGTTGTTCAATCAAGCGATCGTACAACGGAAAGTGAAACACCCACTGAGTCGAACCAACCACCGCCAACTGTCGAAAATCTGACCGAACAAACGATTATTACACCCCCAGTAAAAACAAATATTGATATTCAATTCTTTCGATCGAACATCATTCTTTTTTTTTGTATTCTTGTAGAATGATGAGCATATTACGCAGCAATTCGATCCAGTAGAAACAACTTGCACTGAAATTAACAAAGAGCCATCATCTGACGTTCGTGAAACATCTCCAGCCAACACTGAAGATGATCCAGCAGACTTAATCAGTGCATTACAAGGACATAGTATTATCATTCCTAGTACAACTTCTATGAATGAACAACACGAAGAACAATTACCAACGGCGCAAGAGAAGTCATCAAGTTCAGGAACGACGTCATCCCAAATAACCAGTTCAGATCGATATGTGTCCTATGCTATACATGAGATGGGTGATTCATCTCAAGAACGTTTGCCATCATTTCCAGTTGCAGCTGACATTCCTGTTTATCAAGCGGATAAGAAAATCTTGGATGAAAGTAAAGATCAGCATATTTTATCCGAACAAATCGGTAATAACAATCAAGGACTAGCAAAAGACGATGATTTAACTGAATTAGATGCAACCGAAAATCTGACATCTTATTCAGACGATGTTCATAAACACAAACATCATACTCGACATTCTTCAAATCAACAGCAAAAATCTGATGCTAGTAGCACCGATGAAGATGTGGATGACGAAAATTTCAGCGAATTAGAGCAATCAGATATCTCGAATCTATATCGTATCATCGATGAAATAACACGACCTGGGAAACATGAGTCAACTTATCGACGTTACGATCTTTCGAATAGTAGTTCGGTGTCAACTAAACCGCAAACAGATGATATTTATATTATACCAGGTTATCCAGGTTTATGGAAGCCATCAGCTGACGATGATGAAAGTATTCATTCAGGATTTACTAATGATGCTGATGATGAAGATGAAAAACATCAATCTGCAAGTGCTATTCAAACAAAAGTAAATGCACGAAGAAAACATGTCAAATTACACGTTTGATTGACGTGTTTTCTTCGAAGTTGATGTTTAGACTAAAATTTTGTTGTTCTATTAGTTTTGAAAGAAAACACCTGAGATTAAGAAGGCATTTATGACCTTTTTCTTATCAAAATATGTGTTTAACGGAGTTCGCCAAATATTTCTTTTAAATAATTTCTATAGGCCTATAACGAAAATGTCTACAGAAATCATATGTAAAAACAATAACGATAATCGTTTGGTACCGTTCAATTATTCTCTACATAGATTGATCGTCACTGAAGACAAATCTGTTACATATGCTAATAGCATTTTCTTATCGTTCGTGTATATGTCACTGAAATGTTAAAAAGTGAAAAAGAAAAACGAAGACTAAATCATTTGCTTTTTCTTTATCTAGACTACTGTTCGCACAACAAACCCAACACAGCTTCAAGCACCTGTACAACAACGTCTAAAAACTACAAGTCCTGATCCCTCGTCTCACTCGGGAGCAGTCGATGTCTTCAATCGACCGTTGAACGAATTCTCCTTCGATGTGTCCGAATCAGATAGTTTTAAAACTTGTGCATCCACAATAAACTCATCGTCAGTATCGAAACAAACGAAAACGTCTGACCTCTACCAAGTACCGATATCTGAACAGCGAGAACACCAAACGAGTCCTGACGAAAAAATTCTTCTTATTCGCGAACGTGAACGCGGTGTTTCATTGCCAGTTACTATGAAAATCGATTACGATGATATGGCCCTACGTTTATCTACGTCTACACCAATCGATGCTCCCCTTTACCCACCGCCAACGCAAGCCGATCTCCCATTATCATCATCGGCACTGGGTGAACCAATGCTGAAAATAACATCGAGCAGCCGTGCAAGTACTCCGTCGTTGAGTAGCAATGAAAGTGAGCAACAAAAACTTCCGTCGTCGACATCAACATCTTGGTTAAATACCATTAACACAATTACAACAACTATCCAAGGACCCGATGGACGTAAGTAATAAAAAAATTGTTGTCAATAGGCGTGAAAAATAAAACGACAATCAACGTCGTCAATGAAATGTTAATGTGTTTGCACTTATAAATAGACAAAGATCAGATGTCGTTGGGATTTTTTTTGTTACTCTAATCAAGCCTCCCTACTCTGCTCGATGCTGTTTGCCTGTTAATGTATGTAACATTCGATCTGAAGTGGTATAGTTACCATTGCTGTATGTGTAGATACTTGAACCATATCAATGTTCTGAACGCGTTTGTTTTAACAAGCGTGCTCTTTTTCTTCTTTCTCCTACGATTTTCGTCTGTTCGTTATTCGTTTTTCTCTTCAAGTAGTTGCGATTACTTGTGCATACAAACTTGATGCGATACGATGTGATCGCGCTATTTATAAAATATATGTACACATATATTTATGTCGATCGTTCACTTTATCAGNATGTGTAGATACTTGAACCATATCAATGTGCTGAACACGTTTGTTTTAACAAGCGTGCTCTTTTTCTTCTTTCTCCTACGATTTTCGTCTGTTCGTTATTCGTTTTTCTCTTCAAGTAGTTGCGATTACTTGTGCATACAAACTTGATGCGATACGATGTGATCGCGCTATTTATAAAATATATGTACACATATATTTATGTCGCTCGTTCACTTTATCAGTGTCTTCGATTTTAAATTACAAGCAACTGTAAAACGGTTGCATCAAATGTCTTTTGATTTCTTTCTCTTCTCTTTTTTTCCTTTCGATTCGATTGAAACATTAGAAAAAAACACAACAAGGACTAATAGCAGTTGATGGAAGCCTATGACACAACCTTCGAATGACTATACGTATATTCATCTATATATATATGCATATATAGTTACGTTGGCATTGTATGAAAGAAAGGAAAAAACCGAAAAGTCAGTCTCTCCCTACTCATTTTAACAAGCGACACACAAGGAAAAAATTTGTTGCATTTTATCATTACACAAAAAAAAGTATATTCGTCTCGCTTACTGCTGTGTCTGTATGGTGTGTTTATCTATCACCGACATGCAATCGCACACACACACACACACATGTATACGCGTACTGACTTGATTGTTTTCCTCCGCCATCGCCTAACAAACCTCGAAAGCGACAAGACGAAGGAGAAAGAGGGAGAAAAAACGAAAGAAGAGAGAAAACAGAGACAGAGAGAGAAAAAAAGAAGGCAACTTCAGCATTGTCCACTATTTGAGATCATTCTACTCTTACATATATTATAATAATAAAAAAGACGTAAAGACGTGGAATATTGAGGAAAGAAAAGCGAAAAGCAACAATCCGACAGATTAGAAATCAGAAAAGAAACGAGTGCGAATGGCAACAACATCGTATACTTCCTCGGCTGGAACATTTATGTTTCACGCTCGTCCGACTGTTTTTGAACATCCGATTACATATAATCTTCCGTCAACGAATAACTCAACAACCACAACTACTAACAAATTGGAGAAAAACGACTTCTCTCAGTACTATATTAGTGAGCGCATCTCGTTTTCTTCTTTTTTTATAACTTTGATGATCTTAATTCTATTTTCACTTATGTAATACTTTTCTTTCGTTTGAACAGCACTTGAAGCGCGCACAACGATTCATAAATCAGCCAAAGGACCAATTTCAGTCGCCGAATGTGAACCGCAAGGAAAATACATTATCGTTGAAAATACGAGTCGTTCGAAAAGCATCGCACTGTCGGGTTGGACTCTACAACAAGAAAATGATAATGGCGAGCTTCTCACATACTCATTTCCTGAAAATTGTCTCTTAAGATCGAACCAATCAATAAAAGTATTGTCAACTATTTCTATGTCGTAATCATTCATTGTATATTTTCTGTTCGATTAGATTCTTTCAAAATCAAATGAAACAGAACGAAGAAATGGCGATCTTATTGCTTCATTATTGTCTTCATGGCATACGAGTTCAAATGTAGTTACAAAATTAATCAATGCCGATGGCAAGGTAAAACATAAACACTCCACATTTAATCAATGTTAGGTGTATACATATACATATGTATGTGTATACAACACCGACAAGAGTCTTAAAAGAACTCGCCTTGCCTAACACGAAGAAAACGTCTCGAGAGAGCTGCATATAGGAATTTACCTTGCGGTTTTTGATTACTTTACTCTATTAATAGATTAGATTCTCTCCAGCTGCTACACAGAATGCAAATCAGACTGATTTTGTTTCTTTTCTTTTAGGATCGCGCTTCGTTAACAAGGAAAACATTATTCTCCTGATATGCGAACCTGATTCTTATTGTTTTCCTTTGGTTGTTTTTCTGTATCTATTCTTCTAACTTTTTAATGTAATATTACACGAATACGAACTTTTTTCTTTTTCTTCTAAAATAATCTTCTAATCACCTTTACACACACACTTTCCATATGCACGAGAACAGCAAAACNTTTCTTTTCTTTTAGGATCGCGCTTCGTTAACAAGGAAAACATTATTCTCCTGATATGCGAACCTGATTCTTATTGTTTTCCTTTGGTTGTTTTTCTGTATCTATTCTTCTAACTTTTTAATGTAATATTACACGAATACGAACTTTTTTCTTTTTCTTCTAAAATAATCTTCTAATCACTTTTACACACACACACACACTTTCCATATGCACGAGAACAGCAAAACAACAACAATAAACATGCAAAACGATAGTTTCTAGTGAATTTTTTCTTTTTTTATTATTATCAATTATACAAAATCCCCGATTTCTATCATGTACGCTTTGTTTTTCAACACTTTTTTTCTTCCAAAATAGTTTTCTTATGCAGTAATATTTTCATTATTGCTATATATTAATTAACTGCATTAATATTTCTCTCTTCGTCTTCCTCGTTAACATCATCGTCAAGTTCGTTGACGTCTTCATTTTCAATATACAATCGCGGATAGTTAAATAGTAATGACAAGATACCGGTGAAAACGAACACGAGCATAAAAATCATCATTACACGCGGACCCCAATGCTTGTAGAGAAAGCCGACGGTAATGGGGCCGAAAGCACGTGCTAACGAGCCAGCACTTGTGAATATACCCATCATAGTACCTTGAGGACGATCGCCCAGTTTCTTCGAAAAGATTGAATAGCATATTACATTACAAATTGAAAAGCCGATGGTAATGATGACGGATGCCATGATATATTGCCATAGTTGTACACGTGGAGTGTAATAACACCATTGATAATCAAGGGGACAACCTTTATCACCGGGATCAGCTGTAGTTGTGGGTGAAAGCGGTGTGGATGAATTCGACGGTGTGCCGATAGTCATCGTTGGAAATGGAAGTGCTGAAAATCGAGAAAGATTTGCATGGGAGTGAAAACAGCAGAATGAGAGTTATTTACTAGCTATTTGAATACTTGGATAATCAGAACCCCATGGTAAGAAGACGAAATATCCAAGAAAACAGATCACTAAACCTATTAGCGTTAACATACGATCTTGAAGTCTATTTCGAAGGAGAAAATGTCAAGTTGAATAGTGTTCAAACGATGTTACCGTTTTGCTAGTAATTTTGTCACGATTAAAACGACTACTGACATGCAACCAAGTGCACCAAGTAGGTAACCATTATCCCTTGTACTCTGCTCTTTAGTCCAAGCGTACATATCGATTGAGAGGGGCGAAGCAATTCTAAACAAAGAAAACACAATCGTTTATTTTCGACTGGAAATAAAACTCATACGTTTCATAATTTGTAAATGTCAAATACGCGATAAAAAACATGTAGAGACAACATACAATAGCCTTGGTTTCATCACGGTGTTCATTTTTATCTACTTTTGACAGCGCTGAACAAAGAGATACAGTTCAAATTTGTCTCCTGAAAAATGATTTCAATACAATTACGTTTATTTGATGTGCTGTTGCTAATACTCTTTCTCGATGGTACGATAATTCGTGCATCGTCGAATGCTACTAAGAATAACACAAGGTTAATACCCGCGGTTAGCACGCTAAAAAACGCGGGAGCCGTATAGATATTAAAATAGAGCTTTGAAGATGAAACAAATAAAGAGAATAAATATAGATTGATCCAAAGTGCAAACCAAGATATCTTACCCAAGGTTTGTGAATAGGACCGGGATAGCCCAGAAAAGCAAAAAGAGCTTGAATAACTAGAGTAGTAATTGGTTTATATGTGTGATGATTCAATTACAATATCGAAAGACTTACGAGGCCCAAGAATGAAACCAACACCTTGATATGCAGATAGATTGGCCATAACTGCTGTTCGTTCTTTCAGTGTGGTTGCTGCTGAAGAGTACGATCTCATAATCGTTGAATTTGCTACAATTGGTAACAAACAGGAGAAAGCTATTCTCTGAACTTCAAAAATATCAATAACAACCTGCACCGACTCCCATAATAAAACGAGAAATCATCAGCCACCATTTATTCGAGATTCCAAAGTTATTTATACTTTGAACATATCCGTAGAGCACATTCGCGACAACAATCAATGCTGTGCTAACAACTAAAGGCATTTTATTATTATCCGTTCGATTTGCAACATAACCAATGATCGGTGATGCGATTAATTGTCCAATAGAAAAGGATGCAACAAGCCATCCGAGAAAAGTAGCCTCGGCAGAAGTATCAATCTAAGTAATGGATCAATTTAGAGAGAAATGTTTGAATAAAGAAATCTTTTTCTTAATCCCGTACAATTTGTAGAAAAGGCCATAGTGATGAAACAGTAATGCTAAACACAATTGAACTGACGAACATACCAAAATAACATATACGAATAGCACGAAAACGTTCTTTCTTCGTGGCTTCATTGGCGGATGTTGATGAACGACGACGCATACTAGATTATAATCATATATTCAAACGAAGACATGCTAAGAAACGTCTAGGAAAAGTCCATACGATTCTGATCGAGATGCATTGAATGATTCACTGCTGTGGTTAGGCAACAATGCTGAGCGTTCATTTGTCTTTGAATCTCCGTTTGCCATCATGAGTTTGTTTAGATGGTACCTCTGGTTTTATTCTGTCTACAAATTTCGAAACAAAACGCACCCGAAAAGTGTTATAAAACAGAGCAAATTCTTTCATTAAAATAAAACAAAAGCGTCTATAGTCGAGTTCTTGATATTGTTATCTGCATCTTCATTCTTTTTTTTTACTCTCTATCTTTGTTTTGTTATCAAAGTTCACATGTTTCAAAATCGAAAGGTAAAGTAAAAGAGATTGCGATCTAAACTAAATGATGTCACTTTATCCTAACGAAATATTTTGATACTTCTCATTCAAAAACAAAAAACACACTTGAAAAGAAATTACAATCCGACGAAGAAAAATGAAATTCTCAAACATTAGATATCTTCTGTAAATAACACGATACATCAGTGAGATTCGAACGAGGAATTTGTTGACGAAAATATTGAGGAATTGTACCTGAACTACTCCCCGTAGACTCGTTTGATTGCCGACGCTGCAGGAGTGGAAGTGTACTAGGCGCTGCTTGATTTGATTTGTAATTTCGATCGATATTCTTTTCGACGACATGATATTGAATATTTGGAGCTGTCGATCGACGTTCCTTCGAGTTTGGTATCGGTTCATTTGATAAATGCAATTTGACACCAATAGTCACAAATAAACTATGCAACTCATGACGAAATGCTTTGCCAGTCATCGCATAGAGAAAGAAATTCACCTGAAATCCAAACATAGTCAACGTCATGATTCAAGAAGAAGAAGAACCTAACTTACACAATGATTTGAATATTGTAATGTCTCACACAAGGGCTTCAGGTAAGCTTGTGCAAACATTTGTTTATACTGATTATTTTTATGTATGTTGATATAGATTTGTAAACAAACCATAGGACATGAACTTAATAGAAAGAAGACAGTTACAGCTAAGAGCATTGTTGTCAATTTCCTCGAGATAGATAATTTATTTTTTTGGCGTGTTAGTTGAGATTGACAGATTTGTAGAGTTGTTGTTGAACGTCGTGCTTGAAATAAACTATGAACAATAATTAAATTCATCGTTAATAATAATATAAAAGGCAAAATAGAATAGACAGCTGCATCGATCCATGGCCAAATATGACGACTAAAAAATTCATAACGTTCATGATACGTACAATCATTTTCTGGTGATAAATGATGTGAGAAAAGAAAATGAATATTAATCCATATACAGCATACAACAAGAATAGTTACACACTTGCGTGCTCGCTGTACCGTACAGATCGAACTGGCGTGTAACGGACGTGTTACAGCTATGCAACGGTCCGCTGACATCATACAGACAAGCCACACACTGACATCTGAGACAGTATAGAACAGAAGTGAAATAAATTTACACACATAAGTCGATTGTAATAGTAATGACCATTTACGATTAAGCAAGTATAACCACATAACAGATAAACCGAGAAGTAGAACACTCGTATCAGCAACAGCTAAAATGCCCATGTAATAACATGTGGAAAGATGAGACATGCGACGACGTTGCATGATGACGAAAATTAATGAATTACATATGATACCTGTTATGACCATACAAGGAAAAATAACAAAGAAAATCTGTCCAGGTAACGTAGCCGATGGTAATGAATCTGTAATTTCATGTAATCCAATTGTCAGATTCATATTCGAGCCATGAAAAGATTCCTGGGAACTGCTCATCGAACATAATATAACTCATGCATAAACTAGAAAACATCAAAACAAAAACACTTGCTAAATTGTAGCTGCGAAACGTAGAAAACAAAGTGCCGAGCGTTTATGAGGGAAAAAAGAACGAAGAAGAGGTCAAAGCTTCTGCGTTAGGGGGAAAAGAACTGCCGAAACCAGGAAGAAATAATTACATGAATGAATCAACTGACAGCAATGCTTCGTCTTCGAAACAATCTGAGATCAAAATATGAATTAGAGAAGAAAAAAAAGAAATGACACTTAATACAAACTTATGTCATTTATAAGAACATGTTTCTCTCCCCCTGTCGCGCAGTCTTTCCTCTTCTCATCCTCTTGTTTTTTTTGTCTTTCATCAAAAAAAGACAATTTTGTCGACATTTCCATGTATGTCCTCATTTTGCATTACAACAATGTCAATGAAATTCTCTTTTTTTTTTTGGTACCATATATAACCAGCGAAACGAATCTATACCTGTTATTTATATCTTGTCTTTTCTAAATACTATCATCATACTTGTCAAAGTTAAAACAAAAGCAAGAAGAAGACGTCGAAGATGAAGACCTCTAATCGTTTGACAACAAGCTGAAATTTGCCTTATCTAATTATCGATCTTGCTCGTCTCCATTTCTCTTTTCTTTCGAAATCATTTTCAAATCAGTGCATTTATCGGAAGATTTCTGTTTCTTTTCATATAAAAAGTCTCACTCATTTTTCCGAACCTCGTCTTTATTATGTTTGAACGCCGAAGAGAAAAGAAACAAAAGGAAGAGATACTGGAAGAAGACCAACACATAACCATTCTATTATTTATTCCTTCTTGTTTTTTTCTTCTTCATTCATCTTTGAAAAATTGCCGTTGATCATCAAAACATGTTCATCCTCTCGTCTGCACCAGACTAAAATTACAAGTTTGACTTGCTTTACAAGACAAAGAATGGACTATAAATAAGGGAATGAAACAAGATCGTATTCGTCTCGAAGAAAAATCGGGGAAGTAGAAGATTATATCTAATGATAAATCTTCTGTTTCAATCTTTTTCTACATGTTGATGTAGAATAATCATATAGTATCTCAAATAAATAATACTTCTTTCATGCTTAGTGTCTGAATGGATGAAGAGACACTTGGAAGAATCTAGAAAAGGATGAGATTGCNAGTTCGCGTTGAGCTTTCATTTCTTCAGGTTCTGTGTCATCGCAATAAGCAATACCTTTTTCAATTAGTTTCTTGCAATAATCCATTAACGTGTCAAAATGATCGGAACTATGCGAGAAGCGATCATATGTGACACCCAACATTTTCAAATCTTCGAGGATAACCTGAATATATGGGTTCATCAGATAATTTTTGCGAAAATCGATTCATTCACGTTACCTGTTCAAATTCCGCATTTTCTTTTGCTGGATTTGTATCATCAAAACGCATAATTAGTGTACCTTTGAATGTTTTTTGATAATATTGATTGAGAAGGGCAGCTTTAGCATGACCAATATGTAAATAGCTAAGATATGAAAAGAAATTGAGTTCGGTTATACAGAAAAGCAAGCATTTATTTTTGTACACACCCGCTAGCTTCCGGTGGAAATCGTACAACGACTTCGCCTTCTCTTGCATTTGGTAAATCGACAAATTTACCTTCGTCTTTCATTGCTGTTTTTTGCGAGACGCTACTACTAGCTGTTGCACTATCCGTCATTTGATTCTGTCTGAAAATAAACTAAATTTGCCATCGAGCATATTTATAAATGCCGGCCGGCCTTTAAGATATTTCGGATGACAACATGGATGATGCAATCGATAGGAAATGTCATCATATCGTTTCTATTTCATGCGTATAGACGATTACGAAAGAGAATAACAGAAAAGACACGACAGAGAGAATATAGAATACGAAAATTTCTATTTAATTTAAAAAAACTGATTTCATTAAATAGATTTCGTTCGCTAATAACATGAAAAATAAACGTTGTGTAAGTGCAAGGGAGATAAATACACATGACTAAGTGATGTGAAAAAGGGGGAAAGCATGGAATAGTACTAGACATAATAGACTTCAAGAGGAGAAGGATAAATATTTTGAATATTCGAAAGAATTCCTGCTTAAAAGGGATATCTAAAAATAGATCGATGTTCGCATCCATCTACAACACTGCTACCAACTCATTTCACCAATCACAAACGAGAATTGTTCATATGGTACCTTAACTATATTTAGCACAAATTAAAACTTATCCGTTGAAATCGATTCAATCTGTATAATAACTGATGTGCGAGAAGCGTCAGAAGCTTCTGCATAGATGGCGCTAAATGACCGCAGCGAACCTTAAGAAAGTAGGACACTGAAAGTCCACAAAAGAACCATTCACACATAAAAGTTAGATAGAAATGGATTGATATTATTCTCGTTCATCGTAAACCTAATATAAGCATATAGACATGTACTATCCAGAAACACAGATGACAATCTATGTATGATTAATCGATGAATCAGTCTTATGAGTAAATAAATAAACTATAAAAATTTTAAAATTTGAGGTTCGGATATGTTAAAATAAAAGAAAACGAAATACAATCTGCATGTATTTGATGCCGTTGATAAAAGTATGTTGAAAAAAAAGAGACAAAAAGCTTACGACACTCGGTATTCCCAGGCGGTCACCCATCCAAGTACTAACCGAGCCCGACGTTGCTTAACTTCAGTGATCGGACGAGAACTGGTGTATTCAACGTGGTATGGCCGTAAGCATTCGTTACTATTATGCTTGTCATATTGTACGCTAAATTTCCACAGTAATAACAAGCGCAATATTCAACAAAGCACGAATAAACGATTTTAAAACGGTGCGAAGATCTTTCAGTTCAGATTGGCAGAGTTTTAATTCGAATATTATTTGAAAATTTTATGTTGAAGAAAAGGAGTAGTGCGAATAAAAAACAAATGAGTCTATAAAAAAGAATGGTAATACTATTTTTAACATATCGGCAAAGAATGTTATTTTAAAGAAGTGTAATTAAACAGTTGGTGCAAGTACGCGTCGTAATACGGAATCATTTTGGCATCTAAGTGAAACAGAAAGAATAACAATATAATGATGTAGATATCATTTACCCGGCAATAAATTCTTCTTTATTCAACTTCTTGTCGCCGTTCTTATCGAGTCGAGCAATAATTTCATTAGCACGACTCTTCGGATCACGATTACCTTTTCGATCATTTTCCCCAAGAAGTTCATACTACAAGAAAATCGTTTCAGGTATTAAAATAGAGTAATACGCGTCTCACTTACCAACGCAGAAATTAGCATGGTGAGTTCTTTTCGATCGATCTGTCCATCGCCAGATATATCGTATCTACAGAACATGCGAAATAAATACACGTCACTTTAGATATCTTGAATCTTACAAATCAAACGCAGCTGACAGTCGTTTGTTTAAATCGCTGTGACTAATTGCGGCAATCTGTGAAAGGTATTCGACAAAATCGATCTTGCCATCGCGATTGGTATCAACAGCAGCGAATAAATATCTACGTATATGTCAATCAGAAAGTGACAATTTATTTCAATATCCGCTTACTTGCAAAATGGTTCTACGTTTCCTTGTGGATAGAAGCGTCTGTAAACGTTAATAAGTTGTTTTTTGTTCAGTTTACCAGTTGGACAATCATGCAAAAATCCCTATAGATACCCAGATCTAATTGAATACATTCGTTGAAGTCACTACTTACGGCATGCCACTGTCGAATTTCTGAAGAAACACATGAAAAACAAGAACAATAAAGAACAGCTTTCGAAACAATATTATCTTACCTTTTTCGGAAAATTTTGTTTTCTCTTTAAGCAAAACGATATCTACAGTACGGATAAAGCATTCCATTGATGTACAAGATATATGAAGTTAAATACGAGACCTTCGATGGTCAGCTCTGTATAAACTTTTGAGCTTTGTGAGCTTTTTGAGCTTGTGCAACCCATACTTAGAGTGAAAATCTAGAAGAGACGAAATATATAAAAGACATGCACTGCTATACCTTGTAATATAATAGAATCATCTATCTATTGAGTATGAAGTATCGTACCATAGCAAGTGCAACTATAGAGCATATTTCAAAACAAAAATAAGTGATAAGAACAAGTAAAAAACAAGAAAACGAATCGAAAGAAAGGTCAACCATCCTGTATGTACATGTGCACGTACAAAGCACATTGAAGACCGGGAAACATGAAAATTTCTCCCACAGCCTCTGCTTTTAACATATTTCCCTTTCAGGTTCTAGACAGAATCCTCAGAATTTAATTTCCCATGTAGGCGGCACCGTATGACATTTCAAAAGATCTAAACGTCTAATCTATAAAAACGATGCCATGACACGCATTCTGCTGACTATCCAAGCTATGTAAGATTGCTCATATGTATGAAGGCGTATATACACATATTGATGCAAAATCAAATGACAATATAATTGATATTTTCGTTGCTTTATGCAATTGGACGGAAAAAGTATCGAGTATCTTTAGTAATCATCTAGTCATATGAGTAATGAGGAAATATACGCACATGAAATGAAGATATGTTAAATCGCAATGTTGCCGTTCACCTACTTATCTTTTTAATCATATGCCATTGAAAATCATGTCTAGGCGACATAAACACTAATATATATATATTTTTGTCATATTATTAGAAACGTCGAGCTGTGATTGCTCTAAACTTGAAAGAATGATGAATAGAATGGAAGAAATCCAATAACACGCGTACATCTGGAAAAAGTGACGTCATTGGAAAGGAAGAAATTTAAAATAATTAGAAATACCAAAACGTAATAAGAAGAGCTTAGATTTTTCTTTCAGTGGCTTCATTTTATGATATGGATATTGTAAATAGATGAAAGATCATGATAATTATTAAATGAATATAGCAAAGATAAGATGTATTTGATACAAGAGTAGTCTCTTAGTACATGTTATGATCCATTAACTGCACGAACCGAGCGGTATCTTATTCATAAGAAAAAATTGCTTTGAAGGAGTCAAAAGTAAAAAAAGAGACAAAAAGCTTACGACACTCGGTATTCCCAGGCGGTCACCCATCCAAGTACTAACCGAGCCCGACGTTGCTTAACTTCAGTGATCGGACGAGAACTGGTGTATTCAACGTGGTATGGCCGTAAGCGAATGTCACTATCGAGCTTCTCTGACTGTACACTGATTGTCGAAAAAAACTCGGTGCCGATTAGAAAGAAAGTGCACTGTAACATACAAGATTGAATCAAATTAAACGAAGCATTATAAATAGGTCCCATCGGTTTGAGCAGACAATGGCAATGTCTGCATATAGCATTCAGCTTTTATTGCTTTGTATTGTCGGATTTCGGAATTGATTCTATTTCGTAAGATCATTTCATTGTTTCCTGCTAATAATTTCATCTGCTGCTGTACTTTTGCCATTTTTGTCTAAAAATAAAAGGAAACAATAGAGATTAGTTTTGGCGCCCGCTGAATAATGTGTTACAGAATATAGTTGAGTTATCCAAACTAATTTTTCTCGCCATCGAGCAACTTGATAAATAATCTTGACTAATTGATTTACAGACGTTGAATAAGCATTGACAATCTTCTCAGCATCCACCTGAACTGATCGATTTCGAACGCTTATAGATCGATCCGATATAATTTGATTCATACGATGGATGTTCACTTTTTGTTGAACTTGATTATAGCGAGAGCTCACTATATCCAACGATTTTCTCTGCAGATTCCCAATTGTATCTGATGATCGATTGTTTTCCTGTTGTAAATCTATAATGCGTCTTGTCAATCGATGAATATGACATGAATATTGCTGCTCTTGTTGGCTTATGCCATCATTAATTTGAGTGTACAAACGAATTTTTTCATGCAACAACGACGATTCATCGATCTGACGTTTATTTCTACTGATCATATTGGCTACCTGTTGCTGAAGTCGTTGAATGTCACATTTTAACCGCTCATTCTCTTCCTCTTTCTTTCTTATCCGATTTATTTCATTATCAGATAATTTTTCTAATTGATGATACTTTTTGTGCAATTCATTGACTGACATTGCTTTCTGTTGAGAAGAGTACATTGCTAGTTGTTTTTTATTGAAAAGTACCAGTCGATGATGTTTCTGTTGAAGATCATAATGTTGTAGTGATTTAAACTGATCAATTTTACTCTGAAGTTCATTTTCAATTAATTGATTCTTTTTCGTTAGAAAATGAATTTTATTGACATTATCATGAAGATCACGACTTAGTGATGCACGGTGTTTCTCATGGCTACACGAACAAATCTTCTTGAATATTAACAAAGTTTTACTCATGTAATATTTACTTCATCAGTTCAGTTTTCTTCGTTCGTATGCTTTGTTCGAAGTACTAAATCAACAAGTTACGTTTTCGTCTTTGTTAAAATTAAAAAAAAACCTTTTCAGTATTAATAAACTCATGGCAAATTGAATTGAACCGAACGATGTCGAGAGAATTCCGAATAATATTATTTGTCAATCGGTGCTGATCAATGAATAAAATATGAAGATGTTTGGTATGTTGAATCAGTTGCTTGTGTTTTTGATACGAAAGTTGCTTCATTGAATGTAGTTTATTTTGTTCACTCGAACGAATCAATCGGTTTTCACGCAGAATTTTTTCGAGATTATTATTGACATGTATGATTTTCTTCAAACTCATTTGCATTTTCGTTGTTCTATATTGTTGATCTTCCATGTGCGAAAGATTTATTTGAATGAGATGTTCGTATTGCTGATTGTGTTCAACTGTTTGCGTCAGTCGATTCGCTAAGTTTCTTATACGATCTGCTAATTTACGTTGATTATGCTCGAGCGATAGACACTTGCGATCCAAAACAGAGTTTGTGTGCTTTTTCGATTTGACAAGATGACGAAGATGAAGGTAATGGCTAGTAAGTTTCAATGATTGCTGTCGCAGATTGGTGATTTGTTCACGATAGATCATCAAATTTACTTGCTCTAGTTATCATCGAGTGTAAAATCAAAGAAATTCCTTTGACAAACCTGTGTTTATCTTCTTTTTCACATTCTCAATTTCTTGTTTGATCTAATTCAAAAGAAATTTGCTTAAATAGATATAGACCAAATGAGTTTACATCAGTTTCATTAGTTTCGACCGTAGATAGTTTTTGATTCGTGTGTTCATACGTGTCACTTAAAGAATCCAGTTGTTTTTGCATAAGATCGTACTGGCACGTCGTCAGTTTCATGCGGTCGTGATACTCATTTTCCATGTTATTCGTTTGTTCCATAACGTTCTTTAGATGAGAACTTTGGTTGTCTAGAAGGAGTCATTCAATGCAACCAGGTTCTGATAAAACTAACCTAGTTGTAGTAAATGTTTTTGAACATGTTTTTGCTCGAATTTCTTCTTGTGTAAAACTGATTGCAATGTTCGTAATTCTTGAATGTCAACTTCAATTTGTAGTTGCATCGATCGTATCGAATCTTTTCGTTGATGGATTAGATTTTTCAGATGTTCATTTTCTTTGACAAGTCGATCCAGTTTAATTTTCTGATTTTCTTGAAAAGTTCGCACTCGTTCTCGGTTGTCTTGTAATAATTGAGGATTGCTGAGCAGCAATTGTAAACGTTCGATTTCGTGCTCTAAACTATGAATCATCATCCAATATTGTTCTAAACAATATTGACCATAACCAATACGTCCAATCGTTTGCGAAATTTTATCTTTGATGAAAAGAAGTCTATTCTCATGGTCGTGACGATCATGAATGTACTGAGTGCAAATGGCGATTACTTTCTGGCTAATGTGCGTTAGCTCATTGTATTCAGCGAAGAGTTTTTGCTGAGACTGCAGGTTATTTCTAAGAGAACGAAAGATAATTGGAATCGAATGGACTATTTGTTGCAAAGATGCACTGTTTTTCGAAGGCGATTCAAGTTGAGTCTGAACTTCGGTTTGCAACGACTCGATACGATTATTGAAATCAGAATGGAATAATTTGTCGACTTGAAAAGAAATCTCCGGTGAGTTCATCTCAGTAATAATCTATTTTAGAAATATTCTTGGCGCCTGTATCTATTTGTATAAACTAATTAACGACTTTCAGAAGCACAAATTCATCCGTACAGTGTGAAAAGTCTTGACACCAAGATATTCAGGCTATGCTCGTCACTTAGGCAGTATTAATATTAATATAAAACGTATGTCACGTTCATTCCAAATTGATCCTTAAATTACAAGAGTAGTATTAATCAATATGGTAATGTGATATCCTTCATTTCACTTTTTACATTCATTTCATTCGTTAAACAAACTCATAACGTGCTTTTCAGAATGCATTCTAGAATGCGATCGTTTCTCTCCTGTCTGCACTTAAATAAAATAATAGAGGAAATATGCATCACAGAACTTCATACTTCTAAGAATTTCTCATTGTTGATGTATTAAAAACTCATTTGGAGAATTTCCTTTCTACCAGAACCATTTCTTTACTTTTAAGCGAGAAAAAACTCGATGAACATACTGTCATGTTTGCTCTTTTTTTTCTCTTTGTTGATGAAAAACGTGACAAATTATTCGTCGTAAACATTTCGATAAATAATGAAAGTTAACCTTGAAGTATGTAAAGTTTTTGACATTATTTCGCTTTCACCTTGAATATATCATATTAAAAAAGAACAGACCCTTGGGAACTCATTCTATATCAAATCATGTTTATTACCATAATAAAACTATTCTAGTACGTCAACACCTTTCGACTCGATTGAGGTGCTTCTTTGTTTCTAACCAAAGGAGAAAATCCTAACCACACGTGCTTTTATCCGTATAGCTATTGGTACTAGGTGGTTTCACTGGGTATTTCGTATAATTCGACATGGTTATACACTGACAGTTGTTTATTATAAAAGAAAGAGAAACAAAGGAATGAAATATGATAAAATCTGTTTTAGTCTATGTGTCTTGTAAAAAATCGAAATAAACGTTGTGATTTTTTAAACATTTGGTGCAAGCATACGACGGATAACTGGATCATTTTTGCATCTAGATAAGCGAGAATGATAAAATAAAAACAGACGTCTACTGAAACATACCCAGCAATGAACTCTTGCTTGTTTAGTTTCTTATCACCACCAACATCGAGCTTAGTGATGATTTCAGCAGCGCGTTTCTTGGGATCTCGATCACCTTTACGATCACTTTCACCAACAAGATCGTACTAGAAGAATACGGGATGTGCATTAAATAGATTGCAGGCTTTTTTTCTTACCATAGCGGAAATCAAATTAGCTAATTCCTTTTGATCGATTTGTCCATCGCCTGAAACGTCGTACCTACGAGAGCGACAGATTCGAAATTGAATTCACGCGGAAATAACTTACATTTCGAAAGCAACTTCGAGACGATCATCTAAATCGCCTTGACTTGTTGCTGCGATAGCCAAAAGAAATTCATCGAAATCAATTGTACCATCGTTGTTAGCATCGAAAGTATTAAATGCATATCTAAGTTCATCAAATAGATTGTCCGGATAAATCTCATCGAAATCGATCGTCCTACTTGCAAAACGAATCAGCCTTGCCCTGTGGATAGAATTGTTTGTAAACATCAACGAATTTCTTCTTGTCGAGTTTACCATTTGGGCAATCACGTAAGAAGCCCTATTATCATGTTAATATGACTAGGAAGTAAACCAATGCAAATAACTTACAGCGTGCCATTCACGGATTTCTAAATAGAAAAAAAGAATGACTGTGAAAGATGCGATTATATTGACGTAGTCTTACCCTTTTCGCTAAATTTTGTATTAGCCTTAAGCATGGCAATCTCTACAAGATTGATAACAGCAAAATGTTGGAGATAATAGTATCATAAATAGCAAACCTTTTGGTGTTAGTTCAAGAGATGCTCGAGCCTTTTTGGATCCTTTGCCACCCATGTTGAATTAGTTAACAGTAGAAACGAATACTAATCTAGAAAATGAAATGACCATTGCGCGATTAATATGTGCGAGCATAATCGGTTTTTTTTTCGTCTTGTAACTGAATGTCGAATGATCTAGTGTCGATGCATAAGCAAGAGATACTTATAGTCAGGAGGGAGGCAAAATGAGAGAGAGAGAGAGGGAGGGAGAGAAAGAGAAAAGAGGAGAAATAAAAACTGAAAGAATCATGGACGTCAAAGGCATGCAAATGTATATAGAATTAAAAAAACACAGGAGAAAGTAAGAGAAAGAAAGAGAAAAAACTGCGTGATCTAGTCGGCCGAATACCATTCTGATATCGATGTGTATACAGGAGTGTTTCAGGTTTGATTCACATTCTTTACACAGTCGGATCAGAGAATGTCGGGTGTTTGTTGTAATGAAAAGTTTATGATGTTTGAAATTCGTTTTCCACTCGATGTAAATGTATGTGTGTGCAATAAGAAAAGAAAGAGAACAGCAAGCGACACGAAATACATTAAGTTGGTGTATGTTGGTTCGTTGATGTGTTCTTATTTTACAAAAGCATCTTATTATAGGTAGAAGATAAGTTACAAGCAACTAAGACGTACCTTTTCTTTTTCTTCGTGTTCTTCTCAACAAAAGCAAAGAAATACGACAATTATTATGGTAGGCGACAGTAAAAACTCAACCTTCGCTTCATTACACATTTTACTATTACTTTAATTTCCAGGTTATATACGTTTAATTTTGTCTTGAGCCAATAGACAATCTCATGCACTTTTCTTGTGAAAAAGAACAAAAAAAATAAATTTCTGCGTAGATGTCATAAATTACTCCGAGTAAGAAGAAGTAGAGAAATAATACGATGAATATCTAAGACTCAACAGAAAAATAACACATGACGTTTATGCAGATAAATAATAGCTGATCCATGCTTATTCACTCTTTATTTTTAGTCGACAATAAACAAGACTGACAAAGGTCAGAAAAGATCTGTGAATCAATCGTCCTCACCAGCGACAACGCCGTCGCTCTTATCGAAGTACGCACAACGTTTTTTTGTCTCTTTACACGCGAGTAAATGCGAAGAAAATAATACTAATAAACATTCCCACATACTCACGCTGAAATTTATTCATATGTGTAGCCAAAATATGATTCTGTTATCTCTGCGTCGAATAGAATTAATGAACAGATTGTTTTTTGTTGTTTTTCTATAGTTATAAATTCTGGTTGGCATCTTGCTTATTAATCGTAGTTATTTCCTTTGCCATACAACGTCAAACAATTGGCAAGGCTAATAAAATAGAAACGGAAAAAGAACGTTTATTCACTTCTGATGAACTGCGAACATACACGAAAGATGAATTGTATTTAGCTATTCTAGGTAATCGGATCCATACATGCAGGGTAAATAAGCATCGAACATTATATTTGATTAATTTAGGGCATGTTTTCAATGTTTCATCCGCGCCTCGATTTTATTCTTCCACTGGCGGTTATAAATTCTATACAGGTAGAGCGAAAATGTCAAAAATTTCCTATCGATATGTTAATTAACGGCATTCGACCAACGTTAACCTAGGTCGAGATGCTTCACGAAGTTTTCATACGGGTAAATCAACTGAAGAGGATCTAACAGATGATCTAACTGGATTGAATGACGAAGCAGTTGCAAGTGTTTATGATTGGTTAGCATTCTATCAGAAACAATACCCACAAATAGGTAGGATGTGTACGATACGCAGGAATCATCACATGTGAATGTCTAGGCAAATTAATCGGGCGGTATTTCGATACTAATGGAGCGCCAACAAAACATTTTCAAAATGTTCTCGTTTCTGTCGATCGTATGAAAAAGGTTATTATTCAAGTCAATTATTGTTAGTTGATACGATCTGTTTCTATAGAAAGAAGAAGAAAAGGCGAGCTTTGAACAAAAATGGCCACCATGTAATAGTGAATGGTCACATGATACTGGTCGCCGCGTGTGGTGCACAGATAAGAGGTAAGTAAAGTAATTCAATCGAAAGGTATGTTGAACAAATTTGATCTAGTGGTGGAGTTCAACGAACATGGATTGGCTTTCCTCGACAATATTTCGATAGTTCCTTGAAAACGGAACGATGTGTTTGTGTACAAAACAGTGACAAACAGGATGGCCGTTTCAAGGAATATGACAATTGTCCATCGACGAGCAATGAATGCCGGTTGCCGAATTGATGGATACGAATACAGACTCATTTTTTTTCTTCATCGTTACGATTTTATTGATCTCTTTTGACGAATAAATAACTGAACAAGTATTTAAAAAGAAAAATGTGTCATACAGATTAATCATCAACGAGATCTTCGGGCCGGACGGGATGCGGAATCGGTATCAATGACTTTTTGTCGACATCACGCGACAGAGCCTTGCGCATATCTAAAAATCGAATCACAATCTCTTCGTCTTTGTTCTATATCCCTTTAGAAATAAATTACCGAATGCATCTTCATCTCGTTCTCCTGAATAGTAACCAATGATTCGTCGATAAACCACATAGTTTAATTTATGATACATATCTACTGCACGTTTATTTGAGACGCGTACGAATAAATCGACGAAATACGTTTTTTTTCTAAACATTCATTCGTTTTCAATTATGGCAGCTTCTGCAAGCAAAGTTATATTACTGTTCGGAAACATTTTCTAACAACGCCATCAACTGTGATGAGACGCCTATACGACGAAATTCAGGTGCGACTGATAGAGCCGTAACGTGACCATGATAGTTCTCTTGTTTACCTTTATGCACGAGAAAAGACACGTATATGAAAAAGTGCGCTGTTCAACTTACCTTCAATCTTTCCCATAACTACATTTAAAGTAGAGTAATTAGCACATATTATTCGAATGAATAAATAGACTTACTATAGCCCATCAAGCGCTGAGCAGGATTGACAGCTACAAAAAAACACTCTGGCCAACGGGCTAAGTAATGTAGGTAGAACGAAAGGCCATACTAAATGTAAAGTAAGATCATTTGCATTTGATGAAGTATTTTTGTTCTAGGTTACGTTTTCTGTGAAAATATCCAAGTTTCTACAAGGAAGAAAAGAAATCAATGTATTTCCGTTGCAGATAATGACCAGATGTCTACTTACACGTTGTTGATTCTTAGCAGATCAGTCAGTCTAAATTGTCGAATAGAAGTCATTGTGATCTGAAAAAGTAAATCTGTTCTTTTGTGTTTGTTTTGTTAAACGAACTCATCGATATTGTTTTAAGAATCAATCAAATTAAAAAAAAACGAACGAAATCAGTCTTAAAAAGACATGTACAACAACGATGAAGTTTCTTTAAAGGAATTTTTCTATATGTGCGTTCAAGCAAAACACTGTTGTGTATTTTGTTAGCAGTCTTTTTTGCGAGCGTTAAAGTTTAGCTTTAAGATGTTGTTTTTCGACTTCTTCTGAATCAGGTATAAGATTTTGCGAGCCAAAGATATTCGTTGGATCAAGATATTCTTTAATCGATTTCATCGTACCAACACCCAAATCACTCACAGCTTGTTTTATCCATTTTGTTCGAATTTTACCGACACCATGGTGATGCGAAAGACTTCCACCATTCGCCAGGACTTCTTCACGTGCTGCTTGTTCAACGAGTTCGTAGACATGAACAGGATCGCTACCAGCACGTATGTCGTTGTAATTCATGACGAAATAGAAATAAACACAAGCACCTGCATCATAGGTTTGTGTTACACGGCATGAAGAGAACGGAGGATATTTCACGCCATTCTTCTCACATTCGGTGATGATACGTTTTTTAACATTGCGACATAAGTCTTAAGAAAATAGAAAGTGACTGAACGCAAAGAAAGTCTTTTCATTAATTTACCTATGACACGATCCCAGGGAACGGATGTTTCAAATGATTCAGCAACAATTCGATAATCAAGTCCAACATCTCGTAAGTAAGCTATCATGAAAGTTAATGTATATCCCTTGAGACCATTTTCTTCTCCTGCAGGCATTCCATTGTATTTTTGTGCGATATCATAGACAAATTTTTCTCTTTGATTAACTTCGTTTGTTGTTCCTTCGAATAACAGTGTTGCTGCGCACATTCGATTCACGTCGAAGCCTTTTATCTTAGTAATATATAATTTTTTCATGTTGTCAACTAATGAATGCAGCATTCCTTTGTTGTCAGTGGCTAATGCTTGTCCGAAAAGAAATTGTTCGTTATCAAGTAAACGTATCGACGCTGGTGCGCTTCGTAAGCGCGCTATTTCGCGTAAACATGCAACACCCGATTCGAAATCTGGAAATACGATCGAACCATATTTCTTACAGGCTGGCAGTGGTCGAATTTTCATGGTTACTTCTGTGACGATACCTAATGTTCCTTCCGAACCCATAATAACATGGTTAATATCTGGTCCAATCGATTGTCGCGGGCCGAGACAACTTTTCTCTATGGTTCCCTTCGGCGTTACCATCGTAACATGAACGACCAAATCTTCAATATTTCCATAGACATTCTTTTTCATACCTGATGCACGTGTAGCTACCCAACCACCTAATGAGCTGAATTCCATACTATCAGGTTCGTGTCCCGTACAGTAACCTAGATATACAAAAACAAAACATGTACATCCGATGAATCTTTTCATCTTCTTACCCTTTTTGGCTAATTCACGTTCCAAATCTTGTCCGATAATACCTGATTGAATTCGTGCAGTTAAATTTTTCTCATCCAAATAAAGGATTTTATTCATTTGTGATGTATCAACACTGATAATCATGCGTTTTTCATTAGCTGGACAAAGTAAAGCCCATGTAACTGATGTTCCTCCACCAAATGGAATCAAACAAACGTTATGTTTAGTGGCTAGGCGAACAATTTTTTCAACGTCATTATGGTTACGCGGCCAAACAACCCAATCTGGTAATCGATCGAACTTTCCACCATGTCGTAGCTTCCAGATTTCTTCCAACGTATGACCGTGTCCGTGGAAGAGACGATCATTCATATCGGATGAGTATTGAACCGTTGAACCAAGTGATGATTGAAAGTCATTAATGAATGAGTTGTTAAGGATGGGTTCAGGAATGTAATCAGGATTTGGTTCTTGAACGCTCGGCGAATAGTTGTCGATACTTGCATTTAGTTTACTAAACATCCAATCTTTCAAGCGCGGAAGAACGTGACCACTTAATAAGTATCGCGAACCAGAAAATTCAATTAAACCATTTGAATTGATGAAAAATCGCGAATCACGATAACCCCATCCTTGCCATTTTAACAATTCCTAAAAGAAAATTTTCGATGGGAAATATTTTACTGAATTCATCTGTTACTTGTCGATGTAAAGGAATGGTTGTTGAACTTCCTGTTCCTGTTGTTGCAGTATCCCCTTTACCTTCAGTAGCCATCTAAAATATGACAAAGGGCAGAATAGAAAATCGAGCAAATACATATATTTTTTTCTAGATTAAGAAGCCATTCGCATCGCTAATTTCAATTCATTTAAACTTCGTCGTCCTAGTGCTACTTGTGTTCGGATTTCTCCTAGATCTCTCAATGTTCGATTCCGATGAAATTCACTTCTTGCCCATTCTCGAACTAGAATGCAAAAGATGGAATTGCATCAACATGAGAAGTGTTCTACGCACTTTCTTTTCGATAATCCTGATCTTCGATTTTCATCATAGTTCTCATTATGTCTCGATACAGTGCCAAAGCTTGTGAGCGAACGATAAAATGTTTTAATGAGAATTGATTCATCTAGAACAAAACAAGAAGAAGAAATTACCAAGACAACATATTTTTATTTTTCTTGAACAAAAACTCAAATGAATATTGATCATTGGTTAGTTGCCTTGCCACTAGATGATTTACAACGAACGAATTATAATCTCTGTCAACAGAAATTAACTTCTCTTCTCAACCTTCCACTACGTATCGACTGTTCACCAAGTGAAACACTCTGGACGAATGCACTCGAACAAACAAGCTTAACTATGAACAATCGTAATCCATTAAGGATGTATTGGCAACGAAATCTGAATGAATTACGATTATTTCTCAAACCTAATCAGACAAAACTCGATGCGAATATTATTGAAATACATAGACGAAAACGACTACCACTTACACGCTATGTCAAACAGGAGGTTATGCAATCATCGGTTGCGATATCGTTTGCACCGATACCGTCATCAACAGATCATTTCCTTTTATTAACTATAACTGGCAAACATTGCATTCTAGAATTACAGATACCGTCCATAGGAAATGAACTTGTCTTTAGTGGGACGTACAGGAAAATAGGCGAAGATGCACAAGCGAGATCAGTCACTGCACTCTTTAATTGTTCAGTATCTATCGATAACGACATGGCCTTGTTATTGGCTGAGTATGGGTTATGTCGAGTAAATTCCTAGTGAGAGAGAAAAAGATGAAAACAAACAAGATATTGTTTTGTGTGGGATTTTTATTCGAAATAAGAAAAGAAAAATGAGCTTTACAAAAGCAAATGCTGTTAATTTCGACGTCTAACCGCTGGTTCATTTCTTCGTCTCTGTTGTGGACCTGATGCGCCACCACTTGCACCATTTTGAATTTGTTGCTGTGTAGGCTTTTGCTTTTTGGGGCCACCAAAAATATTAGCGAACATATCACCAATATCAGGTGTATTCAAATTCGGCTGGAGGAAATTACTTGCTTGTTGTAGATCTCGTTGCATTTCAGGATCCTGTGATGCTATTTTAGGTAAAATGAGTAGCAGAGCTAACGGGACAAGTAATGTTAGAAACATGGGATTCATAATCACATCAGTGAGACGATAGACTTCACGTTTTTGAAAATAGTTTGGTATACCGTGAGTTTCGAAATTCAATGGATATTTCATTGTCACAACTTCGCCTGGTTGAATGAAATTGACTTTACGAGCACGAATTTTACCTTTAGCATTGATATCAACGCGAACAGGCTCAAAAACATGCATGGGTGAGACAACGGAGACAATATATGAACCACTTGGTACACCTAAAGCAAATCAACTGTGCATATGTCAGTCCGATGATATCGATGGTTACCGCAGATGGTGAATGTTCCATCGACTTGTGGAATACCAACATAGAGGCCTTCATCGACTAAAATTCTTGTGTTTTGAAGTGCATTGTCACCAGGTGGGACAATGATTTTGCCTTCGATTTTATATGATCCAACACTTTCATTTGACGGGTTGATTGCGATGGAATCTTGAGATGCATTAATAAACAGTACGAGTATTGAACAGAACAAAACAGAGAGAATATATTTAACCATTTTTCAATGCCTAAACGAACGACGTTCTGGATCGCTAACATATCAAACAATAATCTTACTGCTTTTTGTACACAATCTTTTAACGCAAGAAATTCTTTCAGACAAGAATCTTTTTTCAAGTCAGTATGATTAATCACACAAGCGGCGTATACCGAGGCCTTCATGGAGGAAAATAGCAAAAAATAAAGATGATGTCGAATAGATTTTGTGTAAGAAATCTTACTTGAGTTGAACACGTGGCAACGTTTTTAGCAATAGAAGTCAAGCGTTTACGTGCAAGACTTTCGGGCATTCAATTGACAAATATAGTTCGTGAAAAAATAAATCAAGTGTGAACTCGAATCTCCAATCGTATTCGAGTAAAATATATGTTTGTTATTACTCTGGAAAGATAACAACCTATAGTTTTGGTTTATTACTTAAAAAATAAAAAATAAATAAAGCGTCTAAAACTTGCTTTTCAACAATGAATACTATGCAAAATATATAAACATGGTAAATAGATGTCGCTGGAAGTCGCGAATAGAAGACTATCTTTCTCAGTGATAGTGGAATAAGATTGATAGGTATATTAAACTTGAATAAAATATTCTTTAATTCATGGATGCGATGGAGGAGAAACGAAAATATGTACATCTATGTGTATATATAATTTATTTTTTTAATGACAAAATAAAAACATCTAATATTCGAACAAAAGAAGAATCGATTCAAACAAAACTGATATGCTGCGCATGAACATGATGGTAATGTGAGTTCTGTTGAGTAACATCATTTCCATCAAGTTTGTATCGAACATTACTTAATTTTTTCCATGGATTTTCAGCTGCTGATACTAAATTCGACGATGTCGGCTTCAGTGGAGTATGTTGTAAATAATTAGAATTAGGTCGTTGTTTAGATGTTGACAAAAGATCAGTTGTTTCATTATCGTGTGTAGATGTATAATGACGTTGTTGTTGTTGTTGTTGCCGTTCAGCATCTGTACATGCATCGTTTAGAAATGAACTCCCGCCACTAATACTTGCTGTTTGCGTTGTCTCGTCATTTAAATTTAGTGCCCAACTATCTGATTTCGAATTAAATAATGACACTTCAGTTGTGTAGTCAGATGACGTATGTCGACGACGACGATGGTTCATTGCAGCTGTGGTCGAAAGTTCTTCTTGATTATTACTTGTACTCGGACGTTCCATCGATGTTTGTGGAGTGGATAGTGTTGTCTTAAATTTCACGTGAATATTCTTGGACGGATTGAATAGAACAATGTATAATTTTGGTGCAAATAAACATAAAAGTATGACAGTCGCGGATAAACTAAGACAAATAGCCAGAGTTACCAATTGAATCTAAACGAAGGAAATAAAACTCATGTAGATGAATCGAAATCTCACACTTACACGAAACCAATTGTCACTACTTCGAAGACCAAAGAAGATCGCTATGAATGCCAACCATATGATACAAACGGAGTACATGGCAAAGCCAATATGTTTTGCTTCATTGAAATTTTCTGGAATATGTCGTGTTTTAATCGCATATAATGTACAATATATACCCAAGATCATATTATAAATCAATGAACATACAATATATTCATTATTAGTTTGACATACTAAAATCGAACGTTTTTGATTATGTTTCTGTTCGGATTTAATACGTGTGTATGGCCGAGATATGATTATCCATAGTAGAACACTAATTAATTGTGCACTAACAATGCCACCGCAAATACCTAGTTGTGATCGGGGTGATAAACAGGATGGTTGAGTTAAACGTTGACTGTTATTAAATATTCGTGCTAAACGATTGGTTTTCGTCAGTAATGCAGCTAGACATATAGTTAAACTTAATCCAACGCCAAGACGTATGAAAAGACATGTGATAGCATGTGGTTTGAGAATCAAAGGCCATGTACAAAGATGACAGCAACAGATACCAAATAAAAGAAAAAAACTTAATTCACGTGAGGATGCTTTTATAACTGGTGTTTGAGCAAACCGTATGAAAATAACAACAGTATAAACGGCCATTAATAGGCCAATACAACTAAGAATCAATGCTGGCCATGCAATAATATCACGCGGTGATAGATATTCTTCCGGTATGACTATACATTTCGTTGAGTCGGCATTGGGCACTTCTTTTTCTGGACAAGCTTGGCATGCTGTTTCATTTATGGCTATACTAAACGTTTCACATGCTCGACATGTCCAGCAGCATTGCTGTGAATCTATATTCGTACGAATTTCACCAGGATGACAAGGTTTACTACAAAATGATCGTGGTGTAACAGAAATATCTGTCCATTGGGATGAGCCATGGTCATATTGAACCCATTTTAATGACTGAACATCGATGCGCACTCTATTAAAAGGGAAAAAAAGAGAGGGAGTTTAATGCGTTTCTTCTTTTGGTCAATGGCCAGTCTGAAATGCTATCATATAAACAGTTGCACAATTCGTTTGTCGTTTGATGACCAGGTACTTTTCTACATCGATTTGTCTCTGCTTCGCTGAGTATCAATTAGCTTTGCGTGAAAATGGTTAAGTCACATTTTTTCTAAATATCTAATTTGCAGATATAATCAGATTTATTCCGAGATAAAGAACAAATTTTTATTAGATTCTTCATACATAACATGCAATGTGAATGAATTTGGTAATTAATAGAACATTGTCACAAGGTGTATGCATAGGAACATTCATAGCAAAGGAAATAACTTATTCGATCTATTAAACCAGGGAAAAAGCACGGCTTTTCTCTAGAACAAAGTCAGATTTCCAACATGTTCCTCGTTTCTTGACAAGATAATTAACATCTTTGTTTGTTTGTTTCAAATGACAAATCTACCGATTGTATTACAATCCGTTCTTTCTTTTTTCGTTAGCTGATTATGGGTATGTGATTGCATGTTTTCAAATATACTATGTTTATGATTAGCTCTCCTTGAACTATAATATTCTTCGTCAATGCAAATAGACTTCCACAGAGAATTGACAATGACGAAGATATCTCTAATCAGTTTGTCATGCTATTCTATATATTTTACCTCTCGTTACTTTGATCGCTATCAGTGAATTCTCCGATAGTTAAATAATCATGTCGATCAGATGAATCAAGCATTTGATATTGGAAAATATCATAGGTACCAATACCATCTCCGTCGGTCGTGAACTTGATAATGCGCTTCGATAATTCTAAGTACAAAATCATCGTGTAGCAAGTTCCTAATGAACGGGTTATTACTTACCATTTCGAAAGGTTGTGTTTCGCAGTAAAGTCAGCAACTTCGTACCATCGAAAGGAAAGAATTCGTCACATAATAGTTTATCGTATAACGAATGTAGGCATTTGTCTTCGATTAATTTTTGTATCGCAATGACGAGTGTGAAGACAGAGTCAACAACATAATGAACATAACCTTCTTGGGCGTATGGAACCGATAGATCCGCATGCGTATGATCAGTATCTAAAATTTCATCATGGGAAAAAAGATATTCATGAATGATGAGAATCAACCTGTGCATAGTCGAGTAAAATTCCGATTAAATAGTGTTCTCGGCGTGTCAGGAAATTTACATTTGTAGGTTTCTTCCCAATATTCTTGAAACCAAGGATTTCGTGTGTTTTTAGACGGAATCAGATTGGTAAAATATGCATCAAACTCTATTCATTGAGAAAAATTCAATTTCAATTACGGCTTCGCGTTTTCTTCTTCATACCTGGTATCAAATACAGTTTTGGTGCGATCGTAATGGAATTAATAGCAGCAATGCCGAAATTTTCCACCGGATATCTCTTCTTTCCCCACCCATCGGTACCGAGAAAAACCCATCGACCATACAATTCATCTCTCGATGATGTTTGATTGAGAATTTGCCTAAATCATATCAACGGAATAAAACTCGAGTTGACGTTCTCTCTTTCCTCTCACCTAACAGAATCTTCTTGTGCAAAAACAATGACACCAACCACCGAACGATACTTTTCATCTTCGTACAGTTCTCGAATTACGCGAACGTAGGAATTCGGATCCTTGTTATTCACTGACAATTCACCAGCGATACAAATAGCTAGGAACAAGACGACATAGACGTTTTCCGATGAGATCAACGAAAAACCTGGCTACTTTTATTCTTTAATTTTGACTTGAAGTCATCCGTTAGACGTTCGCCGTAGGAGCCCGATTCTTTGACAACTGCAACGTACGTCCAATTGAGAAACTGAATAATGCTAACCACCTAGAGTGTATGACAAAAAAAAATGTCATGAGATGGAAATGAGGAAGAGAAAAGGATCTTTTCAGATTACTAACAGCTTCAGCTTGATACGTATCAGGTGGAACAACGCGTGAGAAATATTGAAAACGCGGCTTTTGACTTAGATCCGTACTTGTTGATGCATACGATATTTGTGGGATCTATAGAATAGAAGAAAGGATATGGAGACAATTTTTTTAATGATCAGAATTTTTTGACATAAAAGAAGTTCGATACAAAGGCAACTCATTTGTTCAATAGCGAACGTGTCATTTTCATGCTTGTATCTACGAGGATTATCACGTTCGAGTTTGTATTAGAATATTTCAAGCAGGAAAAATTTTCTAAGGATTTTTGTATCTTTGTTTAATTGATTGTAAAAGAATGTCGTTTTTCTTCTTTCTTTCGTGTTAGAAAAAAAAGCAACTAAAATAGCATACTTCTGCTAAACGAAGAATATCTGCTATAGCCATCGACACAATACTTGATGCACTGCCGATAACACCAGCCACAAATGCCGATGGATTTTGTGCAGCTATTGGCATGCAATGATCAAGTGAAGGTAATAGCATGTTGAGTGCACGTTCAACAGCATACGATTCATAGTCACATGAATCATAAATTAGTGCACCGAAACGAATTTGATATTTATTCAATATTGACGACATTAAATAGCCTGATCGGTTATTGATCACATCTAATGCAAACAACATTGCTTCAAGACGTTGAATTCCGCGTTCACGCTTAATGGAAGCACATTGATTGCTGCCAAATTCATTCGACGGTGGTTGATGAATAGGAAAAAAACCGCCAAGAATAATATCGCCTAGAATTGAACAGATTTACCAAATGAAATTCAAAGTTCGATTTGCGCCTACCTGGGATATAGATAAAATCATAAGATGGACTATGTGAAGCGCGAAATTGTGGTGGATAATAGTGATGAGTGTACGTTCGACTATGATCATCGTGATTACAATTGCCATTGTCAGTTAGAAATGTAATCAATATCAGGACGACCAATAACAACACTATACGTGACAATGAGACGACGAGCATCGACACTTGGCAACTCGCGTAAACATATATACACACACATATGCTCGGTGTCTTTCGCTAGCTCGCTCGCTCTCTCACTCTCACTCGTTCTCGCTGACGGTGTTACTTCTACAATCACGTTTCAAGTCAAATAAGCCTAGTTAGAAGATCTTTGCGAGAAAATCGTTTTCAACATTGATGATGAGACGCATATTGGTCTGCTAAACAAGAGAAATGAGTATACTTCTCGATGCTAGAGACAGTCAAACGAGCGGCAATGATGATAATAAGAGACGGCGATCGACTTTCTCTCTCTCTCCTTCTCTCTGTCTCTCTCATATCTTCCTCTTTTTCTTTCTCGTCCGTCGTTGTTCTGCATGAGCACAACAATCACACTCGCTTGGTCGCGCAGATAGACGTGTAAGAACCACGAAGGAGAAGAGGAAGGGGAAAAGAAGAGGAACAAAACCAAGACCAAACAAAATCTAAAAAAGAACGAGGAAAAAAGTGAGAAAATTCAGCAGAAATAATACGATCTCTTTACTTTTATCTGTGTTCTGTTATTGGTAAGCAAATGAGATACTTGAGTAACTCATCTCACTAATCATGCTTATATTAACGTTCTAACTGACGCCGCCTCGGTTGTTTAGTATGTAATTTACCGATCATAGAGTAGTTAATAATCGCTATCAGACATGCGCAATTTATTCATATCTAACATATAATTCATTTCATTTTTCGAGGCCTTGCCTTTTCTTCTCGTTTTTCAAGCCTTCCTGATCATTATTTATCTTTCATTTTAGATCGTTTATTAGGCAAAAGAAAAAACAACTTTTGAATTCTATAATCGTTTTTACTAGAAAAATTTATTCGAAGAAAGCTAACGACTGACATCAGTTGTCCGTACTCGTTCTCCTGTGTTTCTCTCTCTTTCTCTCATAGTCAACAGACCTATTAATTATAGAAATTGGATATTAAATGAGCGGATTCAAAGGAAATATCTGCAGAAGAAAAGAATAACTCGTTATACATACGGTTTTTTTGGTTGAATTTCGAACTGCAGACGGGGGATTATGAGAAATGACTTGAACCGGAGAAAGGAAAATCTGTCAGGATGTAAGAATATGTATTTACTATCAAAGTCAAGATGATTCTTTTGTTTTTTTTTTATTATATCTTATAATCGACAATTGAAGTGTTTTTTTTTCTGACGATTTCGTCAAACTGAATTCATCTTGAAAAAATCTCTTTCATTTTGTCCCATTGATGTGTATACAGAAATAGATTTCGCCTTTGTTCAAGAGAAAGTATATATGATGCGATGAAAAGAATAAAGGGATCGTTTTTTTTCCTATTATAGAAGATCTATTTGTCTAACGGGCATTGAATTGTTGTTTGAACAATGATTGAAAACAGCAAATAAATTGATTATGGATATGGGTTTGATTGCATTTTCTCGCCTGAAGATGATTGCATTTGGGTTATTGATTAGTTTAACAAATAAAATTTTCTCTTTTTGCAAGGCGATCCAGTCTGAATGCGATTGTTGTTTTTCCTGTCGGATTGGTAAAACATCAGGTTTTATTTATTGAGAGATATTTATTTGATTACCAGACAGATGCACTTGTGTTTATAGTTAATAAATTAGTCATATTGTTAAAACGTTTGACCGCTTCATTGGCTTTGAATAGATTTGATATTTTCGTCACAAGATGAAACGTATCTCGGTGAGTACAAATCTTTCATTAATATATGCGTGAAATACTCGGATTATTAGTTTATGATCTCGCAATATGTTTCTGACGATCACCTAATCTGTCAAGATAACGTCTTCGGAGCAATAATCGATAAAGATCTTAGAGGGAAAAACATCTTTTATATGTCGATAATCAATCTAATGTCAGATGAAATAATAGATATTTATTTCTAAAAAAACACAATGCGAAGATTCCTTGAATTAATAAGACTTATTTACACGAAAACAAACATTCGTTAAGTACAGATCATTTTCGTTATCTTTTTCTCACATGGTTGACATTGAACATTGACGATGTTCCACGAAAAGTAGCAATGGCAATTTGTAATCGACTTCATTTCAGTAATGACTTCATAGCCGCGGTGACAGCACACTTGTTCACATCCGTCATTACTAAAACATTCTCGTCCTTGTTTTATACCTTGATAATCAATAAATGAATTTGAACGACAATAGTTTATTGATTTCCGTGCATAAATTAGTTGAGTTCTTTCTTTCAATGTCAGAAATTCACTCGACTCCATGTAGCGGGCGTTTTGATATACATTCAAATAGATTTCACGACTCATATCATCTAATTTCGCTGGATGTAATCGACAGATTTGCAATTCGCACGAGCCACTGACACCATGGCAACGACATTCTTTTTTCATCAGTGATTGTACGATCTAAATCAAGAACTTCGTCTGAGACATCCATGCAAGAAAAAAAGTCATTTACCTTTCGGCCGAGTTCTTTATTAGCTTGATTCAATTGAAACAGAAACTTCTGCTGGAAAGTTTTCGTCATGTTCATTCCGTCAGTGATTAAACTGGAGAGCTGAAAAGCAATCTTTGGATCTATTTGACATAATTGTCCAGCTTTTGAACATAAACAATCGGTATCATTAATTTGACCTCTAATACAGGCATTAATTAAATTTAATGTTAGTGTTGCACTGGTTAATGTCGTGTAAAATGACGCTTCTTTTGATGCTATTTTCAACGAAAGATTATTAATGAGAAGAAAATTGGAAAGATAACGCTTACCTTGCCGTAGAAATCTTCTTAACGGGACAAGTTTTGCACTCAATTGGCAGCCCCATGGATGATCACGAAAATGGTATCGACATTGTTCGCGACTTTCAAGATTCGATTGGTAAAGAATCTGATGTAAATGAGGAACTTTTGAACATAGATAATCAGTATTCTCTCCAAGAAACGGACGATATGCTTGACATGGCAGACCATTGATTAATTGAGTAATCGGCGTTAAACCCAATAACCTGTAGAAACGACGTCTCATATATTTGGAGTAGAATATCATTGATGATTACTTACATAAAATCACTTGGTAATGTTTTTGCTTGGATAAGAACGATCAACGAGAAGAAGATAATCAATGTTGACATATTATTCATTTGACCTGAGTATGTCATATACATGCTCCTTTTAAATCAAACGATTGTTTTCGTTTTCTCTTTCTTCTTTTACTGATCAATAAGAATGAATTTCTTACATTTTCCTCTCTCTCTCTCCCTCCTTTTCTCTTGGTCATAAATGTTAAACATAAAAATCAGAATGTGCTGAGCCGGTGATCAACCAAGAGAAAGGTGTCAAAAATGCGAAGGTGTCAGATAGCCTTTTAATGTCCTTCAGAACGAATAACACCCATCTGTGACCCAAACATGGCTCATTTTACCATCATATAAACATGAATATCATAACTTTATTGCTTTCGACAATGAGCATATTAGTTGTGCAGTGAAGACATCGGATCGTTGACCAAGCGGAAATGATCTTTTCATAGAGACAAGCAGAATGAGCATTCTATTCGAGTTAACAATCGATTGACTCTCAATTCTGACGAGAATATGTCGTCGTAGTAGTAAAGAATGGTATTTATTGAATATGTGAGCATTTAGGTGTCAGAGGAGAGTGCGAAAAGAAATGTTTTGAACTATGATTCAATTGAAAAAGAAAAGAAAACAGGTGAATATGTGACAATAATCACAGTAATGCCATACGTTTCACACAATTCAGATTAAATCGATGCCTTTTGATCTGTGTGTTAAACTTGCGTAGCATTCAACGATGATGCTCATCAAACTAACAATCACTCACACGAGATTTGTCGTTTTGATGATTGCGAAAACTTCAACATGCTTGAAATTTTCCCTGTACTAAATATCTCCCCAATGAGATCAGCGTTTCTTTCGAGATTAGATTTAAAGAACTAAACAGTTGATCTCCTTTTGTTATTTTCCTATTACCATGAACTATGGGACTAGTTTGGGTTCGTGGGAAATCAATCGAACGCTCTTTCTAGATAGATATTTCATTAATTATAATGATGCTATCACTCTACTCTAGAATATTTTGGATCCTGTAGGAAGATATACGTATATGGGTAAAAACTATCACAATCCGAACCTAAAATGAGTACTTCTAAGACTTTCTTTTGTAAGCAAGTGTACAGATGAAAGATCGAACATGAGGTTTGTTTTCCTTTCTTTATATTATATCTTTACATGCAATATTGATAAAAGAAAGTATATACACCAATTCAGGGCTCAATATGAAAAAATAAAATCTTTCGACTAACGTTAACAACAGCCGTTTCTTGTGTTTCTTCGTCCAGACCAAGATCGATAATATTCGAAAGAATCAATGTATCATCGTCCGTAATAGCAATAAAACGTGCATGAAACAAAGTATTATCGTCGTGCTGTTGCTGTTGTTGAGAATGATGGTACATTTCATAAGATCTTCCCATGCCTCGATGATAGATCGGCTGCATCGGCGATCTTTGATGGCCTGAACTATTTGCTGGCCACATATGTGGATGGTGTTGACCATTTGGATTCCACATAGCTTGCTGTTGCATCCATGCCAACGTTTGCGGGGTTGGTTTAGTTGTTGAACGACGGATCAAATTAGCAAATGGATTGGGTGTTTGATGAGCGGCCACCGCCGCAGCACCACCACCACCGCCGCCACCAAGTGTCATATCGTACGTATATGAGCCATGCATATTTGGCAGGATACGATTTGGTACATAATATTCTCGGCGTAATTGTCCTTCTTGATCAAACACAAGAACAAGATTATTTACAGGATGAACATCACAGTTCCATACAAGAGCATAGATTAAATCTTGACGAGATACACACAAAGAAACCGTTTGGAGATGGTGTATGTTTTTTGTTGATATTAACCAGCGATATATAAATGAACCTGTCTGACTATTGTAAATACTTATTTGATTCGTTTTTGTATGTAAACAAACGAGAAAATTCGAACCAGCAGCGATACTATCGATGTGCTCAACATTTGTCGACCAATTTCGATCTAAATTTATGAGATTTAAACCATCATAGGCAAAGATCGACGGTGACAAACGATCGACATCAACAAAGAGCAATTCATTAGTAATCGGTAAACGTTTTGATGCTGACATATAATGACCATTTTGATCAAAAAATAATAAGCGTTGTTTGAGCGTTTGATTTGATGATGTTTCATCTAACGATTCTGTAACGTACACACGTATTTCATTGACAATCAGACGATTTTCCGAGTTATTGTTTAGTGCTGACGATAACAATTTATATCCATGTAGATCTTCGAATCTGTATTGTAGAATTAGATCATTATTGTGAATTTTTCTTCCGTTAGTGTCATATAATTTAATAGTATGAATTTTCGTTGATCCAAACACGACTAATAGCTGATTTAACGTTGAATTCACCACTAAATAGAGATTTGTCGTGAAATGATCGAGAACTACGATGGATGACGGAAGTAGATACGATGATTTGATTATTGGCGACGCAGCGAACGACGGTTCGGGTGCTGATGATGGCGTATCAAGTGGCGGAGTAAGATCGGGCGACGGTGTATCAAGTGATTCGTATATGTGCGGCGTTTGAGAATCAGTAGATGGGCCTAGAAATTTTTTAGATGGAATTTTTATTGTACGACGTTTTAATAAATTACGCATGGAGCTACGAAGCGAATGTCTTTGGATATGAGCGGGCTTACCCGTCTCAACAGGATTGCTGACATTTTGTACATTTGGATTGGATCTTGCGAGCGGACGGTGCTTACTCAATGTGTCATAAACATTGAGATTTTTCTCCGGTCTTTTATTCTGATCGTACTTGGAATTGGATGAATAGTACTCATCTGAATGAGATAAAGACATCAATGAGCGAATTTCAGTAATCAAACGACGTGCAGTCGCCGGCGAGCATGATTGTCTTTGTAAATTTTCAGCGGCATGCAAGTATTCTTTCAATTCATAATGAGCATTTATACTATTTTTGTTATCGTTATCGATCATAGCAAGCATAAGGTAAGCGTCTGTTATAGTGTCTTTAAGCAAAAGAATCTCACCGTCTCTTGATGCTAAAGACGAAGAATGCGTCGGCGAGGAGTTAGGAGAAGCGGTAGCTGTGAGTACCTTATCCAGACGACGACGTAACGACGAAACGAAGGAATTCATTTTGCTGTATGCTGTTGACGATTGATCGGTAACGAAACGGTAAACACTGTCCACAGTATCATTCATTGTGCATTAGTTCTGATTGATAGAACGAGTAAACAAATGATAATTATTGATATGGTTTGTTTTATTTTTTCTTGATTTTTCGATTCACCTGTACGTGTCACTAGTGAAAAGAAAAATGAGACACTTGTTTGATGATCGTTTGAGAAATTTGATTTAGTTTTGTTGTAGATATATGCATGTATGACAAAAAAGAGAAGTAATTGAACTTATAGAACACTTGAACGAGCAACTCAATGAACCATGACCATACATTCGTACTGGCTATCTTATTCGTTCTTTTTGTTTCATTTTCAAATATATGAAATTGCTTAGGCAACAGCAATACAAAATGAAATAAACAATCTTATTTTAATTTAATAGAGGCAAATACCAGGAAAATTTTGTCATAGTATGAATAATGATCATCGAATTGATTGGTAGTCTTTCAATAGCAATTGGTTTTGTTAGTCTTATGATACTGACCATTATTCATGTGAGAAAGAATCAAAATGATGTCAGTTATATTCATGAGATCGATCGATCACAATTGAAAATGAATCATCTACGGGAAGAAGCGAGTTTACCGTTCGAACAAAGCACGTGAGAATGCTATTTCCGCTAGGAGAGTCTGGTTAACGCATAGTGTCGGACTATGTTTTGTTTTCTTTCTCGCAGTCAAGTTACTTCGTCAAGTACGAGTCTGACTCGTAAACGTTCGATAATCAATGTGATTCAGGTAGACAAAGCGTCGTTATCTTCTGTTAAATATGGGATTCAATGGAAGTTTCCGAACGATGAAGAGATGCAGTCTGAGAAAATCAATCCTTCACTGACAAACATTGAAAATAGTTCGGAATACGATCAGACGGATTCGCTTTCGTTTGGTGATCAAGCAATATGTGTTCGAAATTTAATTGAAAAATTCGAAAATAATGCATTAGAAAACAGGTAACTTCATCACAATTGTAAGCGATCTCGTTAGTCTCTCTTGCTACAGACTAACTATAATTGAATCGGATTTAACAAGTATTGATAGTCAAACAATTAACACAGTTCGAAATCAAAATCAACAAAGGATTTCACATCATTCGTCGATATCTAATCTTGATATAACGATCCCGTCAAATATTTCATCGTCAATTGATCTCGAACAATTTGAAAGTTTTTCTACGACATCAAATTTAAGCGAATTTTTAATTACTAATTAATCATCGAAATTTTTATTTCCTTCGAATAAAAAGAAACTTTTATTTAATCAAATAAAATGGCTTTTTTTTTCTGTTGCAATTAAACGAATTCATTGATTTGACAAACACGGTTCTCTTTTCGAGCAGTTTCCGCTGCGAAAGCAATCAGATGACTAGCTAATGAGTCTTCTGGTCCTGTGCCAATTAATTCCGGTTTATTCAACGATAGTGCACGTATAAATGAGTCCATTGCGAAAAAGTCTGCTCCGCCATGACCACCCATGATGCCAGCACTCGTAAGATCCGCTTCGTCGTAAACCGTTCGTTTTTGTGTCAAAAAATCGTAATGAACTAATGTATCTTCGCCAGTCCACGTCAATTCACCATGACTACCAAATATACGCGATGTTCGTTGGCAGACTTGCTCGGTAAAAGCAACCATTTGCATGGTAGCTGTCGCTCCTATAGTAATAGTTCGAAATTATCTTACAACACACCCTTTTCTCTTTACCGTCATCGAAGTTCAGTATCACAACTTGTTGATCAACAACATCGTTATCGCAATCGCCGTAAACACATTTGCCATACGGTCCGGTTTCCAATGCATGCTTAACTTTAACTTTAATCTCATCCCAACCTTCGTGTTCTTCAATGTCTGGAACAACAACCGAAACTGGCCATCGACGGTTGGGTTTTTCGAGATAGATCTTTTTTGCTGAATACGGACATGTCGATTCTACAGCACACGTGAGACATCGATCACTTGCACCTTGAGGTTTATTGTCACGTGTAAAGTGCATCAATTTGCCGAAACTGGAAATATTTACACATTGTCGCGGTTGCATCCAATACTGAATCAAATCAAGATCATGACAGCATTTGGCTAACAACGAAAAGCAACTTTCATTTTCATTGTGCCAATTTCCACGGACGAATGAGTGAGCAAAATGAAAATATCCTATGAAGATCAAACTTCACGATGAAATTTTGCAATTCAATGAGTTTTTCTTAATTTCTTACCAACTGGTTCAATGTGTTGTATGGAAATTATTTTACCAATGACATTCTTATCGATCAATTCTTTGATTTTCTTCACTACTGGCAAATATCGCAGTACGTGACAAACGCCTAGTAGAACATTATTATCTCGACAAACTTGAACAATTTCTTTACAGTGTTCAGGTTTGGTGGCCATCGGTTTTTCTAATAGAATATGATACCCTTTCTTTGCCAATTGTGTTGCTGCTTCATAATGTTCCCGATCAGGTAATGTTATCAGAGCACAATCAGCAAGGCGTTCTACACTCGGTTCAGCAAATTGACGCCAATCATTAGAGACATGTTTATCTTCGAGTGAAAACAGTTTTTGCATTTTTTCACGTACAACTTGCCGTGGATCAGCGACGGCAATCACACGAAAACGTTCTGGGAAATGCCGAGCATATTCAGCATAGTTTTGACCACGATTACCGCAACCAACGATGATACCCGTAATTTGTCGATATTCACTGTTCGACATATTTTATCTTTTGATACAAATTTATAAGAATTTTATTTTATCGAAAGATAATAGTCATTTATTGACTCAATTTCTTGTTGGTCTACTTACAGTATCCAATCAGTTTTCAGTAGGAGAAATAGTGGGAGAAGTCGATAACGTCGTTTTAGCTTGTTGGTACAGTCTATATCAAATAAGATTATTTTCTCGATTTATTCAAGAATCTCAACAATGGATAAATCTGTACTTGAGCAAATTTTAAAAATAGTTGAAACTGTGTATGGTAGATACGTCAAAGGTAACTGGATACCTAAACCGTATGCGGATAATAAAAGTCGTTACTTATGGACGGATGCGTACGGTGTTTGCAATTTTCTGACTTTATATCGTGAAACGAATGATAGTCAATACCTTGAACAAGCTGATGCGCTCGTTAACAATGTACATGATGTTCTTGGACGAGAACGAGATGGAAGCAAACGTCTAGGAACAGCAACGGATGAACACCCAACACGTGGAGGATTACGGATTGGAAAAGTCGATGATGAAACATCGTACGACGGTGATGGGCGTAAGTTGGTAACGAATTGCAGGTTGAGAAAGAAAGAAAGAACTATATTAAACTTTAGAATATTTTCATTATTTAACCAAATGGGCATTTGCTTTAAGTCGTATGGCCAAAGTAAAAAATGACCAACGTTACGTTCGTTGGGCTATTGATCTTATCAAAGCAATTCATCCAAATTTCGTCTACCGTGATCGCAATAATCAACTTCATATGTATTGGAAGATGAGTATTGATCTATCGTATCCATCGGTGCCTTCGGAAGGCAATCTCGATCCGTACGATGGTTATATAACTTACCGATTGGTAGACGAAATGGCTACAGAACGAGAATTGGAGAATGAAATTGCGGATATGAAAGCAATGGTCGATGCCAAATATGCACGCTATCGTTCAACGGACCCGTTAGATTTAGGTGAAGCACTGTGGATTACACATTGGTATCCAGATGAACAGTGGGCACAGACTATGACCTCGAAATCATTACAAGCGTTGGAAGAGCTGTGGAAACAAGGTGATTTCCGGGAACCATTAAACCGGCGATTAGCATTTCGAGAATTCGGTACAACGATTGGTGTACAGGTTAACGGCAAAGCTAGCGATGAATGGAAGAAGAGAGTCCAAGAAATTCATGATCTGTGGCTACCACATCTTTATCAACGAGATAAAGATATTTCGCCAGTTATGTTCTGTACTAGTCTTCGACCCGGTGTTGTGAGTCGACATTATCTATAGTAAATCCTGGTCGATTTGATCTACTTTTGTTTGTATTCATCTTAGCAGAAAAATAAACTAGCAATTATATTTTTGTACAAAATGATTTTTTTTAACAGAGTCAATAAAATATTTTTGATAAGCTTGTCTGTAAGATGGTTTATCGCCGTGACTGGTGATATTGAGGACTTCGACTTCGATCTCGATGATGATAATGATTATCATAGTTCGAAGAGCCTCGTTGTTGTTGTTGTTGTTGCTGTTGTCGTCGATCACTTGAATAATTTCGTTGTCCTCTGGCGAAATTTGAGGAACCTCTCTGGTGATTATCATTTGCTCGACGAAAATTCCCCTCAGAACCCCAATCATCCACAATCGGTGGGCTTGATGGACGCTGAGTCATTTCAACGTATTCTTTATCGTCTTTGGTATAGCGATTGGCAAACATTTGATTCAATTGCTCTAATTCAAGAGCATATTTATCCTCCTTTTCGGTATCATTTGTTGTCGTCATCTAGAAAGAAAAAAGAAAAGAAGTCGAAAGCTTTCTTCTACCTGGTGAAACTCTCATTAATATTAGATTGACAAGTTCTTAAACGGTGAAAGAAAAAGTTAATTGAACATGTCGCATACGATCGAAAGAAACTCTCGCCGTACAGAAAGAGAAAATGATTTTTGATTGTTAGTAGTATTTATTCTTTTGGTCTCCTCCAACAGCATCGTCATCACGATGGAACAATCGTATTATTGGAATGTTCAACAAGAAAATCATCCGAAAAATCGCCTTTTAAAATATGCGAAAGGTTCGAAAATTTCTCGTCAAACATTGCAAACACTCTTACGCATACGAAAAAGATATCATCGATTACCACCAATAATTTATTCTTTACAAGATCGAGAAGAAAATGACGAAGGTATAGGTTTTCAAATAGAAGAAAAGAAAAATGTGATTCTCTAACATGTCTTTTTTTCTAAGATATTGTCCTAGAATATGATATCTTCGGTCAACAATGTAAATTGCCGTTAAAAAATAACGATACAATTTGGCAACCGACGTCATTCTATGTTTCTGATAGCATCTATCAACAGATCAAAAATGATCTCTTTACATCGAAAATAGATAACGACTCAACTTTCCTCTGTTTATTTCCCATCTATGCAGATATGAATCGCAAGAAACAGTCAGCTATGGGTCAACAAGATGAAGAAATCTTCCTGCCGTCGACGATTCCAAGTACACAGTACGATCTCATTCAATTACAAGAACGTTTCGATGTGATGTTATACAAAGAACAAGCGCTAGAAATCGGTTTATGTCCTAAGCGTCGACGAATTTACAACGATCTATTCGATGAATTGATACGTACAATCACACTACAATGTTCGGAACGTGGCCTTCTACTGTCACGTATCAAAAACGAATTCCTGCAATGGATGAACACTTACGAAGAGGTCTATTCCAGCGGTATGGCGTACGGACTGCGACAATGTCTATGCAAAACAGAAGAAAAACAAAATTATGGATATGCAATAAAAGAATTGGAAAGTGATCTTCGACAGTTACAAGATGAACTCGAAGTCGAATCGGTTCGGTTTGAAAAATTGAGTCAAGCGTTAGTCAATGATAATGAACACGAACGAAGCGATGAACAACGTTTATTAAAAAAGAATGTCAACATATTACGATCAACCAACGAAATCCTACAACATGAACTTCAAAACGCTTTAACCAACATCTTATCATCAACAATATTCCTAGGTGAACCGATCAATTACGAGAAAGAGGAGTGATTACTGGTCAATGTTTTTCATTCGTTCAACTATTGGAAAAATGGAATCGTCATTGGTGTTGGATTTTGCATGTAGGTGATAACAACGGCAGATATTGAAAGCCTGAAGATAAACTTTTACGCATCAGAAGGTTTTTTTTTAAAGAAATACGTACATCAGACTGCTAAGCACTTGTTTTGTATCTTCGGTTGCTCGAGCATTGGCGAATCCAACAATAGCTAAATGAATATCGTTTCTAGGTGATGCACTGCATTGAAAAAAGAAGAGTTCTTACCAGCGAAGAGGGCGATCCAAGCACACCATTTAATCTGAAATCGATTGTTAGTCAATAAAATGTTCTCTAATTTTTACTCTTACTTTGAGCATCAATGCACACATTGAGCAAATCATACCAATTAAATTCATGTATTCCGGTAAAGCATCATCAGTCTGTGTGATCAATGCAGGTCGAAATCTTCAACAAGATCACAACATTAAATGAATCTATTCAAGAAATTTCATCTACCTATGAATACGAGCGGGCTGTCGACGAGCTTCCATTGTAAATAATCTAAAAAAATGATCTTTTTTTCTTCTGTCTATCTCGCATCAATAATAATAAAACTGACTCTTCTGGTATTGGCCATTTCAAAAGCTAAAACAGTATAAGCGCACATACTGACATGAAACTGTAGAGGGCGTTGAAAATCAACCGTCAAGAAGGCAAAGGTAATGGCAATGATATACAACAGCAGCGTAAAAATAGCATTTAGATTTGTTCACTCATCACTTATTACATAGCTGTGTCACACGTTTGATTGTATGCTTCATCATTCTACTAATGATGCGAAGAAATCACAATAAAAAAATGGCTAAAGTTGACCGGCCGCAAAAAAGATTTTGTTTTCTAGAATGCCTTATACTGTAATCATCAAAAAAGCACTCCCTGTAATTAGGATATTTATGAAAGTAGGCAAAAGAAGCAAATATGTAATCAATTAGTACTGAAGTTAAAATCATGCAATACGAATTTTTCATCTAATTTACTTCGTCTATTCAAGTTATTCTAGTCAAGAAACAACTGTCATTAATGAGAATACATTAATCACGCTTCGCATCGAAATATAGCAGCATTTACAGTCGAAGGAATGGAAGATCTTGTCGGTTGATGAAGTCCACAAGCAGATTATTTAGTTTTATCTCGCTGTTTCTTCCCTTCTGTGTAGAGTAATGTTCACTGAATCAGGTTGTAATAGACATCTTATCACTACAACAAATGAGTCCTATTCATAGTGTTAATCCTTCAAAAGAATGTTCCGAGATCACTACCGACAATTGGTAGGAAAAAAGCATCAATATGTTTCTAATTAACACTGTTTTGTCAGATTCAAGGTTATGATCTACCGATGTCATAGATAGATGATAGGTAAATAATGCAATTAATTCACTGATGTGACATTTTAAACTTTTACAAAACCCAAGCTCAAAAATTTGTTCCACACCAAAATTAACACACACGCACTTGCTGTTTATGCTTTAAGCGTGTCTATCTATGAGGATGTTCCGAATGACTACCAATCACTCTTCCGTCCTCTTAAATCTTATACAATATTTGTTTTGATGTTTTGCTACATTCGATATGCATGAACAGTTTCACATGTAGCATTTATGTGTCATATGTTGCAGTGTTTTTTCGTAACGATATGGTATTTGATTTGTTCGATTGGTGACTCGAGCCACTGTTTTTCTATTTTCTCTGTTTTTTTTTGTCCATAATTGCATAGACGCAAAAGAAACAGCGTACGCAAGAAAAGCACTAATACATTACCGTGTGGTGCTCTATGATTTAGATAGTCTAGTAGTTCGAACGTGTGATTAGTTAACAATGGCAGCGAAAACGGGTCGCTTGGCGTCTAAACCTGGACTTTGGAAAATCTTTCTACTAGCTGCTATTTTCCTTGCATTGGTTGCTTTCATTCTAGGTAGATATTTTTCCAATTAAACTTAATGATTTACACATTTATTACTCAATAGGTTGGATTGGCTTCGGTGTACCTCAATGGCAATGGCTCCAACGCTCAAATACATCATCAGTTACAGAGTATTACGGACTTTGGGCATATTGTCAAGATCAAACAACGGGCACTGTTTGCAGACATTGGTCAGATGCCGCTGATCAACTGTTTAACGGCAGTCGACCAAGTTTTATCTCTACGAGCGAAGGTCTTATTACTACTGGCATGATAATGCTTTCTCTTGGTCTTGTTGCAGGATTGTTCTCCTTAATTCTTCCGTTACTATGTTACTTAGCTGGAATTTTAATGTTTCTAGCATTTCTTTTTATTGTTATTGGAGTACCAATATTCGGTACAAAATCAAATGATCTCTCCTCCTCAAGAGGTGATGTTAGCTATGGAAAACGTTACGGTTTCGGACTTATGATTGCAACAATTGTGTTATCATTTATTTCCATGCTTCTATTTCTTATAGCTGGTTTTCTTTATCAACGTTTTGGTTTCGGTAATATCGCATCACGAAGCAAGATTCGTGTTGGTCAACAGCAGCTTGGTGGTTACAATGTCATTAACAGACCACCGTATGGATATCCACAACAACCGTATGGATATCCACAACCACCGTATGGAAATGCTCGACCTCCGTATGGAATGTATCCAATGCCGACAGCTCCATATCCATATTCAGTCGTTGGCGCACCACAGCCATCTTTACTTTCGCAATACATCGCACAACGTTTGCCTCGATCTTACAGTGGACCAGTCATACGCCGTACGGCTGTTGCTGCACTCCCTCAACCTTCAGTGATTGGCGTTGTTGGTGCTCCATCTTATGTAACCCCCGCATATTACAAAGTAGCTCCGGCTGTTCAGTCAGCGGGTGCACCTATCGTAAATCTCACCGGAAGAACAATTGTCGGTCCCGTTGTACGATCAGCTTAAAAATTTCGACAACAAAAATGGCTCAGGAACAAATAATTAATCTATATTCATTTGTTGGCTTTTGTCTATGCGAACTCATTTTAGATTATGCGTGTATGTGTGTGTATGTGTTTTCAGTGTATTTGTATTAAAGCGTCAATAGTATATATTTTGTTAAGTAGCACTAAAGCGGGGAACGGAAGCAAATAATTTCAAGTTCATCATTAATTCTTTGTTCTTCGTCGAAATAGCAGATTATTGTTTTTCATGCGTGAAAAGAAAAGCACGTCTAGCTTTCATCGCATGCATTTTTCAAAGTCTACATTTAATATTGAACATGAACTATAGACCTTGAAATCTTTCTCTCCGTCTTTATTTCTTTCTGATGGATAGAGAGATAGATATGAATACTTACACATATACATAATATCCTCCTTACTTCATTTTACGATCGTTCGTTATATAATATTTAACAAGAAGTTATCGCTTCCTCTCTTTTCAATTCAGTAGAGAAGCGTGACAGAGAGAAAAAAGGCTCATCAAAGGTATATTTATCTATATAAGGACAAAGATATCGCTCAATATTTCAACACACACTTTTTCTTTTTCTCATCGATCGACTAATTATCAACTATCATACGCACAGCTGACCCTCGCGTTCTTCTGACAACATCTTTGTGTTACAGATGTATACGATCATTCGATGAGAATTCATGGCAGAAAGAAAAGAAAAACACGTAAGATAATCAAATTGATTCGTTTAGAAAATAGAATAAATAACGTATATGTCCTCAGAAAATAATAATAAAACCGAGCAAAGGAAATGAAGACTTCACTTATTAATCTAGGTTTTCTTTCTTCTCGCGAGAAAGTGTATATTTTCGAATGATGGATCAACGAAAGCAAAATAAAAGGAAGCTAAGACAAAATAGGAGGCATAAATATTATTCTTTTCATATCTATGTACGTTACCGCTTATGCTCATTCACCTTCGCATGTGCATTTGAGCATTGCACACAATCAGAATTATTCTGTTTTCTCTGGTTAATGTGCCGTGTCTATTACGTTTTTCCTCTTTATGTTCTCTCGTTCCTCGATGTCGATAAGCTTCATTTTCTCGTCTTGTCTACAGGATGTTAAGGCAAAAGTTTGATCCTTAAATCATGATAATTCATGAGTGTCAATTTAGTATCGTTGAGTTCCATTCATTAGTATTGCGTCGTCGGAAATCCTAGTCTCACTTGCTTGATAAGCACATTCTGCTAATCAAGTGATGATATGAATAATATGATCGCATGAATATTTGATACGTTCTCTTCTTCCTTCGTGTTTAATGAGAATATCTGGATTCATAGTCGACTTTTGAACATTACTCAGCAGAAGAAGACACAAACGATCGTCTTCTTATCACTTCTGCTATGTCTTATGATTATTATCAATGTCACTTTCTGACTCTCATTTACTCTTGTACTATACATAATAATCAAGATAGATTTCGGTAATATAGCTATCATTACTATCTATCTCTGCCTATATACACACACATATATATATATATATATATTGAGTGGTTTAGTTATCCATGATCGTTTTTTCTCTTGCTTTCTTTTTCTTCGTTCGTTTACTTTTCATCACTACCCGAACTGTCATTGAACAGGACAAGTGTACTGTCAACTAGAATTGTGTTATGACGAGATTTCTTTTCTCTCTCTTCCCAGATAGACGCAAAGAGTGTTCATTAGTAATAGACTTTTTCTATTAGACAAATCGGCCAATTTTTTCTGCTTCCGTCTTGCTTTAGTTACATGTTTGTCCTTCGGAATGATGTATACAAACAATGTCATCATTCCACATAGTAAACAAACGCAAATTAGATATCGCTTTTATTATAATAAGTCTAGTACGATAAGTCCGAGTCAAGGTTCAGACGAGAAAGGGTCTCGGAGAGCGCTACTTGTCTTCTCTCTTTCTTGTTCGGCTATTTGATTCTAAGATAGTGTAGCTAAGTAGACTACATTAGAGAAAATGATATATAATTGGCGCTTTTTACTATATGTATTAAGTAAATGGCTGCTGGATGTTCAAAAACATTCTTATCCTTGCTCAACAGCCTGCTAATCATATTTGGCATTGCCTTGATCGTATTGAGCTTCTATATTTATGATAAATACAAGTCGATTCAGGTGATCATCGGTGTTATTGTACTCGCGTTTTTCGTCACATTCGTCGGCCTATTAGGACTAATCGGCACACTTCGGCAATCCAAATGCGGTTAGTATTGTATCAACGGTAACTGTAGTATCATCTATATATCTTTATTTAAGCGTTAACTATCTATATAATTCTTGTTGGTCTTATCACATTGGTACTGTTGGCGATACTTATCTTACTTTGTACTAGAGAGGACTGGATAATCACGAATGCAATTAAGAATTATGAGCAGTACGTTAACAAGCCAAAATTACTTAACGACGACAAAATGGTTAAAGTAACACGTGATTTGTAAGTCATTTAACAAGGCGATCGTTTCAACTTTCTATTATTCGAGTGATATCTATGTATTTTAGTTTCGCTAAATTAAAATGCTGTGGCTTTAAACAAAGAAATGAACCGGAGAAAATCTTCGATGACATCGAAGATTGTCGAGATCGAAATCAAACGAAATTGTTATGTGAAGATAAAATGAGAGATGATCTGAATCGAAATCTTGTTGCTGTTATCGTTATCCATGCTATTTTGACAGGTTTAGGTGCTTTGGCTTGTATCATGGCGTTACATGTGGCATGTTCTGCGAACAATATGGCACGATATCCTACTTTTCAAAGTCGATATCGCTAGACATCGATGTCTATGAATTATAGCCACAGAGAAGGCCTATCATTTGTCACTTTCGCATTGTGTCCTTTAGGCATTATGCTCGATATTATAAACAATGATGAAACATAGAAATAAATTGTTAGGAAGCGACGCGACGACCCCGAACCGACACTACTAGGCGTGATAAGTGAATTTCTCAATAGTCTTCTTCTTCTCTTCTCCTCGGTCTTCTTCATCTCCGATTTTCTTTATTCTGTGATCGGATGTTACAATTCAGTAGCGTCCGATTTCTCGTACGCTACGGGTGGCTAGTTACGCAAGACGACTGATAGAATTGCGCGTATATATGTATGTATACACATAAGCCTTCTTTTCTGTCTTCATTTCCAAGTGTCGATGATGGTGCTGGGGATACGACGTAATAGTATTTGAGTTGTCTTTCTTCGTTCATATCTATGTAAGTTTCCTAGTGATGAACTTAGAAATAAGATTATCGCGCAAATGCTTATGTTTCTGTCTGGTTTGACTAACGCTTTCATTTAGTTAGCGAGTGTCATTGATAAAATCTCATTTTTCAAGCTATTCTCTCTCTCTCTTTCACACACTCAGTCTGTGTCTTCGTTCTAGCGGTCCTTGTTTCCCTCTCTTTCTCTTGTCAAGAATGGATCACCCGTTGTGCTTGTCACGCTCTCATTTTCCAGTGGAATGAAAGAGAGAAGGGTAAACGGAAGAAGATAGCAGATAATTTGCCGATGTTTCGATGGAGATATTGCTGGCGGCTACCGTCCTTGACGTTAGCGAAATATCATCAAGAAACCTTTGCCATTATCACTGTTTCTCTTGAACGTAAGTCCAAATTCTCGGCTAGAGAGAGAGAGAGAGAGAGAGAGAGAGAGAGAGGTTTCTTGCATTGAAGACGGACAGATTCGTATGTTCAATTCTCGTCCGGGACCGTTAACTATTACGCATTCAGTTCAGACAAAAGTTATCATTAGATGAAGTTTGTCTAGATGATAGTTTTTCTTAGATACTTTGCTTGTCGCTATATGATCAAAAGAAAAGTTTTCACTTATATAAACACAGGCTTTTTCAGTCACCATCCTTGGGAATAACGTAGGAAAATACTCTTTTATTTGACTTTCTTTTTTATCGTCTCTTTACTTCCTTTTGTCAAAAGCAACGTTCGGTATTGACACGGACATCCGGACATAGTCAAGTCTCACAACTAGACTTGCTGTGCTTACATCCGTTCATATTATTGTCTCTTTTATATGTACTTATTCGTTTTATTATAGAAAAGAATAACTCATGTTAGTAACGACAAAACATTGGCTTTCATCTACCATGATCAATGGAACACGAAATGAGTTTCGTTCATCGATTGATAATCACAACAATTCACAACATTCGTTATCTATCGAACCGACCTGGGCTAGTTTATCATTGATTACGAGTGAGTAGACATTAATCTTATTAATCTAGAAAAAGTTACAAATGTTCACTTCGACGTCAGAGAGACTTATTTTTGGGTTCTTACTATTCTCTTAGATTGCGTGTCGTTCGTTATTATTATTAGTCCAAGCGATGTTTTCTTTCATATTAGCAAGAAAATAATCTTAATCAGGCCTATTTTTACTTAATCTACCGTCGCCATTATTAGAAACTGAAACATTGAGTATGATCAAAGTATAGTTTAATAACAATTAAAAAACAACGGTTGAACTCTCTTCTCTTCTTCTGAAACAAAACTGTTCGACAAACTAATAGTAACTGATAAAAATAGCCATGCAAACGAATCTATTCTAATTGCGGAAGTAGAACGAAGACTTCTTGGTTTCTAAAAACAACAGTGATAAATGATAGATTTTGTTACATGAAATCTATAATTAAACGCTTATTTATGAAATCTTTCTTTTTTTAGTCATCCTATTTACTGTATGTGGTAATAGTCTTGTATGCATAGCCGTTATACGTGAAAGACATCTACGAAATACAACAAATTACTTCTTAACATCATTGGCATTTACCGATTGTCTTGTGGCATGTCTCGTCATGCCAATTGCTGTGACGATCGAACTCATTGGACATTTTCCGTTCAATGCTTTAGCGTGCAACGTCTGGTTAACATTCGACGTTTGCTGTAGCACATCGTCAATATGGCACATGAGGTAGATGAAAAATTCGTCATAAGAAAACAGTCGAATTCAATCTTAAATATCTTAGTGTTATGTCACTCGATCGATATCTCACATTGCGATATCCGCTAAAGTATGGACGAAATAAACGACGAAGTCTCATGGCTTATAAAATCATTACAATATGGTAGGAGAAATATTTTAATGGGATATTTTGTCAATGCCAGCTCGATATGTTTATAGGTTAATTTCATTTGGTATCTGTCTGCCACTATTTATTCTTGGATTAGTTGATCCAACGAATGTATATAACGAGGCGACACGTGCATGTTTTCCATCTCATCGTACTTTTAAAATTTATGGATCATTTGTTGCCTTTTTTATTCCATTGGTTATTATGGTTGTTACATATGCATTGACAATGAGTGCATTGCAACAAGCACATACGACAAAGAAGAATCGTTATACAAGGCGACAAAAGATGCATGCTGTTATTAATTTAGCAACAATGGCAATGAGATGGAAACGAGCTGTCAATAATGATATAACTGATGAACAGAAGACTTCCAATGAGTCGGTAGTAGTCAAATCTGACGAGAAAAATCAAACGATAAGTTCAACGTCGGAGTCAAGTCATTGTCAACGAAGACGTGCAACATCGTTACTCGAACCTAGTCAATATGAATCAGCAAAGAAGGGTTTAGTTAAACGAATATTTACATCGAATTATCGCCTCAGTGAACCACGGGCACCGATTACTTGGCATAAGCGAAAGGAAAAAGTGCTCCAGCCGCTAGACGAAAAATCGAGTAAGAGGCGAAAAAGGACACTATTTCAGTTAAATAAATTCTTCTATTTCTAGCTGAACAAGCGTCGCCATCGTCCATTCGACATCTCGTTCCTGAATCACCGAATAATCATAATACACATGCAAAACGCTCTCATTCCTGTACGCCATTGCTTGACGTTGAAGATGGTCGGAAAAGTCGACGACGACGAAGTTCGTCTGCCCACACAATACTTCAGATTCGACGCGATTCAGCAAAAATTCGCGAAGAATTAGAAAGACTAACAGCACAATTATCTGCAGCAATGAATAATGACGGTTCATCGGGAAAACGTTTGTCTCTCTCCGTTCCAGGTGCGTCCGATACTACAACAAATGAAACACCAACAATAGATCAATTACTTGCTGAAACCGCGATCAATCAACCTATTATTATTCCAAGTTCATATCTTCTAGTCGATTCGAATATGTCTCCCCCTGCTCACAATAATCTTCATCTTCAATTAGGACGGTCGTGAGTATTTTCGAAATTGAATTATTACATAACATAGTCTATGCATCCTTTCAGACATAGTGCAGATACTCGATTAGCATCATTTGATTCCACGGACGACAAGGCTATGATGAGTAATGGAATACATGTTCCAAATCTTCTTGTTACACATGATAGTACACAAAATTTACCGTTAAATACCAACAATAACAATAATAACAATGATGATGCCAATAATATTAGTCACAAGAACAAGAATTCAAATAGTTTAAATATTCTTTACAAACTCGAACCGATGACACGTCGTCTAACATCACCCTCCAAATTTGATACAACATGTCAACGTATCAAAGATTGGATTACAGTAACAACTTCATCAACAAATCTTGACCCACATTCAAATATTCGATCACGCTGTGTGTCAGCTGTCAACGTAACAGAAAATACGCCCATGTTAGCTGGACAAAAATCACAACTGCATAATTCTCCCTTATCAAATCTTAAACGTTATTTCCCACGGATGGAACATTTGTATGGACAAGCAGCAGCTCCAAATGCCATTCCTCGCTCCTACCAAGCATCTTTTTCATATCATCACCACCACCCTCAACAACTGCTACTCGTCGATGATCACGTTGCATCTGTACATAGTTTCGCTGCCATGCAGCGAAGTAGTGTAAGTTCAATAACATCAACGATGTTAGCTGCTCGTCTTATGCGCGCCCATCGTCCAAGTACTTCATCATCGATCGGTTCAGCGTCACAGAAAGGTCTGCGAAGGCGACCACCACGTCTGAACGATGTTCTATCACAAGCCAGTTTTCAAATGGTTTCTCTTGATACCGAAGATTCATCATCTGGCTCATCAAGTCTTACGCATCAATCAGCGAATGTTAAAGCAGCCATTGCTGGAACAAACGCAACACCTGCAGTATCTGCTCCCAAGAAACATCCAACATTTCGAAATTTAACAAAAACATCAGCTAGTAATGAACGCAAAGCCATGCGTGTTCTACTAATTATTTTTTCTATCTTTGTCATCTTGTGGACACCCTTTTTTGTTATCAATCTTCTTTCATGTTTCATCACCGATATGCATCCAATCTTTATATCTGTCGCGACATGGCTCGGTTACTGTTCCTCAGGTGCGAATCCGATTATTTATACCATATTTAGTCGAACTTTTCGTCGAGCTTTTGTTAACATTCTGACTTGTCGGAAAGTCATTACTTCACATCGTTCCCAAGTATTCAACCCATCTTGTCATTCGATGACCATGTCTATGGGACGAAAAATGTCCATTGCGAGTCGAGGACCAGCTGATATACGTTGAAAGATCGTTTTTTCTTTTCATTTGACATATAACGTCTGTATATTCTTTGCGCTGAATGTATACAGTCTTCTTTCTATCCTGTCTCTCTATATCCACATATTCATATATATATATTTATTTATCTAATTCTTTCCTTCCAGTGTCAAATCACATTTTGTCCATTCTAGAAAAATATACAGTATGCGCGCATGTTAGATTTNCACATATATATATTTATTTATCTAATTCTTTCCTTCCAGTGTCAAATCACATTTTGTCCATTCTAGAAAAATATACAGTATGCGCGCATGTCAAATTCAAGTATTAACAAATGCGAAATGTTTGTTTATAGCAGATGTTAAATCTTGAATAAGTGTGTTTGTATGTATATAAGAATTATTCTTTATAAATACGAGAATAAAATGATTTTTCTTTTTGAATTTATTGAAAATGATTTATTTCTGTAAGGATGCCGAAATCAATAAGTATCGACGAGAAGAAATCGTAGAAAACTCTTCTCTATTCGATTCCATTATTCGCATGTTATATAACCACGACTGAGCGTCGTCCAGGTCTAAAAAGATTGAAGATTTCTAAGTGAAAAAGAATTGCTTAATCGACGGGAATCGAAAAGATCAATCTTATCGAAAGTAAAAGTTAATTATCGGAAGTACAGTGAACAGTCGCTATCTGCAGTTATTTTTAGAGTTTTGTACTTTTTTGCTTCTATTTGTGTATCGCAAACGTTACTCATCGTGATTTGTATGCGTTTTTATTTGCGAAAAACTACATAGGAGTAGAAAGAGTAATCATTTGTTCTTATTTTGTCAATCAAATTGATTTTTGATCGAATCCATTAGTAAAGATGCGTTTTGCTTTTTCCTGTTATTAACGTTTTGCAATCATCGCTGCTTTCGGAAACCGTATAGTTGTTAACATATGGAATTTTTCCAGCGCTCGACTGATAATATTTAACTATCCCAAAACACTTTTCGTTCAGCAGGACTCTGATGACAAGACGTTTCTGAATAAAACTCCAGCTGACATGAATGACGTTGCCACTGGCGTGTTTTCTGATTTATTAATGAAGCCATCGGCGAACATGTTTCATGTGGTTTTATGTGTTGAATTTGAGTAAAAATTCATCGAGGGATTTTTACTTATCTTATTGACAGTCTACGCCCTCTACAGATTATGAAAGAATATATATATACAAAATGAAAGAAAACAGAATCAATGGACAACCTTCACCCAGTTGTTTGCCGATACTTGGGCGTCACATCCCGTCTTCCTCTATCTTTGACTCATTTTGATCGATCGATACTTTTCTTTATTTACAAATGTGAATTCATCAAGATTCGTGTCTTAAATTCGTTTTAACCTTCTCGACATCCTTGAACGTGATACAACTAGATTCTCGCGTAACTCCACATTGTCAATTCATTCTTATCTGATATATGCCTGATTCGTTTTTCTTCTTGATTTGCATCGATTGCTGTCGGTAATATCAATGTTTGCGTTAGTAATCGATAACAAAAGGTTTATGTAGATAAAACAATATATTGAGAATAGCACGGAGCAGAAGGAAAGAAACCATTATCTAACACTGTTTTTGCATGAGTCAATTCTACGCCCGTCTTTTTTTGTTTTTTTTTACATTTTTATCGGTGAAAGAAAAAGGAGTGCAAATAAAAGTACTGATACCGTTTCTGTTAATGTTTGACATTATGAGTCAAATGATATTTTGTTTTTGTATTTATTGAAGATGAGTGTCTATAATCATCGTCCGAGCACTGTAAATTTGAATCAATTGGTAACAAGTATTCCTATTCGGCGTAAAGCAGCTGATCAAGTTGAACGAGAGAAGTTCGAATGGAGTCAGGTAGAAGACGACTTCCTTGTTGATTATTTTCTTGTCTATGAGCTACTTTGTTTGCTTTCAGTGGCAAAGTGCAAGCAAGGCAATCAATACTGTTGAATCACCAGCAAAAGAAAAACATGTTCGAAGTGAGTTTACAGAACGTGATATAGGTCATGCTGAACTTTCCGCCTAGATCTTATTCTTGGTACCTTTCGATTGGAAGGCGCTCGTCTATTTTGGTCAATGATGACGAGACTTCAGTTAGAGTCACATCCGATCATTTGCTGGAAATTCTGTTATGTTATGCATCGAGTTCTGCGCGACGGGCATAAACATGTAAGAATTTTTGCTAAACGAAACAAGTGATTCAACGATATTGTTTTGTTCATATAGGTTGTACATGATTCTGTTCAATTAGCACCGTATTTCGAACAGTTAGGCAAATTCTGGGTAAGTTTCATGCGTAAATATCTACTAACAATGGGAATTATTTCACTAACATCCATTCAGTCTCCTTTCTCGGAAGCACCGTTACGCGGAGGAAGTCAACTGGTTTGTAAGAAAGATTGATTGATCTGCTCGCTCATTAGCACATTCACATGTTCATATCTAAGTACTGTGAAATCCATCAAGTTTTTCTATTTGCCAATCTAGAGTGCACTCCGGCAAAGTTATGGTATGATGACATATCGATATTGTCGATTAATGGTGTCGAAATTGACATTTCATGAGCGCAATCCAACATTTGCTGGAAATCTATCGATTGGCGAACACAATGATATTCGACGAATATTCAATGATAATCTGGACGCATATTTTCAATTATGTATTGAATTGCTCGATTACATGGAAGAAATCTTAGGCCTTGTCGAAGTTGTCTTCACGTCACTGGATCAATCACGTGCGAATTCAATGACAACAGCTGGTCAATGTCGTCTTCATCCATTGATTCTCTGCATTCAAGATTCAAGTGTCCTGTATGATTATATTGTCAAAGTTCTTTTCAAGTTACATGACAGTAAGAATGATTTGGTATGTTCGATTGTTTTCTATTGAAATGATTAGATTTGCCTGGTGAAACCTTACAAGGACATCGACAACGATTAATTGAACAATTTCGAAGATTGAAACGTTTTTATGAACAATCGTCAACATTACAATACTTTCGAGATCTAATTAAAATACCAATTTTACCTGATGTATGCGAATGTTTGCTTTACTCGAGAGCTCATTCATCGTTTTGATTTATTTCTCATAGAATCCACCAAATTTCAAATTGAAAGATGATATCAAAAACTACCAAGCGCCTATTGCCATTGTTCACACACCACCACCGGAACCTACCCAAGTTATTGATGACATTCTGATTGATACAAGTGACGATGTAATATTTCATGAACGTTTCTATCTTCATGTCTACGAGCATAATTCGTGTTTAGACTCAATCCACTGCAAGTTTTGCAATGAATGATGATTGGCCACCTAATGGACATGCACCGGATCGGTTTGTATACATACTTTGATTGAATCGTTCTCAACTTTGACTTACACGGCTATCGTAGATCAAAAGAAATTGTCGATTTAGAACAGCGATTATTAAAGGTAAAGAAAATGATTTAATTGAAACGTTTCTCAGTTCTCTTTTTCTAGTGTGATCTAATGCTACGAGAGAATCGTTCGGAAACTGATGAGTTACATCGACTGATCGCGACTAAAGATACTGAACTAACATCAGAAAGAAATGTATTTGATAATCGAATGTGAATTATTACTATCATTAGTTATTTTTTCTCTTTTACAGCATCGATTACAACTCGAAGAACAAATTCGTCAGCAATTGGATAATCAACGCCGTGTGGAAGAAATGCATGCACTCGAGAGTAGATATAAACCTTTCGACATAAAATGATCCGCAAATCCTTTGTACATAGAAAAATCGAATTCTGATGAAAAATTCAATAAGTTACTTGAAGCTTACAATAAACTCCGCGAGGAACATATCGTCGTTTTACGTCGAGTACGTATTCATTAAATTTTTCTCTTTTTGCGTACATCAATGACTTCTTCTGAATTAGGAAGGTGAAATAAAGAAGCAATTAGCAAATTTTCACCAAGAGCATGCACAATTAAAAGAAGCTCACAAAGTAAAATCTTCCGTTTTAATCATACATGAACAACTTTGTGGATTAATTTTAGAAACTGGGCGAGGAATTTCATCGCATGAAAACCGAGTATGAACAGCTGAAAGAACACAATCATGAAGAACTCAACGGAGAGATTGTTCAATTACGACAAACAAATGATGTGAGTGTGCTTGAGTGATGATGACAATTAGTTTGCATTTCATCTCTTCGTCTACACTTAGCAAATCTTTTTCGAGATGAATACATTGAGATCACAACGCGAATTATTCGAAAAAGAAATCGAAGAACAGAACGTTCGATTGAATGAGAATGAAAATCAACGTCAAGTAAAGTCGATGTTGAATATTCACGGAACGCATGATCATTCTCATATCTAGAACCAAGAAAAAACCATTCACGAACAGACCAAACGAATCGACACGTTGACGCGCGAACTTAATGAGAAGACACAAGCTCTTCAACGTGAATTGAGCAATTTTGAAAATCAGACGAATGTAGAAAACTTGACAGAGTCTCTTCTTTTTTATTTCTGTTTACTAAGGCACTCGTGGAACGTGAAGACAAACTCATTCGTCTGACTGAAATTATCAATAACTATGAGACAAGTGTGAAAGTATCTATTTAGGTGTATAAGCCCATCAAAATATTCGACGCACTGCTTTCGGTATTTGTAGGAGAGTCAGCAGATGATCGAAGAATGTCAGTTGACAAATAAAACATTGAAAGATGTTCTACAAAATAAGTCTAACGAGTTTACTAATAAACTAAACACTATTCAGCATGATCATGAACAAGAAATGAAAGTAAAAACCGATTGTTTTCCAGTGTAACATACTTCGGATCGTCTATTCAAGGAACATTTAACTACAATTCAGGAATTGAGATCAGAAAATTCTAATCTCGATGCTAAGTTAACCGAATCGAATGGTATCGTAACCGATCTACAGCATGAAAACGAAGTACTTGCTTCTGCTAACCTTTTCCGTACATTGTTTTCATGTCTCTATTGTTAGCACCTTAAAAATCAGTTAGATACATCCAATCGAGAAAGAGAACAATTTCGAAAAGATCTAGATGAGTTAAAACGATTGATGGAAGACCGCGAGACTGTAAGCGTATTCAATGAAGTTTCAACAGTTTTTATGTGAACATTGTTGTCTATGTAGGAATTGCAAGGTCGAATAGCGGCATTAACAAACGAACGTAATGATTATCAAACAACAACAGTCATAACAACAGAACGCATCAAAGAAATTGAAAATGCGAAACAAGTAATGCTTTGGATATTGTATAGGATTCGAATACGATGGTAATCTCTTTAGAGTGTCGAAAATCGTTATCGAGAGTTGGAAAGTGAAAAGTCAATGATTCATAGTCGACTGGAAAGCGACAAATTGGAATTTGAAAAAAAACTACAAGAAGCCGAAAGTGATCGTGGCGACTTGTTATCAAAAAATCAGGTAAAACAATTTTGTATTTGAAAAGTACAACTAATTCGGTTTTACATAGGAACATGAAGAGAATCTAATCGATTTAATTCATGAAAAAGAAGAATTAGAAAACAAACTTGCTGACATGGAAGCATTAACCCGTGAATGGGCACAAAAGTATGTAAATACAACTGACAGTCAAAAATTGATGCAATCAAATCACGCCAACATGATGAACAACTTAAAACAACAATATAAATGTAAACCTAATCTCTCTGGAAGCGATTGATGACTTGTCAACTGCTTCTTTTCTATTTAGATTCAATTTTAACGTTTTGCATCAACCAAATGCATGATGGAATCGAACGTGCCAAAGATGTGGAATTATTGAATTGTAAAAGTGGCGCCGAATATCTCCTATCCAAACTTCGAACGGCTGTATCTAGTGCAAAGACCACACGAGATTTGTGGAAAAAACAGGCCACCGAAGAAGAAGAAGGTGAGTGGCGACATTTCGACACCATTCAAATATAGAACCACTTTTTGTAACCGCAGCATTCCCATTTCTAAATGAATGTATTGTACTGTCGAGCTGTATGGTCGACATCGTTGTTCATGGCAAAGCTACATCTAATCTTGTGCAAGATGTCGATCAGAGTGTTGTATTGGCTGATAATTGTCGGGATGTGACGCTGCAATGTATTGATCTTTATACGAACTATCAAACACGTACGTAGTGCAAGAAGTTCGAAAAAATGTTCTTCAAAATAGATTTCGTTTAGCTGCGACAAATATTGATTTTGATAAACAATCGAGTGAATTAATTCGTCGATTGAATTCCCTTATTGACAAGACAACAACACTTTTGCCCAAGGTTAGTTTGAATATTTATTTATCTATCGATATCATGTCTACTTTCTTGTAATTAAAGGTATCTGATATCAGCAAGGAAGAATTAGGTGATCTCGTAGAAAAAGAGTTGCAATTAACCCATGAAACTATAGACGAGGCTGTTCGACAACTTGAAGTAAAACAAATCGAATTCCATGTCAATTTGTACATAATGAGCGCCTTTTTCTCTCCGTTGATTAGGCGATGATGGCAAAATCACGTGAGCAAGACACGGGAATCAAATGTGAAGTCAACGGACAGATTCTTGATTCTTGTGGTAAACTAATGCAAACCATAAAAGCTTTGATCATCAAAGCACGAGATCTTCAGAAGGAAATTGTTGGACAAGGACGAGTAAAGAAAATTCTTTCTTCGATCGTTCATAAAAAAAGTCTATCGCTGATTGAACTGTATAGGGTACAGCAAGTGCACGTGAATTCTATACAAAGAATCATAAGTGGACCGAAGGTCTCGTTTCGGCAGCGAAAAATGTTGGTGTCAATGCGAAGGTTTTAATGTAAGTAGATGACACTGTAGACGTTGTTTTCTTCGTAGAAAAATCAATTCTAGATTCTCTTTGTCTATATAAATAGAGTAAAAACATCTCATTTTCTTGACGATAATAACAATGATCTGTGCGTTCAAAGGATCTGCTGTGTTTTCTAGTCAATTTAGAGTGTGTGAGATGATCGCATGCACCGGAGAATATATTCTGTACCTCTTTTCCTTTTTCTTGGGAGCTTTGATTTTCAAACGAACATCGAAATTATTTCAATATTGTTTGCATGAGCATGTTCATCATTGTTCCTCGTTTTCAATCGAAATATCAACAATTGACTTGTGCAGAATAATGAAAGTCTATTTTGTTTCTCTGTTCTAGTGAATCAGCTGATCATCTGTTGGGCGGTAGTGGCAAATTCGAAGAAATCATCGCTTGTTCACAAGAAATTGCCGCATCAACAGCGCAATTAGTTGCAGCATCGAATGTAAGAGAGTGGTTCATCAACGAGTTCGATAGTTAGATGGGATTGTTCCTCTCATTAGGTCAAAGCTGATCGCGAGTCTAAAAATCGTGAAGCACTCTCCCAAGCATCCAAAGCAGTCAATGCATCAACTGCTCAAGTTGTTGCAACAGCCAAAAACTGTGCTTCAATTATTGAAGAGAAGAGTAAATGCTTTTTACACATACTTTTCTGTTACATCTGACTGTCATTTAATATTTTAGGCACAATGGACTTCAGCTCATTGAGTTTACATCAAACTAAACGTAAGGAAATGGATGCCCAAGTGAAAGTTCTTGAATTGGAAAAGGCGTTAGAACAAGCTAAACAACAATTATATAAATTACGCAAACAGCATTACCAAATGGCTGGCGAAGAAGCTGGCTGGGATCAAAATGTAAGTTATTCTACTTTTTTTTCTCATTTGTATCGTAGATGTAGAAATAATCAATCGACAAAATATTGTACGCTGATTATTATTTGTAGGCAATCACCAATTTGGTAACCGAAAGCTTGTTCTTTGCTGTCTTTTCCCCCCTAACTTGACTAACAGCGCAGAGGTTTTGCATTTTCCGCTAGTTTTTATTTGCCTGAAGCACGAGAGTTCTGTCTTGAGTATGAATGAACGTTTTTCAAACATTCTCCCTCTCTCTTTTCAGGATGCTGCCAATGCTGCACATAATTGAATTCTTACCAAACGATGAACAACATTACATTTCTTCTCTTATTTCTACACGTACATGTGTTTTCAACAGTGACGTCTTGTACATCGTATCCGTACTCGTTTAATTCAATTAGAATGTGTGATTAATTCTTTCTTTTCATTTATATTCCTTTTGGGCTCGTATTTAACATACCTTGTTATATGTATATAAAACATCAACAACTCGTTGTGTACATCATATGAGTAGGGGGCGACGGTGTTTCCAAGAATTTCTTGGTATAGCTTTTTATTCTTTACCCTGCTTTAAGTTTATCGCATGCACTTTCTATTTTTCAGTTGGATATGGAAAATGGGAAATGCATGGGATAAACTTCTTCGATCATTTTCCCCTCTTTCGCTTTTAATTTATTATACCCTTTTTATTGTTCTTTTTAATATAATGTACTTAATTGTCATTGAAATTCATTCATTTACTTTTCCGTTCTTTTCCCTTTTCCTTTTATATGTTCTTTTTGTACAATGAGAACGTGACGATGTGCAACGAAGAGCTTTTATGATTCGATCATTTATTAGTAAGAAAAACTTTAATAAAGATATCAAACGACACTCAATATCTACGAACAAGAGAACCGTCACATGAGATAACATTCTAACGAATGTTGCTTTCTAATCTAGGCGGTGTGCAGATACTATAATTTATTTGAGACATTCTTGACCAATCATGAACAGGCAAGATAAGAGAGTACCTGAATAAAAATGTGTGCGATTTATCTAATCTCGGAGCGAATTTTTATGGTGATAATGTTTAAATTAAGTTCACATCTGAGCATAATCGGTTGTTTACTGACTCTTTGTTCAGTCAGCATTGCATATGATATTGCTATTTATGGAGCAACACCAGGAGGAATTGCTGCGGCCATCACAGCAGCTCGGTTAGCACCATCGTTTTCAATCGTTATCATTGAACCAACAATTTACATCGGTGGCATGTCTACAGCGGGGGGAATTGGTTTGCGTGATCTTGGCACAGAGGCTACGAGTGAGTGCCTTCTCTGTACAGATATAGTACATTTTCGCTTTGTTATTTTGTAGTTGTTGGATCTGTTGCACAAGATTGGGTAAATAATAATTATAAATATTATAAGAACGTGTCACAGCCAATCTATCAACCAGATATGAATATCAGTCGGCAAAGTTTTCTTGATTTACTCTCCGTGCATTCTAATATTCAACTAATTACGAACACGGGTCCGGTGGTTGATAAGAGTGTCGTCATGAATGGTACACGTATCGTTCAAATAACTACAAACACTAATCAACGTGTCTGGAATGCAACTGTATGGATTGATGCCAGTTATGAAGGTGATCTCGTTCGATTCTCTAATGCATCATTCACCTGGGGTAGAGAGTCACATGCACAATATAATGAATCACTGGCTGGTGTTCAACCATACACAACATTTGCAAATTTCATTCCTAACTATCCTGTGAATGCCACGTTAGATAATGGAACGGTGGCACCGTATGTTTCACGAGAAAAACTAGGTCCAGTTGGCTCTGCTGATTCAAACATGATGGGATATTCCTATCGTTTATGTTTGACACCAACCAAAGCGAAACAAGCACCATTTGTCAAACCGAACAATTACGATCCAAATACTTTTATTATTCTACAAAGATATATTAAATCTCTAATGGCAGCAGGACATTATCCACAGGGACCACCATTTGGTAAACTAGTTGACATATTAATCTATCGAGGTTATCCCGACGGTGACAAATTTGATATGTGTGATAGTTTCGGAAGTGCTTTTACCAGTGACGCAATTAATATAAATCGAAATTATGTGAATGGAACAACTGAGGATCGTCTCGACATTCAACAAAAGGTATCTGATTATGTGCTCGGGATGCTTTGGTATATTCTAACGTCACCACTTGTGCCAGAAGCAACGCGAAAATCGTTAGAGAACTATGGCCTATGCAATGATCAATGGCCAGAAAATCAGCACATTCCGCCACAACTCTACGTTCGTGAGGGTCTGCGTCTAGTGAATGAGAATGTCTTCACACAAAATCATGTCGTTAGTGGCCTATGTCGAAACGATACGGTTGCATTAGGTAGTTGGGTACATGATATTCATGTTGTAACACGTACAGCTAACGGTTCCTACGTGAATAATGAAGGAGCGATGTTCAAAGAAATAGCGCGTGTGAATGGGTCGCAAAGCGGAGGTGTTTTCGAAATCCCGTATTCCATACTACTACCGAAGAGAAGCGAGGTAACAAATTTACTAGTTCCCGTCTGCCATGCTGCATCACATGTGGCTTATTCAGCGCTGCGTGTTGAACCACATTTTATGATGTTAGGTGGCGCAGCAGGTTATGCAGCTGCGTATGCTATCTTAGATGGTCACATCGATGTGCAATCAGTGAATATCAATCGTTTACAAGAGAGATTATTACAAGACGGTGTCCTTTTGCATTATCCACGTGGTCATTGTGATTGAATAGCATTAGAAATGGAAATGCTTGAAAACACTTTTCTTTATTATTCTCATACAAAGAAAACATTCATTGTCCTATTATTTTCTTTTCTATAGAGTTCAGTTCATTAATAAACATGTAACGGCTGGCAATCAGATATATATGACGATCCCAATTGTATTGGCTTACATGACTAGCAAAAGCCGTACGCGAAGTCATATAATCATGCGGAGTACTCAGTAGCAGTACTCGAGAGGAGTTTGGCGGTGAAATTAGATTGAAAGGAATTATCGAAGAGAGCAATGCACGTAATATGCGTGGGACAAACGAGATAAAGACAAAATATACATCAATGATCGATGAATATTTACGAAGTAGTGTAACTGACTGTAATTCGTAAGCTATTTTTGCTTTTGTATAATTACCACTTGTTATTATTTCACGAACAGCCAATCCAACAGCGCGATGATTTATATGGCCTGATACGCCTTGACGATCGAACGATACCAATAAATCAATGGACCATAAATCAATGTATCGATTAATGATAGGAATCAGCTCTTGTTGTGACCACCAAATTTTTGGATCATCTTGTATGTTTGGCAAGTCTAATGAAAGACAACGTTCTATTGGAATGCTTAATGCTTGGCATGATCCAAGTAGTTCACGAGCACGAGTGTTGCCTAGGCCGACATGGTTACCACGTGAGAAAACCAGCAAACTTAATTCGATACGGTGCTGAGCTTGAAATGCGCGTAATGTAGGCGAAAAAAATAAACATTCGTCGTCAGGATGAGCAACAACTAATAACAGTCGACGAATACTATTTGACTGAATATTTTTTGGTAGTAATACTTGAGTCGTTGATAAAAGTAATAGAAATGTATAGAGTAAGACCGGTATACAAACGAAAATAATGAAAGTAAATAGGCATTTGTGTCTACAAATCCATAGATAAGTTTGAAAAAGAAATCCGGTCTTTGTTAATCGGAGAGTATGGTTACGCACATCAATGTGTGATAATAATACTTCATCTAATGGGAGACGAATGTAAGTTTGTTTCGGAGACCAAAGTTTTCGTCGATATTCTTTCAATGGAGTCATAAACTATTCGATCTGCAAAAGAAAAACAACATTAGACAAACATTGAATTTCGTTTTATTTCGCGATTAAAAATGGACGGATCGCAGTTGTATTTTTAAACAAACATAAGTAAAATAGAATACTCATTTAAAATTGTAAAACGTTCCTATGTCTCTCCTGAGATTTCACTCGTCGTCGATAGGATATTACTAAAACAACAATGATAATCGAAAATAGATTAATCAAAAGAAAATTTCGATGATAAATCAGATGGCGAAGAACATTATAAATATTCTTGATGAACGCTGCATCACTCGAATGCCAACTACTACTGCCCTGATGATGAAACAGTGGTGTGGAAATATTTCCACTCAAACGATGTTGTTCATAATTCAACAGTTTTAATCGACATCGTTCGCTAAACAACGAATATTGTGTTGATAGATACATACAACCAGTGGAGAACATCACTGTAGCATAAGGTAGAATAAAATTCCGGTTGAATAAGGGCAACTGTTCAACAAGAACTTTAAAAAATGGATGACGAGCAGAAACCATAAGAAATCCATTGGATATACCAACAGGATCGGCCAATGGTGAGATGAATTCGAAGCGACGAAGTGGTCCTAATGATCGACGACAATGGAGATCCATATCGAGAAAAATACCACCGTAACGGTACAAAACCAGATACCGTAAACTATCGGCACGTTGCACTGGATACGGGTAAGTTTCCCATGTTTGTAAAAACCATGGATATTCCTTTCTAATGAAGTGTTCAGCGGATGAATCATTCCAAAATCGGTATTCATAGTTGGGATGCCATTTCAAGCAAGCATCTCGTGCAGCCACCCATGTTGGCCGTTGAGCTAAATCGAGATTACCAATGACAATATGATGTAAAATAGCTGGAACAATATCTGCATAGGTTGGTTGCGCTGATGTTTGATTTGGCGGGTAACTTGACATGGATGTATCAAAGTTATCATTCGCAGTAATTACTCCAGAATAAAATCGAAACCATGTTAGATATGTTTGAATAATATAAAAGCATGTTATAAAATTATATCGCAAAATGAATAGAAGAATAATAAAACATCCGATTGATGAAAGCACTCGAATGTTCACCCAACGTACAGCTATTAGTAGGTAGGGTGAGGATGGTCCGACAGATTTAGACAAATGTTTAGTCATTTGAAGTCAGCAAACAAATCTAAAATAAAGAAACTTAGCTCTTTGCAAGAACAACGATTAGTCGCTCTTCTTGTCAAATCTATCAATGTAGGCTAGCACGTTTGTAAAAGCCTAGGTTATCGGTTATGTGACATTTCTCCCTTCAAAAGGTATACGATCAGCGAAAATGTTCTCTCGTCTTCAATGATCATACTTCTTTTTCTCAAAAAGCCGCGCTGCAAGCAAAATTTATAACGCACTTTAAAATAATTCAGACATCCATTTCTGCGACGATGAAAAAACCCGCAGTCATACTTCATATAAATGCTATTTTGTTCTTTCTGCACTCAAAGTACGGCCTGTACGAACGACTCAACCATACTTAACTGGCGTTGCGAGCGTACCCGTGTCGTGCACTCTCGTGTTTTTAAAGAGTATGAAATTATTGTGGCGTGATTATTAAATAAACAAAAAATGTTCCTTCGATTTGTTAGATATCGACAAAATCTACAAATACAAATTTTCTCTTCGTATACTCTATTCTTAATATAACTGCATCGATTCGTCAGCATCTGTTTCCTTTGTGCTAGATCAATATTTCCATTTCAGTCTTATCGATCTCTCATCTATCGTTATCGAACAGTACTGCTTTCTACAAAACATGTTTCTATTTGATGATACTTGTGATCTGTTTGAAATGTCCATGAAAGATTCACTTCACGTCTTTCTTCTGTGTATACATCAAGGCGTATGCTACCTACTTCGTGTAGATTACATGTATATATTCCATCAGGCAAGAAATATCAATACGGTCAAGTTTATTTCTATTTGTTAATGAGCTGTTCGATACAGAAACGATTTATAAAAACAATCACTGAAGCGTATCGAAAAAAAACAAGCAAAGCAGGGGAGAAATATTGTCGAGTCATTGTGGATAAATGATTTTCAAACGGTGATGCGTCAGGTTATGTAACCCCAAAAATTCGCATTTTTCACACACATTGATTTGACAGTGTACACAATGATAACGTATTCCAGTAATGGGCAAAACAGAACATGACTCGCATTGTGCATTCACATGTACAAGTTGACTCATATTTTGAGCGTAAATAGATGACGCATAGATAGTTGAATCCCGAATGCATATGAATGGATGTGTCGAATCATGTTGATGATTCGCAGAGGATTGGCAATTGCCACAGAAGTCAACATTCGGACAAAAGAGACATTTGTAACGATCACCAACAATGGGCGTTTTCGAACAGCCGTCACATGTAATGTTCAGATGTTGAATCGACGAGTGATTTCTACTAGTAATTAACCGATCTTGAAGGCGACGACATTCATCTCTGGCTGCGGCTAATTCTTCTTTAAGTTTTTCTAAGCTCATATCACTGAATTCTAAATAGCCAACATCAATTGTTTGATTCAAGCTGGTTAGTCGCAGTGTTCGAGTTTGTTTTTCTTCATTGATCGAACCGAAATGCTTATATATCGTTACTAGAACGGTTGTTACACCAGTTAAGGTATGTTGAGCATTACTAACATACGTCAAACGAATCGAGTATCTACCAGTGATTGCTGTACGCAGTAGATATTCAATTGGTTGTTCAACTTCAAATGGTGAATTAACGATCGAACCGCCAATATCCGTTTGTGATGAGCCAGAATGATTGCTACAAATTTGTCCAGTTGGTTCTTCAACAGAAAGTTGAATAACTGTGTCAGCTGTATCCCATTGAACGACAATTCGAATATCTGTAGGTAAATGACGGACAAGACGAAAATCAATATCCGTGCCTGTAGTTCGGTTCATTAGAACTAGTAATCGATTGAGATCTGACAGAACCACGACGAGTATCGTTCGAAATCGTGCGTCCCATGTTTGAGTAAGGATTTGTTTGAAATATTGATATGCTTGCTCGTACTGGCCTAGCTCAATCGAAACTGTACCCAAATCATACAACGCATGCGGTTCATCTGGACGTAGCGAATAAACCTTTTGAAAGATTTGCAGTGCAAGATTCCATTGTTTTAATTCGATTAGTTTATATCCAACCATTCGATATAATTGTGGCGCTTCGAATTCTAATTCTAAAACATTTGTTAAAATGCGCAAGCCATATTCAAGTGACTTCGCGTCTAGTTTTTGAACGGTTGGTTCTTGCTGTTGATTGAACTGATCCAGGGTCGATGAAGATGACGTAGGCGAGAGAAAAAACGAGGCCATATCGAAATAGAACGATGGCGGTTGACGATGTGATGCTCGTTCGTTGAGATAGATTAAATATGCACTCTGTCTATCACTTGCTGAGGATAGGCGTGTCACAGAAGATGATTGTGAATTATAATCGGGAAGACTAATTATTGTTGTCGATTCGTCTGTTACTAAAGGATTATTGGAAGAATTTGCAGAATTCGATTGATTTTGTATGCTTCCAAAAGCAGATGTTGACGAGAACGATGGAACAGCGAAAGAGCTTGAAATATATGAATTACTTTGAGTGGGAGGCAAACTGAACTGGTTAACTATTGAAGAGTGTAAATTAGGAGAACCGAAGGCGAAATACGTTCCTTGCAATCGTTCCTTAGGAGCTTCATTAGTAATTGGCATATGTATAGATTTTCGTAAGTAAGCTCGGTGTCGATCGGCATCGGTGATAGCTCGATCAAACCATTGGCATTTTGTATTCCATTGTTGAAGTACATTCGCTTGATTGTTTTCCTTCTGTTGACTTTCTTTAGTTTGATGTTGCATGTATTCGTTATAGAGAACTGTACGTGTTTTTGCTGGACATACATGATATTGGAGATGTTGCTGCAATGTCTCAAGAACTAACAAGGAAGTGAACTGAGTAACTAAGGAGTAATCCATTCCAATTGACAATATCTCCGTGCGATATTTATCTTTAAATACGTTTAATTGATTTAGCTTTTGTTGTGCCCATAGTCGGCGGATAAGCCCAAAGAAATTCAATTGATCTGTGGACATATCGAGAGAAATAGGCAAACGGGTTGTTTGATTGTTCATGGCAAATTCAAGTTCAAATTCAAGTGAATTCAGCAATGGTTTTGGAAGTTGCCCAACAAGAAGAAATCGATCCGTATCGAAAGAGATATTTATTGAATCACTTGGATATATTTGCTGTACCGTAGTTTTAGAATGAAGTTTAACATATTTGATTTGAATAGTTTCGATGATATTGACCAAATCATTGGAATTTAATAGTAGTTTATCTCGGTTAAAGTAGCCACCACCGTGAGAATGATATTGTGTTAAATAACGAACGAAATCAACACCATATGGTTCATGCGGTTGATTCCCATTAAAGATCCAAATAGGCGCTTTCAAATTCGCCCATCGATGTTCAAATGAAGATTCATCCCCGATAGTAGAGATACAATCACTAAATAAAAAGTAGTAGTCTACCGTCTGAGTAAGATTAACTGTTGAAATTTGCGAGAGATTTGTGGCACCGTCGTATGGTAAGTTTTCGAAAGTTTGCATAAAGTGATTCCAGTTATGAAATTGAAGTTGATACGATTCCGGTTGTTCCATATCGTTTCGAAAAATGATCCAAATGATCTCAATTCGAGGAAGGCGACTTAACCAAACATCGAAGGTCTTCTTCAATGCGTACAATTCCAAGAGTCGACTTTCTTTCGAATTTGACCGACTTAAACTTGCATCCCAAAGAAGACAAATCGTTTTGGTCGGAATATCGAGTTGGTCTTTACGCCGCTCAGTTGGCTTTGGCAGTGTACAACTAACAGCAAAATAGGTATCGAGGTTCAAACTTCCTTCTACTGCACTGATAATTGATTTTAGAGAATTAGGCAAAACGTATACCAATGTTTGTTCACCATTACCAGATGGTTGAACATTGGTTAGATGCCACTCGGCAACGTGTTTTCCATCGCCTTGATGACTGAATTTAGAAGAGTTTAACATCATATGATTCGGATTGGTAAGAACATATGGTTCTGCTGATCCTTGTCCGAAACATGTCAGAACAATATCAAGACTTTCCAAAGTGGTTTGAAACTGTAGAGGTATGTGATAATGGAAATCGTTCATATTCGGAAGACCTTGATCTTGATAGATAACACGAACTGTTCGAGTTTGTTGAGGATTAATTGGATATACTCGAGTACGAAATACATTTCCTGTCACTAGCTCCACAAAGCCGGGATCGATTCGTTTTCGAACTTCTTTCTCGAAAATAATCCTCGCAGCTTGTTTCTCAACAATGACTCCATCTACAATAACACCATCTACGTCGAGGCCTAAACAAAGTTGCAAAATAATAAAGCACAAATAAGTAGAACTATAATAGTTTACCATAACTACATATGGTTGCGTTTTCTGGTAAGGTAAATTCAAATGCACCTTCCAAAACGATATTGTGTGTATTTTTGAAAGTCATTGTTGTTGCCACCTGATGAATGAGCGGAAAATTTGCATTGACTTTTTGTTCGATTTGTAAACGAATAAGTTGCAAGGGCGTTGTTGTTCCATCACTCAACTTTTCCGGGTGACGACGACCGAAAATTATCGGAAATATCGTACGACTAATTGTTGTAAACATTGTATTTTATTCAGGGTAATCGGCAAACACCAATTGACAAATTCAAAAAATTTCGTTTCTTTTTTGCAAAGAAATAGGTCGGAGATATAAAGTCGCAGAAGGTGAATCATAGAGTGCGACAGAACGAGCATTAAAAGAAACATTCTCTTCGAAAAATAACGAAACGAAGAGAACTAACCAGAGAGTGACATATCAAAACAAATTTGATCGTTCTCTCTTCATCCCTGGATATTCATTCTCTTCGTGCGAGGATGTAGACAGGCACATATATATATATATAGTCATCGAACTAGAACATATTCATTGTCAGATACTTTCCATCATCTTCTATTACATTCGTTATCACTATGTGTGACCCTACTGGCGCTCATATTACTCGAATCTATGTCAATTGTTCCCGACAAAGTCCATCGCCAATTCGTCCATCAAATACAGTTCCGGTTTGTACGTCAACCCCAATAAATAATATTGCTCAATCCAATCCATCCCCAAAACAACAAATGGCATTAGTTGCCAAAGAAATTCTCAAAGCACAGCGTTCAACAAATATATTCGTTCAGAAGCCTGATTCTCCCCAAAAACCAATGCCTGTCTATACTGCCAAAGAAGTATCTCCACCGCAACCTTCTTCAGAAACCTTTATACAAAAACCTGAGTCGCCAAAATGTGAAAAGTATGCTTTTGTTTCCAAAGGAACTGGTCAAAAAATTGATTTCACCACTGGTGATGGAATTAGTAAAATAGCTCCTGTAAGCACAGGAACTATTTCTAAGAAAAAATCGCGTCAATCACTTGCTATTGTGCCACCCGCACAATCCAATCGTATGTTTTGTGAAATTTCATTCTATTCGAGTTATTTCTTCCTATTTCTGAATTAGGCTCGTCGAAATCAAGTGACGATGGCGACTATCTAGTGCCAATGACTAATGAAGGGATGGCAACATCGAATGAGAAGAGAAAAACCAATTTTACTTCATATGATGGTGTTCAAATGTTTACATTTACATTAGATGATGATTGATTACAATATTTCTTTTTCTTTCGTCTTTTACTTTTTAAATGAATAAAATTTGAGTTAAATAAGCACACAATGTATAAATTTTTTATTTCCCCAAATGAAAGAACAAAAAGAGAGAAAACTGAACAGATTGTCAATCATACAAACAACAACAACAAAATAAGAACATTATATAGTGTATTTGTACAACAAACAAAAGAAGCAAATCTATCAAAATGATAGTACACATTGAATATTAGTCACTGTTGTCTATTTTGTTTCTTCTATTACGTGTTTCACTTTGAAACAACGATCATCACAATAGAAAAGCTGCAGAAGACTAGATCTGAACAAATAATTTTGAATGAGGAGTCTTTTCATTAATTATTCGCTTAGTAAACGCTGTTTTAGAACTCGACCACGTTTAGATACACGAGTCGGTTGAGTTGTTCGTGGCCGTCGGCGATTTTCATCTTCTTCATCTTCATCTTCGTCAGAAAAATCTTCTGCGTGCGTAGATTTCTTGCTCGTTGTTGCGCGCCGCCGTGAACGAGTTCGCGTTTTATAACCTTGATTGACATTGGAATCGGTCGAATCCGTGTCTGTCGATGAGCGTGTACGAACTACCGAACGCTTACGTTTATTGTTTTGATTGGGTAATGGAGGCGATGGACGATTGGTTGTACTTCGCAGTTTCCTCACACGATTACCATTTGTATTTGCACGACGGTGCTGACTTGGTTCATCCAATTGAAAGTCCGAATCGGAATCGTCATCTTTCTGTTGAGGGGATCCCACACCATTTTGATCATCATCTTCTTCCTCGTCTTCCTCTTCTTCTTCATCTACCAGCGCTGTTGGTGGCTCATAATCTTCATCATCGTTTTTATCTGCAGAATATATACAGTTATTATTGAGCAGAATATCCATCGACATACCTTTGCTCTTATCATGATCTTTTTCTGCTTGTTCCATGTCTTCTATCTTATCATTCGTTGTATTCGCTTTCTGCTGATTGTCGTCGTCGTCTTCATGTTCGTCACTATCAATTTTATAGTTTGGCCGATTGACGGACGATATTCTTCTATCGCCACGTTCGATGCGGTTTCTTTTACTATTCGATGAAATATCGTTATCATCGTCGTCATCGTCCGACGCGGATAACATTCGTGATGAAGTTGTCGGCTGCTGATGACGATCATCAGAATCTTCGTTGAGATTGCGATTCGAAGCGATCGATCTCGTACTGTATCGTGTACGTGATTGCCATGAATTATTCGTATTATTTTCATTAGTATTCATGCGTTGCCGTGTTTGTCGTAAGGATAGATTTATATCATGGCTCGTTGTCGTGTGAACAAATGAAGTTAAGGACACTGGTTGAGTACTCTGCGTGGATACAGATTCGTTGTCATCGTCATCGTCGGAGTTTTGTTCTTGTGTTGTTGTTGTTGTTGTTGAATGGTTATTTGCAGACGATAGCCGATTGAAATGAGAATGCCGACGATCTGTTGTGAGGCCCGCTGGTGGGACTAAAGAAATGAAGAAATTTGCATTGATCAAATTAAAGATATGAAAAGAAATCACATTGTGTTCGTCGATTCTGTCGACTACTGGAACTTTCAGCTGTGGTGATAGCTGTCAATGCTTCGCCAGTATTATCAAGATTGTTCTCATCCGTCGATGAATTTTGTAATTCCCTACAAAATTCCAACATTAGCAACGATTTCATTAGATAGAGGCAAGTTGCCTTTGTCGAGTAGTCATTTCGGAAGTATATTGACTGTTTGATCGACGTTGTCGACGATCAAATATAGCTACACGACGATCGAACCATGGTCCCAGATGTCGAACGACATTGATCATCTAGAGATAAAACGAATTTCAAATTTGATCGTAATCTGACAGTTTGATTCACTTCAACTTACCTCCGGATCTGCATATGTTAATGCATTTTGAAATATTAAATGGCAATCGGCAATAAACTCTCTTGAATGTCGATACCCACATGGTGTTTGACTTAGTTTAGCCTGTACATCGTCAAAACAAATCGGCGTTTTTATGATTCGTTCATAATCCTAGACGATTAAAAAAACAACTCAACGAAACACGAACTGTAAACGGATGTATGCGTACTGGATATTCATTTTCATCGATGGGATAACGTAACAGATCACTTCCAGACTGTGACAGAATATCGTTGAGAATCATTTGACAATCATCTAACCAGTCTTCATTCTAAATTTACAAACGTTTCGCTCAGTGTTAATTTCTACAACACCAAACAAGGTACATACGCATGATGTGGATAGAGGTAATGGAGTTTGTTCTGCATGTAATGATCTGTGATAGATAACATTGATATCGGTACAATTGTAATCACTAAAATAGATAGATGTATTTTCAATGAATAGAAGGACACATGGAATCGTTACTCGATATATTTCAGCAATATCTTTGTGATAATTTTAACTTTTTCAATAATCTGACTTCCTTTTTCATTGAAATTCTTCGCGTTTTCTTCCATCTTTTTCACGTCCCATTTTAAAGCATTCGACCGACGATAATAACCATTCGAAATGCGTTCTCGTATTGTGCCAAGATCGATGGGATACGCAATGACCACAGGATACCATGCGAGTTGAACTACAAATGATTTCTTGCATTATAAATGCCTGTCTTTTTTCTCCGGTAAAACATTTACCTGGTGCTCGGAATTGTTCAGATACATCCATTTGCATCAATGTATCGATTCCGCTCAACAAACGTTCACGTTCACCATCGACATCATGAACTGCCCAATCGTCAGCTGTCGGTTGATAGGCTGGCATTTTTGTTATAGGCGATTCAGAAGCTAAACAGAAAGCAGACCGAAATGAACGAGATGGACTTTGTCATTAGTTTTATGCATACAAGTATCGTCAAATTCGAAAATATCCCACGGACTGAGTCTCTCTTCGTTTTCACCATTATCCCATCGAATGATATAGCATTGAAAAGGACTATTTTCACGAAGTTGATCAAAGGGTTCGCGTTTGACAATCGTTCCTGGCCACCAAGTATCATCAATGAAACATCGAAAACGATCACCTGTGAATAAACAATTTGCGATGTGTACGTCGTACAGAGAAAAACGTACCTGCTTCCCAATCTCGTTGTAATGCGTGGTCATAATGTTGCTTTAAAATAATAAAATCTGCAATGCCATCAACATCATGAAATCTACAAAGGATTGGCAGGAGTGAGGCACATGATGAACGATGCGAAAGGGTTGATTGTCAACTTACTTCACACTTAGTCTTTGCGATGTGGCTTCGAGAGTATTTGGATCTAATAATTGCAATCGAACATTGATCACACGTGGTGGTTGTTTATCAGAAAAACTAATGGATACACCGATAACCGTCGCACACTCGACAGCCTTTTAAGAAGAAGAACAAAAAAGATATTATCGGCTAACAGTTACTGTTTTGAAATATTTACGTCAAGAGATTCCGATTTATTCCACGGTAAGGTTTTTTCGTCGATCTCGTACATTTTCTTATCTTTAACTTCATTTATGTACAATTCATGTCCTTGTACAAAATACATAACAGTATCACCGATTTGTGGAATATATGGCGAACATTGAGCTGTTGTGCGCGTTAACCAATCGGGTGGTTTAAAGTCAGGTGAATAATTCAATTCGAGATCGTCTTTATTTTCGAATTCTTCTTTCTTTGTTTTCACTTGTTCACGACGTTTTTTCAAGCGTTTCCACTTGTTTCTTCGACGATGTTGTGTTTTCGCTTCTTGCACTCGACGATTTTCATGTTCATGTGTATCTTCATCGTCGTCATCGTCGTCGTCTTCATCCGGAGATAGGTTTCGATGTCGTTGTACGCGTCTCTGTTGCCCTGTGCGGGTCATTATACCTGTTATTCGTGATGTGCTAACGACTAATTCTTCATCTGTTGAAACACTATCATCATCGCCACCACTCATTCCACTGAAAAAAGAGCATGTATTTGTATTCAAAGACATTTCATTTATCTTTACCTATCACCAAAAGGTACGGTTGCATTTGGTGAATATTGGTCATCGGAGAGATCCGTTTTGTCTTCTTTATCAGAATCGTATAATGCTCGAGTCGTTAGACGATTGATGGCTACTTCAACATTGTGTGGTACGCGTTTGAGAAGTTCTTCTTGACGCATTTTAATCACATTGCGTGTTGTACGTTTTTTAACTGGTGATGATTCATACTATTAAACAAAAACATTCATTTCATTGAGATATATTGGTTCAACAATAATCAAGTCATACCGAATCTCCGTGATCAGCTTTTTTCAAATATTCGCGTTCATATGCAGCTCGTTCTTCATCGTATCTTGTCTCACGAACAGCTCCACTCCGTCTAGATATCAATGTTAACAGATATGAAAGTTCGAAGCATTAAAGTTTATCCTTACTCTAATTCAGCTCTACTCATAGGTGGAATGAAATTTCGATGATAAACAAATGTTTGTTTTTTATCAATATTCAAACGAAACGTGGATAGGTCGATAGTTTCTAAACATGTTTTAATAGTATCTCATTTGATTTACAGGCATCTTTCATACCGAATTTACGCGTCATATATGCACTAGTCATGGCAGGCGTCGTAAGCGGTTCGGCAATGATCAGATCTAAACAATTACATGTGAAATATCCAACGATAACAATATTATTTTACCTTCTAAATACTCATGATTCACAACCGTAGCTGTGTTATCATTTTGCGAATAATTTTCTCTTCCGGGTACAAATTTTTGTATATCAGGTGAATAAGCGTGACCATGATCATCGATAAGAAATGGTGGCGGCAAAAGATGCGGTGGAACTTGCTGTTGTTCATCAAGAACATTATCATTACTATCACGAAGGAGTGGACGTAGATCATTGTGAAAGTATTGCTCGATTTGTGTTTTATTATATCGTGTATCAGTACCCAAACCGAAGAAACATATTTGACCGCACAGATCGGTTGTACATATAACATCACAATTAGGAGACCATTTTGCTTCTGAATAAGGTATTGAATTGGGTATATCAATGTATTGCTGTGGAGAAAGAATAATATATATATATTTAACTGTTAAAGAAAACAATAAAATAACGTACATCATTGAGAAAGTATTTTATTGCTCGACCATCAACCATATCCCAAATTATTAACAGCCCATCGTGTCCGGCAGAGCATAAAATACGTTCATTGGTTGGATGACATTCAAGGACAAAAACAGTTTTTTCATGTTTCTACAATAAAATGTTGACTAAATTGAGTATATTGCAGTCAACGATATTTACCTTAAGTTCGTTGACTAATGTTCCATTATTAGGTTCCCAAATTTTAATCAACCCGTTTTCATACGCAGTAGCAACACATTGATCAGTACACGACCAGGAAACAATCGTTACAGGTATTAATTTGTTGTTTACAGTACTAACATGATTGCCAGAATCATGATTACTAAATTCGAAAATGGTTCGACTGATTTCACATACTTATCGATAAAAACAACTTACGTTTTATCTGCATCATTGTTATAGTTGAGCACGATGGCTCGCCATGATTGTTGTTCATAGCGCCAAATACGCGCCGTTCCATCTTTGCTGCCAGAAATGAAGGAATTGCTTAAGTGTGAATAACAAATTGTTTCTACAACGTTCTAAAAACAAAGCTGAAGTCTCGAGATCAATCGGGTAAATCTCCACTTACTGTATGTCGGTCCAGTTCGCAGATTTTCAATGGCGAGTAGGTATGAAAGGAATAAACGCGAATAACAGAATCACTGCTACCAGCGGCGACGAAATAACCACCTGAAATTCATAATGATCGTTTCTGAAAATGTTCTGATTCAGGTAGACGTGACAAACCTGGACTAAATGATAAACAAAGCATTTGTGCACCGGCACGACTTTTCTCCACAAATTTAATTGGACGAGATCTAGATATTCACATAAGTTCAGTTGGCATAAGCGTCTACAGGCGTTTGTAAATATCTTACTCAAATTCTGTTTCACCAACATGATATTTCCAGAAGCAAATACTTCCCTCGCTTCCCACCGACGCTAACCATCGGTCATCGGTTTTACAAAATGGTGAAAACTAAAACATACGTTGTTTTTCGGTGAATATTCAAGTGAAAGCAGCCAGCAGAATCTACCTTTGTAGCATTAATCCCACTCTGATGTCCATGTAACACACATTCCATTTTAGTTGTATTTAAATTCCAAATGCGCACTTTCTTATCTAAACTTGCACTGGCCACAAGTGTGTTCTCGAAATTAACATCAATATCACAGATTTCTTTTGAATGACCACGAAATGTTGCCATTAAACGACCTGTGTGAACATGCCACATTTTTAAAAGAAAATCATCAGCACCCTGAATATATCAAACTATGATTCTGTTAATCTATTGAACCAATCTTACTGATAACGCATATGTTCCAGTACGGTCGAAAGCAATACAGTAGACGGATGCTTTATGTGCAACGACTTTTAATCTCATGTTCATTCGTTGATATAAATCACTTGATGGCAACTTTTGAACTGAGACCGTTCGTCCGAAATATTCTCGTTCACGTAAAATCAATTCTATTCGTATGAGAAGAAACCAAATGTAGATTTCAACAGATACAACTAATCTTTCTTCTTACGCATATTACGATTGGTTGGATTGGTTAAATATTTACATGGATGATATGCTGTTCGAAACATATTATATTGCCGACCTAAAATTTATGCGCAGATTTTCTATTAGATTTTGGTTGTTCTTGTTGAATAGGCATACTTGATGAGGTTTTCTGTTTATTTTCAAGAAAACACGTCGGATCCAATTGGAGAAGAAACGTTGATAGTGAACCAAAACGTTTTCCAATACCTTGTTCCACATAAGACATAACATTTTCTAATAATTGCGGTAGATGATTATCAGGAACATGATTGTATTGTTGTTCCTAAAAGCATGATTGCAAGTTGGTGAAAGCGCATGTACATATACGTCAACTCACTAGTTCTTGAAAGGATATTTGACGTTGCACACCATTCCAGTTGCGTGTCGACGGCAACAGCTTAATAGACATTAACTTCATGATTATTCTAGAGTCAGTTTGGTTAAACTTACGTTATTTTTCTCGAGTGTTTGTATGAATTCCTAAAATATTTCAATACGAAAAAGACTTGTTTTTCTAGTAGATTTCCTCACATTGGCAAGAGTTGGATTTGGCAGTTCGCGAAGATATTTGGCAATGAGAAAATTTAAACCAGGAGATGAAGCCATATCAAGTAATTGATTTTACATATCGATCAATGAATTTCTGTTTTTTTGCTGTAGAAAGACGCTGATGGAATAATATGACCCTACGGATATAGGATTGGTCGGGTCATCCAATGATGTAAGCGAATGAAAACGATCGTATTAGCGCTGTAACTTGAATGATCGATTCATTTTTGACGGTGACTTTTTTGTAGATGTTATCAGCGTAGAAATGTATAGCTTTCTAAAATCTAGCCAAATATCGTGTGACATTTGGGAATCAGTAATTGTATACTAACGACATCTATGGTGAGATAAAATTATTCCGTTATATATAGTTATATAAGTACAAACAAAGAAAACGGTAAATTCCGTGTTTCGAAAGTGGAAGTGCTGGATTTTTTCGTGGAATATCTATCGTATGTTCCATATACCTGTGCGCAAATAAAACATGCGATCTCTTGCTTTAGTAGCTTTCTACACATTAATATAGATGAATTTTCTTCTTGCTTGAGTTGGTGATATCCTAAAAATCAAGATTCCGTGGAGAAAAAAATAACACTTTTTCCATTGATCTGTGCCTTGTGTTTTTTTACATTTTGCTATGCATGTATAGATATATCATCTCAACACATATTTTGCTGTCATAATTCCATGCTATTTGTTGTAGAATGAAACTAAAAATGTCTTTCAAAAAGGAGGATCCAAAGGAGGTGCTACAACTTCACTTTTATTTATTATCGAGATATGAATGAATATTTCTCTTCTTGTTCGAATTCTTTTTTCGCAGATGCTGCTGCCACTATGTTTTCGCTGGTGAAATTGGTATGCGCTATAAGGCTCAGTGTTCGGATATAGAAAAAACAAACGAATCGTTTGTTGTTCATAGTAATGTGAATCCCAGCTCAAGAAATAAAATTATTCAATAACTAACACGAAAGAAATTGATAGAGAATGTTATAGTTCGACAAAATCAGAAGGCATTCCTTCAAAGCGAACTGGAAACATTGCGAAACAAGTCTTGTCATGAGACTCAAATATCTCCAGAGATGCGTCAAAGATGTAGTAAACACTATGCCGAACGGGTCCGATTGCAATATGCAAAGCATGAAACTTGTGGTTAGTATATTTGCTTGAATAATGTCAGTTTGGGGTTTGTTACTTATTACACACACCCTTGTTTTAATGTCCGAAAGCCATGGTTTGTCTGACAATGTGCTTCCATCGACTGTTCTTTTTCGATGTAAAAACTGTGAATAGAAAGGTAAAATCAAAAAAGAACCTTACATTAAACTTCCCTTTTAATTAGGTTGATGTAAAACAAATTTAGCTATGGATGTTATTTTGTCTATACCAACCGAGCATGCGCATACATTAACTATCAACCAATAACTTTCAGTCATCGAATTAAAAGACAAAATTAACTCAGAAGTCAGAGGGTATGGGTGAGTATCTTTTATCTGTCAATATCCACACATACCCTCGCCCTAATAAAGATTTCTTTTATAAAATATTCAATATGCTCGGTCAAGATCTACAATTAAAGTAATAGCTTCACAACAACGGCAGGTAAGTAAATAAATGACAAGCAGTTATACTTTGAAATCTATAAGCCTTATAGATATAGTTTATAATCTGATTCATTGAATACGCAACCGTATATTATTTTATTTTAAGCAAATTTACAAAAAAATTAGGTATTTCGCTTTATTAATTTTTATCGAAACTTCTTGTGGTGCAATAACTGATTGATCATTAATCTGCAGTTTGCTTTCGAGATTAGGATACATTCTTAAAACTTCAGAAATTAACATGTCCATATAATGCATTTGTGCCACAACAACATAATCTGGATATTTCTTCATTTTATCATCACTCTCACTGGTATCCAATGGAAGGTGATCAATTTCTGCTTGAAGTTTCTCAAGAATGTCAGGATGTGTAGCAAGAACGTACGTAGCACATGCTAAAGCATTTGCTGTGGTTTCATATTCTGCTGCCATAAGAGCAAAGATTCTAACAGTAACATCCTTTTCAGTTAACCGATAGTTTGCTTTACTATCATTTGCTGTGTCAAATAATCTAATGGTCGACTTTGAAGTTTTTCAATTTGTGATCAAGGATTAGCTTACATTGACAGGTTCTTTGCTCATTACCTGAAACATAAGTTGGAGAAGGTCAAATCGAGAAGTAGTTATTTGTTGATGATGTTCAACAATAGTATGTAACCGATTGATGAGCCATGGCGTTGGCAATTCTTTCGCTTGTAATTTTGATGATATCAATAGTAAGATTTGAGTATTAAGAAATAGACGTGCACTATTGTTGAGGTCAAAGAGATTAGCAAGGACATTGAGAATTTCAGGTAGAAGTTGAGCAGATGTGAATAACTAATTTTTATCAAGACTGTGACTATCAAATAATTCTCGAATTTTCTCAAAATAGATATTTTCAGGATTATTTTGTACATCAGTATCAATACCTAATGCACAACGACTTAGGCCAAAACAGAAATGGGTTTTCGAATAGAAAAAAAAACGATTCAAGATGACGAAATATACTCAGAAATGACATCCATTGTCATTCGCTTGTAATACGAATAAATGTTGAATTCTTCATTATTTCTTACATGAGTAGTTAATTTACTCAACAAATCAGTAATACATCCGTTTATTAGAGGACTCATTGTTTTTTATTTTGCTGCAAAAAATGTTGGGTTCCTAACATAACTTTGCCGTTTCCATTTTGTACCTGAGCTAGAAACAATATCATGACTCATATTATCTAATACAGTTTTCTTTTGTGCATGAAAAATGGCAAATTGTTTAATAAAAGCTTCTTGCACAAAATCTGGATCACTAACTATGAACAGAGGAATTTTCCCCTATTATTCTGTCCAATTTTTAAGTTGACGCTGATATGATGAAACATTACTTATTGTGTTGAAATGACCGAAAAAAGTGGCAACGATGGTGTAGGGATATTCCGTTGGCTAAAGTATTGATAACGTTTTTGGAGCGATGATATGTCATAAGTTAGCAGAGTAATGAATATCACAAGTAAAATTATTGGTAGAAGAGCCATATTGCGAGTCAATAAAGTCTTTTTATAAAATGTATTTGTATTCCGTCGAACAGTTTATGTAGATCGACCAAAGCGTAAGGGAGCAATAGAACGCACTCAACGTATTTTACTTTTACACAAAAGAATATTATTCATACACTGATATTATTTGCGATTCTTTTGTTTAGAGATCCGTAAGGTGCGAGTTCGAATCTCAATTTCATCGAGTCCAAGTTAGAATGTTTAGAAATAGATATTCTCTTCGTATTGAAATTATACATTTATCAGAAAAAAGCATGGCGAAGATGTGAATGTGGTTAAAAGAAAGTACTCACACTTTATAAAGAAATTAAGAATATTCTTAGAGAGCGTTTGGGTGTCTCTTCTATAATCGTTTACGAACATATAATACGTTATCAAGGGCTGCCACACTCGGCGAACCAATACGATTTGTCTCATAGAAATTCTGTCTACTATTCACATGCGGACCACGATTCACTTGCTACTCGATTGAAAGTCGAAGAAGCAGCTGACGAATCCATCTAAATATCAATGTATAATCTATGCATCTCATTCAAGATATTACTGTCAATAAATAAACGAGTCATAGATATAACAACTTTCCTCGACGCATTGAATTCATAGTACATTTTAGATCTAGACTAGAGCTGAGCGAGATGTAAAACAAAGGCAAAATATATATAATGGTATTAATTCATTTTCATTTCCAATAATGGATAGTATTCTCATTATTTATGTTTGTGCAAAATCACATTTAACAAAAAAAATTTTGAGCGAAGCAAAATAGTAGTAGAAAAATAACTTTACATATGGGCTGAAACAAATTCATCATTATTATATACATATTGTTCTTGTCTTTGCTCATGTGGCAATTCATCATATGATGGCAATTTACCATCGTTGCTACGTTCGCTATTTGCTATAGCTTCGGCATATTCTGGTGGTAAGTCTGATTTAAATTGATGATGCTCAATTGTGGCAATATCAGGTCGAACAGTAGCTGAATGTCGACTCGAAAACGTATGATTTGGAGAACGAGATTTGCACAACATCAAACATACGCGAAGAAAGCCAAGGCCGAGTGCAATACCAGCTAAGATTAACGCAGCACGTTTTAAATTATCACTAAATGCATCAAAATCTGACAGTGAGTCAGACTTTGTAGTGTAACGTTGACGAGTTGTTGATAAAAATGGTCGCGAAGATGTGCGTGTGCGAGGCGTTGTCCTTGATGAATTATTTTGAAAATATGTAGCTGAAGCAGTTGACAAATTAGATGATATATTATGTGGTGCAAATGTACAATTTTGATGTAGAAGATTGCATCGAATATTTTGAAGATTTCCTTTTGTTGGGGCTGTTGCAGTTATTACAGTAAAAACGAAAAGCAACCCAAAGAAGAAGAAGAAGAAGAACGAGTTTTGTTGTTGATGTAATAAATGCATGATAAATGTGCCTCGTAGTTGATATTCAAACTTGAAGTCTTTTTTTCTATCCTACGTCTATTTCTTTGTTTCTTTTTCTTCTTTTTCAAACGACAAAACGAACGACTCTACTGATGACAATTCGGTATCATAGAGGTATCTTATATTGACATAAACGCGATAAAAAAACGAAAAAGACAGAAAGAGAGAGAGAGAGACAGAGCAGGAAGACAACAACGAAAATATTGTCTTCTAAGAGTTGAGTCGCCATTTTGTTTTATTTTATCAAACATATGACAAATCGAAACGACTTATTGATGAAGATATACTGGATGCCTTCTTCACCATCACTGATTAATTTCGTTCGCACTCATTTTTCTCTTCATCGACTATGAAAGGATAACAGTCAATGTACATTTATGTATAAAAATCAAGACGAAAAAAAGAAGCATGAAAGAAAACAAAATACTCGATAGTGTATTTTGTTCGATTAAATCAATGTTTAATTCATTTGATGACGGTGTACCACCGAGAAGCAATCCTATATCGCTCCATTCGTTTTCTTCACACATGAACAGATCATTTTCCGTTCGCAAGGAGCTCCCAACATTTCCTTTGAATCTTCTTTGCGTCTAAGAGAAAGAAAAATAATGATCCCCTCAACGAAATTTGAAAAAAAAGGCTTACGTTGGCCAAAAAACCGGCTCAGCGATAAAAGCTGGTTCAAATTGTTGCCAATATACATCTAGTGAACCTTTAACAAAATGTTGATCATTGTCATCAAACGAATAAGTTTGATAACGTCGTGTTAAACGATACCAGTTCTAATTGAACGAGTTACGAGTATATGATTACATATATAACCCATCTGTCGCTTACCTTTTTAACGTCATTGCTGTGATATCGTTTTAACTGTGATAGAAAACCCGGATTTGGGTGAATGAAACCGCGTGCACCTTTGACAATCTGAAGAGCTTTTTCCACATCGTAATCGCCAATTGTCATTAAATAGGCTAAGACTATGGTCGCACTTCTCGATATTCCTGCTTGACTACAAATACAGAAAATGCTAGTTTTTTCGAATTCTTTCATTCCTTCTTATCCTTATTACCAATGTACAAGAATGTTTTCGTGGTCAGTTCTGGCCTGATGGATAAATTCAATACATTTCTCAAAATATTGTGCAAGATCTTGTTCTTGGGCGTCAGCTGCTTGTATATTCATTACGTGCGTTGGTTTATATTCACCTTTATCAATGATGATGTCTGGAAGATCAATGACACATAGAACACGTTTTATTTCATTTTTCATCATCAATGATGTGTTCGTTCGATCTTTCAGTGAACCCAAATAGAGATGTGGCAAAACCAGTGACATTTCTCCACTCATATTTATTGCTCGAACACTGTTGTTAACCTAGTGAGGAGAAATTTAAATTCGAAATAAATTCTCACAAGATATGCATGTAAAACCTTTCGCGCGAGATAACGTTGAGAAAACGGCATCGTTCGTCGTTGATTATTACAGAATGTTGTCAGATGAAAAACAAGAAAATAAGACGACAAGAACTCGTAGTGTAGAAGTACATATTTTCCTTTGCTAGAGAGAAAAACAAAGTTGTGCCGATCTTTTCTCTCGTACAGACAGCTGGAATAGATGATATGTCGACTGAAGAGAAAAGCAAAATCATCGCCCTGGCGTTTGCCCTCTTAATCAAATCATCTTTTGTTTTCTATCTGCTCATATTACCCAGAACCTAATGATCCATTATAATTATTCGCTCGGCAAACAATACTTCGTTTTCAAATGCTTGACATGAGACAAGAGATGTTCAGCTGTTTGCTTTTTGTGCGTCTAGCATCATTGGTTTTTCTTTCGAACCTTTCGTATATATGTAAAAAGTAGACAAACAAATTACACTTAGTTTACAAGAAGATTGATGTTTGACTTTTTGGTTTTTTTTGTGATGTCTTTTTTTTCTGTCGTTCGAATGTGTGATCGTCGTTGTAGAACAACAAAAAAAAGAGGAAGAAAAGAGAGTAGAAAAGAGAGAAAGAGCGATGAAGAAATGAAAGAGATAGAAAAAAGCGAAAGAAAGAGTGTAGAGGAAGATACAAGTAATCGGTCTATGCCATTGCCCATCAGTCAACAATCTACACATACACACATATATACGCAATCGAGATCCGAGACTATTCTCACAGAGTTATCGCACACAAAAGGCACATTAGGAAATACACACATCACGCACAGCTTTCGGACCCTGAGATATGCAGAAGAAAAGAGAGCGAGATATCATTGACTAGTGAATTGTGCCCGGGTCGTCCGCTGTTGATTTTGGTGAGAAGAAAGACTTTATCGACTCGTTTATATTTCGTGTGTGTACGTATGTGTGTAAATGTGCATTGAAGAAAGAGCCATTATTTTGATCACTCTAAATAAAGAATTATACCAATGATGAACGAAAGTAAAGAAGAAAGCTCGTTTCTTACCTTGTGCTGGACCGGCCAGCGAAATATTATCGGAATTCGTTTGTTGTTGTGTGGATACTAAAGTTTTCGGATCATTCTCGATTGATGTTAATTGTTTATCAGTTGCTGAATTGTTATATGGACGGCTTGGACGATATTGTTGATTTGATGTTGAATAAACAGCCATGCGTGGTGTAACTGTTGTACTGTTTGGTGACTGAACTAGAGGTCGACCTATAAAATTTCTTTGCTGATTATTTAATTTTGAACCATTCGAATGAGGAAAACGCGTTTGTTGATTATTGATAAAACGTGGTTGATAATCATCGTGATGACCTTGTAAATTTAGCGTTGATAGATGACTTGTTGCATACTGTACTGCTGTTCCATTATTAGCAGCATTAGTCTTTCCTGCCGTTGTAGTTGTTGGAGCATATGCATTATATGGGATATTATTATCAAATGATGGATAGGATTGTAAACCACCTGCAGTTTGCGATTGCGGTGGAGGAATCATAAACGATGTTGCTGATATGTTTCCTAAACGAATAAAAGATGTTTTTCAAGCATTCTGAAACATGACCCAATCGAAACTAACCTGGTGGAACAAATGCTGTTTGTGGATGTGGTGGGTAATTTGTTTGAGCAAATGAATGTGACATATTACCTGGTTGTCCTGTAGGGAAAAGTCGTACGAAAGGTGGAGGTTGCGGTGCAGGATTAGACTGAGATGATGGAACTTGTTGCGGCGGCGGCGGCGGCGGCTGCTGCTGCTGCTGCTGCTGTTGCGATTGTTGCTGTTGTTGAGAGATTTGATGATGAGGAGGAAGATGATGATAAGGTTGATTTTGAGAAAATTGATGTTGATGGGAATTATTACTGTCAACAACTGATGGCGGTGGCACTGTTTGGGGGCCCGATGGCATAGATAATGTATCTGGTCGATAAATCTATTTGAAAGAAATAATATCTCTCTGTTTGTCTTATATGATGAGAGTTGCCATGTCTGATATTTACCTGAACATATTGTCCATCAGGTGTTAATGGGTAAGAATTTGTTGGTGGAGGTTGTGGCTGTTGTTGCTGTTGCAAAGCATGCGCAGGAAACAGATATTGTATTTGTCCACCATGCTGTTGATGAAAGATGATCGGTACTCGTATACCAGGTGCATGTTGTGATGGCACTTGATTCGGACCATTTGTTACTACACCGCCTGCTCCAGGCGGAAGTGGTTGCTGTTGAGGAATAAAATTAGATGCTGTCGGAGGTATCATAGGTACATAACTATACATATGGGCTCCACCCGTCTGATGTTTATAATCATAGTCAACAGGTGGCTGTTGTGATTGAGTATAAAACGAAGTGCCTGTTGGTGGAAGTAATGTTGCTGCATTGGGATTCGATGCTATCATTGAGGCATACATGGATGGCCGGGTCATACTTAAATTTACTGATGGCGGTTGTTGTGTTGGATAAATAGATGGAGCTAAAACCAATGGCAACATGGGAAGCGAATAGCTTTACGCTCAAAAGTGTTTGAGTACTTACTTCTATTTGCCGAGGTATTGAGCATATGACTAGATGGATCCATAGTTTTTCCCGTTGGATACTGTTGTACATGATTATTAGTTGCTTGTTGTGAATGCTGATACGCATAGGAACGATGTTGATGAGAACTGTTCTGATGTTGCTGTTTACGGTACGAAGGTCGTGCATAATTTGAATGTTGCTTTTGATTTATTTTAGCATTTTTATTTGTTATTAATGCGTTCGATTGCTCATTGGAATCATTGAAAATTCTGGCGCGTGTCTCAGCATAATTGTTAACGCGTTCTGAATATGGTTTTGATAGTGGTTGGGTTTTATTTGCCATCGTCGATGTTGTTATCTGTGAATTCGTATAATCATCATTCAGATCGTTACGCTGCGAATGTTCATGATTGGGATGCTTTTCGTGTCGACGTAAAATACGACGCGCAGGAATCTCTGTTGCGCTTGTTGCCGATGTAGAATTCTCCGCTGCTGAAGCACCATTCGTTGCACCGATCACTTCATCCTCTGGAATGCATTTTTGAAATGAAAAATTGGGACTAGATGGTAGACAAAAAGGCAAATATGAATATGCTTCATATGATGAAGTTGTATATCATACATTCGAGTGTTCGATGTTTTTGTCACAACAACAGCTTGTCCATTTTTATCAACATTATGATCGAGGCCAAAGAATGCTGCTACACGGTGAACAATCATACGCTCATCTATGGGTTAAAAAGGTCATTATTTTCTATGAGGAAAAAGATGAATGATGTCTACATGAATTCATTGCTTGAAATTGATGCGATGTTTGTTCGTCATTTTGAATGAATTGTTGAAGAACTGTTTCGAGTTGCAGAAATAATGTTCGATCTTTGGGATTATTTCTTAGTGTTGTTGCAATGAAAGATTCAGTATCGACACCGGAAAAATCTTTATATGGATCAGTTGCACAAATATTATTCGTAGATGTATTGGCATTATTAGTAGTTGCATCGTGATTTGTGGTCACTTCACTTTCGTTATTTGACGATGATGATGTCGAAGAGGCAGCTGTTGTTATCTCAATTGCATGATTAGTTTTAGAATTAGTAGTGTTCACTCCATCGTCATCACCACCGGAGGAAAGACGACGATCGTCGCTATCACCAGTCTAAGAAACAAACCAGTATTCGTTTCTGTTTTCTTAGATATTAAATCACTTACACATTCAGATTTCTCATCTGCTCCATCCTCAATACCATCACACTGTTCAGATGGTAGAATGATACCTGTAAAACAAATTTGAAATAAAAAAAAACACATTTCTTTTCGGGAGGGGGGATGAGAGGAGGCGTTCGCTAACCATCATCAACATTAGCCGTTGTATTATTATTTTTATCAGGTTTTGTTAATTGTACTACCATTGTTGATGGCACACAACATGAATCACCAAATTCAGCCATTCGAAACGGGGAAAAAACAAGATTCTTCGAGTTTTTTTTTTAATAAATATTATTGTATTAAAGTATAATTTATGCAAGCACCATCAACACGATGTGTATGGAAGAAATACAAAAAGATGATCACATGAAATGAATTTGTAACTAAACAGAACAAAAGTCATAGAAAATTTGATGTTGTCTTGCATAGATACAAGTCATGTCTCTACCTGTATGTTTCGATATACTTGACTGGAAAAAAAAATACTTAATAAAATGTACAAAACAACAGTATCGTATAGAAAAAAGAAAGAAAAACCAGGAGAAATATCGTTCTTTTTTTTCTGTTGATGAACTGATTTTTTTGTGTTGAAGAGTGAAGTACAGAAGAAGGAGGAGAAGAAGCAAACAAACAAATCGGAGAAAGAGCGTTGAAAAAAAACAAGATGTCAACAAATTAAAAATAAACAAATTCTTTATTCGTTTATTCTCACGTTGATTCTCTATTAATATCGAAATGAAAATAATTTTTATATTTTATTTGATTTTTCAAAGAATTTTTTCATCGAGATTTACACACGTCGCTAATACTTTGTCTTCCAGAAAAAAAGTTATGTTCGCAGCTGAGAATAGAATTGATTTTTGTGTATCTTTTTGGCGATTAATTGATTCTTTTCTGAAATGAAATAGAATTTTTTTTTTGGACGAAGATATTCCGATATTATAGAGGTCACGACTTTTGATCAATGGTTTTAGTCTATCGACCAATAGGAACACGAGTTTGGGATTACATCAGAAATTAGGTTTTCACATATATATATTACCAAATTGACACAATTCGAACGACTTTACTGTTGAAGACATAAACATTAAACATGGCTGATGGAGGTGATGCACCAGATGATGTAAGTAGACAGTTTTTTGCTGATCAAATGAGCAAAATGTATGTACGAAATTTTTCTAGTCGATATTCGATTTGAGCAAGAAGAAGAAGAAGAAGAAACCAAAAGATGATGCTGCAGGCGCTGAAAAAGAGGGCGATGAGAATATTCCCACCGAACAGCAAACAGCAACCAAAGAAAAGAAGAGCAAAAGTGTTGCTTTCGCTGCTGAAGCATCGGAAGTATGTGTTGAAAAGAATAATTCATCTTTTAGTTATTAGAACGATTGGATCTTTAGAATCAAGAGAATCAAAATACTGAACCAGGAGTCGGTGGTGCCGCTGGAGACGATGACGATGATGATGATGTTCTTGCTACTCGTAAGAAAAAGAAGAAGAAATCTGTGAAAACTGACGCAACTGGTGAAGGCGATACTCAAGTAAAGATAAACGAACTTCTCCAATGAATAGTAAAGATGTTCTTTTTCTTGTAGAAAGAAACGACAACTGGAGCAGCTAGTGATGAAACAGCAACCGATGCGACATCCGTACAAGGGGAATACACCTATGATGATGTAAGGGCAATAGAACTTGCCAATGGCGCTGAAGAAACATATGAATAATTTCTTCTTTTTTCGTTATGTATTTAGTTACTAACTCGGGTATTCAATATCATTCGTGAAAAGAATCCTAATGTCATCGAAGGTGAAAAAATCAAATTAACTTTGAAACCACCACAAGTAGCACGTATCGGTACAAAACGTACCTCGTTCTCCAATTTCGGTGAAATTTGCAAATCGTAAGTGCTTTCTTTTCTTACGAGATGTTCTAAATGGAATCGAAATTATATAGACTTAAACGACAAGAGAAACATTTACATCAATACCTACTTGCTGAATTGGGTACAAAGTGAGTGATTTCAATCGAGTTGATTTCTTGTATAATATATTCTTATAACTTTTAGTGGTTCCATCGATGCCAACAATGCATTGATCATCAAAGGACGTTTTCAACAGAAACAAATCGAAAGTGTCCTTCGATCATATATCAGTAAGAACCGATTGATTTTGAATTCTCGTCTACTCCAGCCCTTTCTTTTTTTACAGAGGAATACGTTATTTGTAAAACGTGTCGATCGCCTGATACTTTGTTGCAGAAGGAAGAACGTCTATCCGTACTTTTGTGTAATAATTGTCGTTCGCGCTACTTCGTTTCCGGTATCAAGACTGGTTTTCAAGCTCAAGTTGGCAAACGTGCTGCAACACGTGCGAAAGCGACTTGAAACATCCTTCTCTTTTTCTCTCGGTTATTTTCTTTTTCTTTCTGTGGTCTTGGATTTGCTGAGTTTACTTTTTATTTAAATAAAAGCAAAGCATGAAGAAAACTATGTGTTTAAAAAGAGAAAAGACAAAAAGCAACCATGCCTAATTCTGATTGCAGATGAATAGATACTTGAAGATTTGTTCCTCTATTATTTCGAACAATGGAAAAAGTCGAATTCTTCTGTCCAGATTTCAGCATACATCGTAGGTTTTTAACTGAAGAAGAAAAATTTCCATTCACAGATAACTTCCTTTAGAACGGCTAAACCAGTCAATCTAGCCGAAGATGTGTACAATCCACCAGATGGTAAAGTCGATCCAGAGCGGTGCTTGATTATAGCGTACGTACATTTTCTATAAACTAGTTCTCTCAATCAACTTTTCCTTATGTAGACATGGCTTATTTGGTTTTCGCACGAATTGGAGATCATTAGCGAAAGCCTTCAGTGAACGTGCAAATATTAAAGTAAGTATGAGAAACTTATTTATCCCCTTTCATTTATCTAATTGAATGCTTTCAGGTAGTATCCGTTGATATGCGCAATCATGGTGATTCTCCGTACACGACAACCATGACTTATGATGACATGGCTGCAGATTTGATGCAAACAATTCGAAAACATAATATGCCGAAAACAATCTTGATGGGCCACAGTATGGGCGGCAAAGCAGCCATGCTCGTTGCTTTGCAAGAAGTAAGTCTCATGGGAAATAAGTGAATTTGTTTGTTTCTCCTGGTAGATTTAGCCTGCACTAATACGAAAATTGATCGTCGTTGATATTGCACCGACAATCAGCGCATCAGTAGGAGAAATTCCGAAGTATGCTCGCATTCTATTGGATAATATACAAAAAATTCAGCACGAGAAAGATATCGTAGCCGCACGACGTGCAATGGATAAAATACTTCAAGCATCAGCTGAATCATTACGACAGGTTCGTACTAGACACGATCAAATGATATATCAATCGATTGCAATATCTTTTTGTAGAACAAAAGTGTTCGTGATTTTCTTCTCATGCTTATTACTTCTGATGAATCAAGTGGGCAGTTTGTTTGGCGAGCGAATTTAGAAGTTTTAGAAGAACACATGGAGGATATCATGCTTTTTCCAACTGAATTCGATAATGCAAGGACTAATGTGGACACGCTATTTATTGCTGGTGGTAAATCAAATTATATAACGTAATATGAACTCGAATTTCGTTTTGACGATGTCCAACTATTCTCTATGCATACATTTTAGTGATCAGTCAATTCCGAAAATGAAACGTCTCTTCCCATCACATCGCTTGATTCGCATCCCAAATGCTGGACATTGGGTTCATTCAGAACGACCACATGACTTTTTAAATTGCGTGTTGCCCGAATTAGAAATCAAATAAAATACTTCTAACTAGATGAATAACAGTGTCTACAAATCATTCTATACAAAGAATGTGAATATGTATTTCAATACGAAAACGACTGAACACAATGTCACTGGTTTTTACGTAATTCGACAAGTGAATAAATCTGTATGCCCTAAGATGTGAAGAGAAAAACATCTGACATTCAGTCTGTTCTAAGAATTACTAATCAAGCATAGGAAATTTTGTGTCGCAATGATAACATAACAACACGTATAGAAGTGAAATGCGATAAAAAACCACCGGCTAATAGAAGGATAACACATAGACAAAATAGAAGATGAAGACGAAATCTTTGAAATGCTGGATTGCTTTGTTTGAATTCAAATTCATGATAATCAACGAGATGTTCGTATGCATGTGGACAGTAAACCTGCGCGATGCGAGCAAATGGCGAAAGATGTTCAATCGGTAAGTTCATTGTCATATGATGAAAATAATGTACGGAATAAATACTCGAATTTCTGATTAAATCCTCAATCCCATTTGTTGATTCTGTGCGGCGAAAAAACTGTGGTATTTGCTAAACAAACCAAAGTAAATTCAAAACCTTTCGCTCATGGGCATCGTCATCTTACATGATATGTGATTGGATAGAAAACGAACGACGGTTGAATATCAATGTCATGGCATTTGTCTTTCGAATGCACATGCAAAATATTGTCATCACAAATGCGTTTCAAGGCATCAGATATAGCCAATGGTCCAACACAATTCCAGCATAAACTATTAAATTGCTGATTAACAAACATTATTTGAATGTCCATTTGTATATCCAATAGTAGATGTTGTTTTTCAAATGTTAAAACAGCAACATTGACGCCGTCGCTTGATTCCAATGCAACTGTGTTCGCAAATGACTGAAAGCTTTTCAATGGAATAACATCGAGATCAAAATAAATTCCACCGTATTTGTATAGCAGTGCAGTACGTATGAAATCACTCATGTGTGATATGGCAAAATAACGAATGAACGGTATGCGTTTAGTTTGATTTAAACGAGCTAGCGTGGTGCCTGAGTATATATCATATTCATTGAAATGAACGAAACGTATGTTTGTATATGATCGCAAATGATTGAATGAACCTTTCTTCAAGTGAACAGTTTTACTGCGCATGAAAACAAAGACCAGACTAGTCAGATGTAAACGTGCAGCTGATTCAATTGAACAAGCATGTCGGGAGAGTAGATCATCATTCTCAGATGTTTGCACAAAGAAGATTTTCGGTCGGCTATTAATTAACTCAAATTCTCGTTGGGAAAGATCTTCTAACAAAAGATGATTTTCATCTACTTGAATGTGACTGTTTGTCGCATCACTGAAGTCGACCGTGAAAACGTTGAAGATGCCATACAAGCTTGCTCGTGATAATTGAGTTATTGATATATAAATAATTAAAAAAACAACTAAAGTAGAATATTTAATGATCATCAACGCTTTTTATCTAACAAGAAAACAGAAACACTTACTCATAAAAATCAACGGCCATCTTAGACTATTGATAGTTCTAAATAAATCAGCAGAAAAAGGAATGATTAATGTTATTTTTCAGCTTTGTATTTGTTGAATAATCCTCGATAGATTGTTATATGTTTGTTGTGTCCTCAGAAGGAGTAATTATTCGTTTGCATGAGGAAATGAAAGAAAGGAAATTCGAATGAAGAATCGACGAGAACGACCTAAGATGTGTATTAATCGATTTTTCGTATGTATAAGAGATTATTCATGATTGATGTCGAAGTCTCGGGTTCAAATCGTTTTTCTTAGACGAAGCATCTTCATCAGGTGTCACTTACTTCAGTCTGAGTACGAACATAGTGATTTGTTGGTTTGGTACGAAGAAGTTTGTATTCATTTAATCAACGCAGTTCAGAGCATCTAAAAGAAAAGCAATTTATTGGTTTAATGAAGTAAATATCTTCTGTTCGCATGGCATGATAGAGAGTATGGATGTGCCTGTTTCTGTCATTGATGGAAGAAGGGGAAAAGAAAGAAAGAAAGATGACGTAGGGGAAAGGTATTTCTGATCTTTTTCTCTCGTTTTTGTTCTCTCGCATGCAGTTTAATCATGATACGTTGAGAATTTAGAAGGATAAACTTATTCTCAGATATTTCACACTGATATTTGTACGATAAACTTCATGGATTACTCATAGTTTTAAGTAGAGTAACCGAAGGCACGTACGCTGTTCGTAAGATTAACATCTATATACACCAACTTACTGCTCTCTGAGAGTCATTTTCAAAACGACAACATAAATGTGGCAAAAGAGACGAAGGACAGATCAAGAGAAGATACAAAAAATTACTTTTTTTTGTTCCTGTTGCCCCTTCCGTGCTCCTCTCATTCCCACCATTTCTGTCGTTATACAACTAATGCAAATCCTTCGTTTAGTCTCCCATACTTCATTTAGGCTATCACATTTCTGAATAGAAACACAACTTTATCGAACAGCGATAAGCCACAGCGAGGGAAGCGGTGTAGATATGGAACTGTGCTGTAGTCGTCCCAACGAGAAAGGGGAAAAATATTCGAGAAAGAGAGCAAAAACTGTATGGAGAGAAATTCGATTTGAAAGAGATCAATCGAATTGCAATGACATTGATAATCTTCAGTTAGATCAAAATACGAAGTTCACTGCATAGGTTTCATCTTTTTTTCATTAGAGTTCACATAATCATTTGACACATGTGGTACATATTGGTAAAAGAATCAAGCGAGATAAACAATTTTTCTTTGTATGGTATTAGTAATCTAATAAAAATATATGGGTAAATTTTAAGTAGAACGGTAGCCAGACAAGAAGATTTATGACAATCCTCAAAGTAAGACTTTTTATTCAAATATTTGTCAAAATCAATCACTTGCGATTAACATCGTCATTATTGACATATAGATCGTTTTTTCTGTGTGTTTGTTTCATCTTTAATTTCTTTATGAATTGGACGAACACATTCGTCCGTATGACTGTTCGAATGTTTTCTCGAATGACAGATTATTCGTAGACATCGATGACTTGCCTTTCGCCGATGAAAAATAGTTTGCTTAATCGATATTAATAGAAATAAGAAAAACTGTTTGAATAAAAGATAATATTCAGCATGGATCGATCGAAAACATCTTGATCTTTTCTCGTTTTCTTCTTCCTAATTTCGTATTTAAGTTTTCATTAATAGATAAACTATAATAATCACCGTTCCCTCGATACCTGACATACGACCTGCCCAATTTTCATGCAATTAACTGAAAAATAGCCATTTCTAATTTCTATTGCATAAAAGTGCACTTATGCATAAACACACGTTTTAGACGTGCAGGTACTATGCTCACCGCTTGTCTTTATTTTGTTTTCTCTTATTAGAAATAGTCATTCATTTGTTGACAAGCACAATATCGTTTTATTTATCATTTAATGATAAATGCGTGAGAGAGCTAGGAAGAAAAGGACATTCGCATCGCACGATGCGGTCGGACACGGATGAATTGATTCACATACAAGTGTCAGGCGAGAACCTGATATCTGATGTTTTTGTCTTGTGAGCGATATTTTCTCTCCACCCGATTGATCATCTACGTGACATCCAACCGTATATATATACACACAAAGCAGCTGCTCCTTTTCATATATACATCAATACTCGTTCCTGATCGAAGTCCAATCAATCTGTCTATTACAATGTACGGCACAGGCATGAATCCCCGTATGATGAACCATTATTTGAGAGTGGCACATGAAATGAATAATTATGTTGCTTCGTCAGCACATAACTATTATCGAACTCAAACCTATTCGTTTCTTCGCGATCGGCGCAACTTCCTAACAGCATATCAACCACAAACATTGATGACTGCTGGCGTCGGTAACATGCTTGCCTATGGTTTATATGCACTTCGAATGCCTCAATCAGTAGTGAACTTTGGCTATAGACTTGGCTATATGATGGATACACATGCGGTCTATTAACTTTTGCAAAATTTTCTCTCTTTTGCTTCACTTTTTCTCTCTATGATAATATGCTATAAGTCAGTTGTATGTATGTGCATGTAGTTTTTTGTTTTAAATCGATTATTCGAGTAAAGATTACCTATATGAACAACATTTATGAATACAAACATTAATACAGAAGGAGACGAAAAACACGACAAGAAAAAGACACAAATGTTTAACTAGTCAAATTTGTTTTCTTGTTTTGCGCAATGTTGCGTTCGATTAGAAAGCATAGCGTGTACGAATATCTTCCAGTTTCTTCGCCACTTCACTTGCCGTACGATCAAGACCTTCGGCGATGGATTTTTGTTTGTTTATGTCCAAATGATTGTATTGTTCGCAAAGATCGCCGTCGAGAACGTTCTAAAGTACGGGAAAAGTTAAGTTTATGAATAGGTCATGGACATAATGATCGATAACGTCAATCATACGGTTATTTCTGAATATGAATAGACACATGTCAAAAGATGCTTATCACAATCGAGACTAGTCGAATGCGACGTTAAAAGTACAGAAAATGTTTCATTTTTCGACTTTTTTAAGCATTTAATTGACTTGCTATCTGATTGCTTACCTTAACAGGATAGTAATAAGACCGAAAAGCCAGATGTTCTCGGCCAACTAGCGTTTGATACTCAGCTCGCATATACATTTCCAAGTGTTGAAAGAAGTCATAATCCTAGAAAACAAACATACTTCTGGTCATTATTATCAAACATATATCAAAACAGCAAATGAGTGATCAGATATTAACATGGTAATTATCGTCATTAGTCATCCGAATTGTAAACGACTATGTTTTAGTCATCATTTCACACATTTGCTGTCTTTTTCCCTTCATTTCATTTTATTTTACCTCATTTGATGCAAAAGGTATTAGCACTCCAATGGAGCCTGATAATGTTGTGTAGACAAGAGATTCAGATCCACCTGGAATCAATGTTGCTCGTTGGACAGATGTAACCATTTCTCCCACATAGAAATGAGCGAGTATATCACACTAAAACAGAGCTATGCATTATAACCGAAGTTGTGCATTTCGCTCAGTAATTACTTTATTCGGTGCACCATTCAAGAGACCACGATCCCATAAGCCCTTACTTCCTGTTGGGTCGATTTCGATATCATCGTTAGCATCGACAGGAACACGTAACTGAATAGCAAACAAAAGTTAAACTGTGTCTTCCGTAGTAATTCATCAGTGACTTACAATAGCGATATTACCAAACTTATCCGTTACACAGACAGTACTGTAATCTAATAAACAGCATGCAACAGTAAAACGCGCACAAGTATCATCAGCAAATGTCACTAATTGATTTTCCATTGTTTTATAACGAAGGATATGTATACTTTCTTGAATATCTGTAACAAATGCTCGATTACCGACGGCATGTATCGTCACTATGTGATTGGGAATGTTCTAAATATATAAAGAAAAACGATGATGAACTTCTCTCGAAAACGACACCGATAAGCTTGTAAATGATTTATACACGTCAATATGTATGAAAGAAAACAGTTAACGAGCTAAAATCATTCCGATTAATCTTCTTCTGTACGATTTCAATATTTCATTTGAGGAAATATTGAATTTTGTTCGACAGAAGATATTCGTTGAAAAATAAATCCATTCGACTTACTCTGTTTTCACATTTTTTCAATAATTTCTTCTTTCCAATTTCATAAATACGTAAACTCGATCCAACACCGATCAAAGCACGGCCCATAAATGGACATATGGCAGCTATTTGAAATAAACAAAAACGAACGCTTTAATTTCGACAGAGAATAATTTATCGTTTTACATACACGGAACTTCATCAACAACCGTTCTATGAATAAAATGAAGTTTATCACCATTTTCCAAGACGAGAAAGCAGTAAATCATTCCACCAGAATGTGAACGAGGCGAGAGAACAAGATCTCGTGCAACACCGACTAATAAAAATACATCCGTTGGACGTGTATCAAACCGCATTAAACTTAAACTAAAATATACGACAAAGAATAAGAGATAACAATAGATAATCATTTCTCTTTACCAAACAGCTGATTCATTTTGTTCAAATTCACGGAGGAATTTCGTTTCGCCACTGATTGTATCCATAACACGTAACTGTGAAGCCCACATGCCGTTGGCTGCCTTTGGTGCGCCAAATGTTTCTTCGGGAATTCTTTCAGCTAACATAGCATTGGCTATTTCTTGTACAGATTCTCGATTTTCGCTGTCAGCTGCATCGATCATCTCCTTAAATCAGAGGAATGCATAGTTTCTTTCCTTTCCTTTCTATCAAATGATAATTTCAACAAACTTTGCTAATTTGTTCCCGTTTCTGTTGTTTACTTGCTTCTGTATAAGCTAGATGATCGGATTCGATCAAGTAGAGTCGATAAACTTCGGGATAGATGATGAAACGACGTGGTGTTAGCTTTAGCTTATGAATAGCTTGATTGAATATCGCACCAAGTTTTTCCAATGTTAAAATTCTGTACAAAAAAAGCAGAAGCAGATTAGTCACTGACATCTTCGTCATACAATTAAAAAATTACCGAAGAGTATTGCCAGCGATAGCAACAATACCTTCAGGACATTGTTCCGATGCGAAGCCCGAAGCATATTCAAGAGATTCGTATGATAGGGGAGTTAAGTGAAAACGACCTTGATACGTGTAACTAAGCCATGTACGACTGGACATTGCTAAAACCTAGAGAAAGAACAGTAAAACATTTGAAGAAAGCAGACATTGTTGATTGTACTCACAGCTTCGTTTCCTTGCATTAAAATTCGAAATAATTTCACTGGTTTCGAACCAAGGTATCGTGTTCGAGTATCTGACATATCGCCTGTAACCGAATCCAGTACACTTCTTAGGAGTACACCATTCTACACGAGAAGGAAAGATTAGTTATTTTCTTTTGTTTGAAACAAACATAAAGATTCACTCATTCTACCTGTAAACCAATATTTAAAAAGGAAGTCGTAGTCGGCCCAATTTGTTGTTCGCGACCACTACTGGAATCAACCACAACGCCACCTTCGGTTGTCTTCATGTCAACAATACATAAGGTTTCAGCCGGAGCTGGTAAGGCTTGCATACTCAACCGACTCAAACAATCCTATAAATAACCGAATTTGATTAAGAATCATTCGAATACTTTTTTAAAATACCTGTGGATCTAGTGAAATAATTCGCACAGTACTATCTGAAAGGCCGACGGCAAGAAAACGTGATCGTTGTTCACCTTCGGGTATTGAACCCAAGGCCATACAGACGATATCACCGGGCATTTCTTTTCTTTCAGTGTATTCATTCAATTGACCGGTCTAAAGTTTTGAACAAAAATATTGAACATATGAAATCTATTTGCTGGAAACTCACTGTATCCATTTCGAAATAAACAAGTTCGCCACCAGTTAAACCAATAACAACCTGTCGTTGATTAACAGCGGCACGTGTAATGGCTTTCTTTCCTGGTGCACGCCATTCGTTCACACGTTTATCAGCTCGGATATGTCGAATACCTTCACGATAAATCTAAAGCAAACAAATTCTTTCCGATCAAATAGATCACATGAAGAGCAATGACAAACCTGAAGTAATCCATCGTCACCCAATTGGCTACATGACAATGTTGGCGTCGTACCCAGAAAGCCAGAATCAGCTACTTCTTCAACGGTTTCACCGATAGATAGTACTAGAGTAGCATTGGAAAATGAGACAACAATGTATGAATCGTATGGATCTAAGTAAAATATAAGAATAGGTATATGAAGTGGGCACAGTTTCGAAACTACCATCAATTCTTTTCTTCACAGTCCATACAGCATTGGGATTACCAGGTAATTCTGAGACGGCCATCTCTGTTACCTAAAATAATCAAAAAGAAATCGCGAATTTTAGCTTTGGTTTTCAAACATCTTTCTCTACATACTTCTAAACCGTGACGAAGAATACGAAGCGTTGAATGGGGCCCACGGCCACATGTAACATACAGTTGCGGTGTATCTTCATTAGCAAGATCAGCAATGTGACACGCAGTGATAGGTGATAAACTGTCCATTTCGTCGACTAGGATTAAATTCTTGAGTTTACGTGGTACAAAAAAGAACGTGTCTTCTTCTTCAAGTCGTTCCGATGAACTAAACTCTGGTTCATCATCAGCATCACCCAATTGAGTTATTTGGTATAAATAACTATTCAATTATCAGAGTTAGTTTATCATCACAGAGTGAAATCTGTTACTTACTGATTGCCAAATTCAGAAGCCAGAAAAAGAAAACCATTTCGAAGAACACACATCGCAGCAGCCACAGGTACAGTATCGAAGTATTTCAAACGAATTTCTGTAACCTATCGCAAGGAAAAAGAAGGCATTATTAGTAGTTGAACAACAATTGTTCCAGTGAAATGAGTCTCTATAAATTATTGATAGAAAAGCAGAATCAGAATTGAACAAGAATATTCTAATCAATTGTTTCATATGGCAACACGTTCAATACAAAAATCATCCTATACTGCTTTCTCGATCGACAATTTCAAATCCGTAATAAAGAGAGTTTCTTACCATATCGGCATCATGAGTCAAAGTAATTTTGAAAATATCGCCTTGCTCAGTTTGGACAAGAAAGAACAATATATTTTTCGTTTTATGCGTGGCTGCTGCAACAATAATCATCGTTCGTTCTTGATCATCGATTTCGTTCTAAGAGATAGACAAAAAAATCATCGTGTAACGATTTTCATAGAATATATATATATTTACTCGACGTCTTGGTATTGGACAACGAATATCTGGTTGATCACCAAAATTTTTAAATGTGATATAATTTTCCGAGCAAACAAGTACACCACTTGGTCCTTCGTTTCCACCCGGTACAGTAATAAGTAAATTAGCGAATTTCTCTAATGGTTCGGAATATTTTCTCACAACATGGTTAAGACCTAAGTCAAGTTCGTAGAATGTTAAAGATTGTTTAATCTCATTTGCTGCTTGGCCAGTAGGATCATTGTCACATTCCTTATCATCAGATAGAAATGAATATGTTTCCACGATAGGAAGAATATTACCTCATAGTCCACTTCCAAACAAGCAAAAACTGGATTTTCGAAGCCAACATCAACACCGACAATGCAATATGTTATTGTATTTGCTTTGTGTGCTTCTAGTGGCGATGAAATGGTTAGTCGTGCTTGAGAATCACGATTCAGTATATAAACTAACTTCTGCTTTTCGAGTGCGCCTGAAAATAACGAGAAAATTGTTCAAGCAGAATTCAAATAGTTATCGCTTACCAATAAGTACTGCACGTCCTTTTGGATCGACAGCTAAGTATTGTCCAGGAACGATTCTTCTACAACCAGATTTTCCGAACGTTTCTTGATGTACCTAACTGAAGAAAAGTCTCTTACAAATTTGAATAAAATCCACGTTTCTTGCCTTTTCTATGACGTTTTTTTGTCCATTATATTCAAGAATAAGTATCCGACCAGAATCACTACCAACGACAATATAATCTAAAAATTGATACGCATGAAATTCTTTGGACGCATCCAAGTCACGCTGTTTACCTCGATTACTACCCGACAATCGAATAGGATTAAGTGAGCGAATAATACCAAATACATTATAGCTTAACAATGTATGGATTTTACCGGTGCTTGCATCTGGTTTTAGAACTTCTAATACACAACCACGTGAAACAATGATCTCTTGCTGCTTTGGACCGGAGAAATTTCCATGGATGACATGAGTTATACCACCGGGACGTTGTAAAGTTAAATTGTATAACTTCATCTATAGAAAAATAAACCGAACGACTTTAATTGTAGACTTGTGAAAGTTTACTTTTGCGCAAGTAGACAAAAGATACGAAATGAACGAACGCTACGAAACTGTTTTGATTGGTGTGAGGACGAGTTGCCTCTATCAAATTGAACTTTTAGGCAAAAAATTCAACTAATTAATTCATACAAAAACAAATTTAAAACTATTTTAGAATCTTTCCTGGCTAAGACGTTACTGGACTCATTTGGTTATATCATAGATGGCGCGCGCGATAGGGTAAGCTATTTTTCCACTTAGAGAATGGGTCAATTCGTTAAAAGCAATTAACGCTCAACATCTACATGTGTTCTGTTGAATTCACATAATTTTACATCATTGACTCTCTTTTTCTGTCTTGAATTCTTTTCTTCTAATAATTTATTTCGACTTATTCATTACTGTTAATCTTGATTGAGTCTATTCATTCAATAATGGCGGTCGTCTCCTTCTTCTTCTTAAAGATCGAATCAATTATTAATATAAAACCGGATCAAACATAATTATATCGATTTTTCCTGTTAATTTTCATCGAAGAAAAAGAAAAGGATCACTTCCGGGTGAACGCCTTCTGACAATTCTTTAACTCCTATACTTCAAAATACGGCAGATGCCATATTGTTAACAGACATGCATATGTAGATAGATAGACTTTTATTTCTTATATGACAAAACAAAAGAGGAGAGAAAAAAAGAAAGAAAGAGGAAAAGAAATGAAGGAGATGACGAAGAGGTCTACCAATTGAATCTTTCTTTTTTTTTTCTGAGAATACTTTCATTCGCTTTATAAAAGCAAACCTCTGCTTTAGTCAAAATAAAAATAGTATCGTTTCTTTTGGTTTGCTGTGTTCTATTACTGTGGAAAAGCTGAATATTGATTTGATACTTGTGTTGAATTAAGATTAAAGGCAGATGTATTGGTTACACTTGATGATGACGATGAGGATGCAGTGGTTGGAATTGTTCCATTCGGAAATGTATTATTAGTTAATAACATATCTCGAATTAACGATTCAATAGGTGTTTTGCCAACCAGACGAACGAAAAAGATCTCTTTGATCACTTGTGAACTAACTAATTTCAATGAGGGTAAACGAAGTAATAGTTTACCAAAACGATTCATATGTGATGGATATTGACTTTTAATATATTCTTCGAGAGCAAGAACAGATTTTTCCTGTAAACCATCAACATGTCCAGGATCGGATAAGCCCGATGCATCTGAAATTGAACAACAACGTCAGATCGTTTGTTTTCCGAATTGCCTATCTTACCTGGTGTAAATAGAATAATTGCTTTTAAACAGGAATATTCTGCATGGTCTAAGTGCATCAGTTTGAACTTTTCTACTTGTTCTTGAAATTTTCGTGTTTGATCCAGATAAGTCTGGACTTTATCTGAATCAATGGTATTATTATGAATACCATTTAAGATTAATAATTGCGTCGCCTGTATCGGCATGTTACATTGACTGGCATTCAACAGAAATAATTCATTCCATGTGACTTGTAATAACAAGGATTGATCATTGAGGGTTAATTCTCGGAAAAATGGAATATTTCGTGCCCATTCAACGGCACCGAAGAGGAGACTAGCCGCTAATTCACATGCATTGTCCATATTAATCATATTCGGATTGGTATTTTCTGAGGATGTTGACGAATTTGAATTGGATGAACTACCTGCAGCTGGAGTTGATGATGAAGACGATTGCAGACGATTGGATATGAATGAATAAGATTCTGCACGAACTAAGTGCGAGATATAGTTGTTTAAATAATTATGTGCATCGGGTGGAAAAGTAAAATGGCCGTATGTATTGGAAACGGATGGAACACGACCGCGCTGGACAGCTTAGTGTACACGAAATAGGAAACTTTGATTATTAGTTTCTTTTACTACAAGAAAAATGGCTTACCTTCACGTCTCATGCCCATTTTCAAACAACGAGAAAATCGACAATATTGACATTGATTACGATGATGAGTATCGATCGGACACTTTCGACTAGAACGAAACTCTCCGTAGGGAAAAGCAACGGCTGTCCAAGACTTCGACTTACTTTCCGCGACATGTATAGTTAAGATTACGTCTAACTGAACGTTTAAAAAATGATTTACATCCTTCACATGTATATTGTCCATAATGTTTTCCACTTGATTTATCTCCGCAAACAACACATTCGACCATTTGTTTATCGTTCATCATTGACGAATGAGTATCTGGACGTTGATCGTCAATAATTGTATCATTGCTCCCATTGATAATGACATTGTTCGGTTCGATCTTCGGTTGGATATGTGATGATAAATTATATTGATTATCATTTGTTTCATTGGAAAATGTTGGACGACAGTGGTGTTGGACTTGTTGTTGAGAATCAATGGGAAGAAAGCGTGTATTATTATTATCTGTTGTTGACCATGATGGGGGAATATACTGCTGTTGATGATGATGATGATGATTCATTAATGTCATCGGTGAACCAAATGCAAACGCTGGAATATGATAAGAAGAAGAAAAACATGATCATTTTCAGAAAATTTTCTCCAATCGATAGAGTATGTCGTTAGCGGATGTGATAAAAAAAATGACCAATCCAGTACATTTACGTGCGCAGGAAAAAGAAATAGAGCGAATGAAATATGGGAAAAGAAGAGAAGAATAATATCACATATGCACAATTAAGTCTATCATGCTGATCATTTTCAAAACACATGTCAACTTATTCGAATTTTTCTATCAGGATAATAATAGATACTCAAATATACATGAACGAATATACATACATACATTTCTGTTCATGTCTAACTCAAGCAGCATATGTCAAGTGGAGCAATAGAGTCAAATGCTTTCAGGTGGGACGGAGGATATGGATCTACCTATTGAATCTTACAGATCCTTGTTGGCATAGAGTTCACATGAAGAAGAAGAAGAAGAAGATTTCCGTCTACTTACAATCCATTCCTATGATGTGAGTGTATTCATACTCGGACAAATCATGCAATAGCCGATGGTCAAAATAGAATGAGAGGAAGAATTTCTTTCGCTCTTTCTCTTCCTCTCCTCGCGTTTCTCTTCAATATATTCGGTTATCAAATACGTGCACATCGAGAACATTTGAGTCTCGTTAACTATATAGCTTCATATGACCTTGTATCAGAACGGATATTTGGTATTCACAATAAACGGACATGGTTTAGATACGACCTTTTTGTTGGTCATTATTAATGTAATAAACATATAAAAAGAATATTGTCTTTCAAGATAGTGAAAATCTACTTACTCAAGACGAAATTTTCGATGACAAAAAGAAAAGATAACAAGGAAAAGAATGACAAGATAGTATGAAGCTATGGGATACATGATGAGGGAGAAAAAATCGAAAGGAAAAGGTTAAGCAAACGTGACAACAACAATGAAGGAAAAGAACACAGAGAGAAAAAAGGTCTATATTCGTCGAGACAATGAATGATGAAGAAGACACCGAAATGTGTGTGTGTGTAACCTTCGCGACGCGTCTTCGCTTTTTTAAAAGATTTTTTCAAGGTGTATTGACAACAAGACCTTTATCTCGTTTTTGAACTCTTTTCTTTTTCTTATATCACGAGGATGAGAAGTAAGAAAGGGTTTCAATGATCGACGTCGTCATCATCATCATCATCTCTTATACCATACACTTATTACCACAATGACCTGAACTACATTCCAGACAGGACATTATTTCGTTTGAGAAACAAAACAAAATATATGTCTATCTCGCTCTCTCGTTGCCGGAATTCATTTATTCATTTCTTCATTGCATGTGATAAGAATTTGTCTAATGTGCGTTCAATTTAAGCTCAAAGATGAAAAAAAGGAATTAACAAAATATTTTCGTTTTCATCATTTCTTTCTTTCTCTCTCGCTCTGATTTCTGTCTGCTATTCGATGTACTCAATTCGGGACAATCAATATACACACGCATGCGAATAAATCTCGTTATATAATCAATTCATACCAAAATATGATCTATACAAGGCTGGCCAAGTCGAGGGCGATGGTAATAGTGTTGAGGTCTTGTTTGATAGCGTCGGGTCGTTGGACTCCATGAATGGCCTCTTTAACTCTTTTCTTTTTTTCCTGCTTTTAAATGTTTCAAGCAATGCCTATATGTTGAACAACCCTCTCTTCTCTCATTTTTTTTTCTTCTTTTTTTTCATGCTAACTATTGCTGCATTGTTAGCAGAGACTTTTTTCTTCTTTTTTTTGATTCATTGTTATAGGGAAAAGAAACGACTAACTACTGCCAATGAGAATGCATCTTTGATTGAAAAGAATTGACGAGAGAACATAAGCGAGAACAACTTCTAACAACATTATTTCAATTGCTGCTAAGAAAATGAGAAGAAAAAGAGGGAGAAAAAGAAGAAAAGAAGTTAGAGAGCATTGTGTTACTGATGTTGATGATGATGACGGCGAAATAGGGTGGAGACACATATATGCGCAGTCAGATGTTAACTAAAGTGACAGAAATCAAATAGGCATACTCGATATTCTAGCAGCCAACGGGCGAATGGGAGAGGTCTCTATAGAATTGTTGCGAAAGTGGTTAAATCAATTGTTCGTGTGATAGATGTAGTAACAAAAAAAGATAATCGAAGCGCGAGAACAAGTACTTACGATCCATGTCGATCTTTCCGGCTGTCTGTTCAAGTCAAAATCAATCTGATTAATAAGGTGTAACAATACATATATTCTTGATTTTCAATTATTAATTACGATGAAGAAGAAACCGACGACGTCGACGACAAATCTCTTTTATGCAACTGTTGAAGAGTTGAATCACTTGACGTTTACTTCTCTTTTTCTTTCTCTCTTCTCTGCTAAAATATTCTTTACACACACATGGACAGGGTCATATTAGTGGGTGGACTAAAAGCAATAGTAGATATGAACAAGAGCGAATGAATTAATTTGTTCGTGTGTTTTTTTTTCTCTGTGAAATACTGAATTCTACTAAATGGAATGGAATATTTCTTCTCTTCTTCTCTCCTCTCCTCTTGCTTATTTGTTCAAGTACAAGATAAAGATGTGTAAAGAACAAAAATGAAAGATGAACATTGACGTCAATTGAATCATGATTGAAATTGTCTATGTTTAGTTAGCGCGATAAGATAGATGAATTCTACATTTGACAAATGATTCACTAGAAGAAATTCATCGGCATTCTTTCTATTCATCGTTTACGGCAGAGAAATATATGTGTTGAACATCGATCGTTTTGAATAACGATTGAACTCAATACTCAAACAGATTGGCTGTATGTATGATTCAGATGCGAGTGATAGTGAATATTTCACATATGGAGATTGAAGAGAAATCATGTAGTTTTTGGAAAAAAACAAAAAATGTAATGGATGGGGTTAAAGTTATACGAAGTGTGCATTATCACAAACGTATGGTGTGATAGTTGCATGCTGCAATGAATGAATAAAATCTATGATGAATGTTGTTGGGAGAAGTTCGTTAAAAAAGTTTTTATTTCTTTGATAATAGCTGATTTTGTTGCTTCAACTGCCGTCGTATGCAGAACCGGTTTGTTAGGTAGTTTCATCAGTTCTTGATGCATCGGTGTCGTTGATTTCAAGGATTGTAAATCCGCTAATAGCACTGATATATCATTGGATAGTAATGGTTGATCATCGTTACCAACCGCTTGCAGTATAGTTTGTGGAAATTTTCCATAGTGAGCAGTTGCTGAAATAAGTATCGGCACGTCGTCACTTTTGAACAATTTGTCTGCAACATGTACACCGACCGCTGTGTGTGGATCGATGAGTTGTTGTGTTTCTAAGTAAACTTTTCTGATCATATCTCGGCATTCCTTCTCCGTTGTCCAGTCACCTCGAATTTCCGACTGGATTTGTTGAAGAAGGCTTCCATCCACTTGAAAATTGCGTTCATGTGCAAGTTTATTGAACAGTTGTTGAATCAATTCATAGTTTCCATCGGTTAATAGATAAAGAAAACGTTCGAGATTCGAACTAATCAGGATATCAATACTTGGACTAATAGTTTTCTGAAATGAACGATGACGAAGATCATAGGAACCAGTTCGAATGAAATCAGCAATAACATTATTTTCATTCGATGCGGTAATCAGATGTCGAATAGGTAAACCTAATCTTCGAGCATAGACAGCACCAAGCATATTGCCAAAATTTCCTGTCGGAATGCAAATGTCAATAGAATCACCGAAATTGATTCTATTCTGTCCCACAAGTTGTAAATAAGAATTTATTGTAAATACAACTTGGGGTAAGAATCGCGCCCAATTGATACTATTTGCTGATGAGAGATGGAGACCGGGAATCAATCGATGCACATCCGAGAGAAAGTTTCCATCGCTGAAAAGTTCCTTCACAGTCGTTTGACTAAATGCCAATGTTCTCGATGAGATATAAGTGAAATGAAAAAGTACTTACCAATAGTCAAAATCAGCGTCAACGCCTAAAACGCAAACATCACCGGTTGCAGTTTGCATTTGTGCCTTTTGTACCGTCGAAACACCGGTATTTGGATACAGAACAATCACAGGTGTACCGGGTAGTCGAGCGAAAGCATCAAGTGCTGCACAACCTGTATCTCCAGATGTAGCAACCAGTAGACTTAAACGTGTTCGTTTTTGTTCATTCTTCGATGTTAATTCGGTTGCAACTTGCATTAAACGAGGTAATAATTGTAGACTTAAATCCTTAAATGATGCTGTCGGCCCGTGGAACGTTTCCATTAAATATTGATTTTTCCGTAGATGATGAACAGGTAGAATTTCCTCTGGAAATGACGAATAAGCTTGCCATAGTAGAGTACGTAAATGAGACGGATGAAGAGTACCGAGAGGAAATCGTTCTATTACACGTAGTGCCACTTCAGGATAAGGTAGACCAACTAAACGTTGTAATTCACCAAGCGACATTGAGTTAAATGAACGAGAAACTACAAATCATCACATAGAGCATATGGTTTCTCTTCCTTCAAAGGAATTCTTACTGAAAAGACCACCATCTGGTGCAAGTCCTTGTTGAACAACATCGAGAAACTGTTGATATTTCATTTGCGAAGCACTTCGAGTGCTCTCATACATTTGAGACTGTGTGTCTAATTGTTTGACGATTTTCTCTGCTATATCCTTTGACGTTTCATTCAAACCAATAAGAATCCGAATATCATAGGATCTTTCATAAATATGCTCACGCCAAGTAAGTATATCATTCAATGTTTTTGTTCGCTGTCCAACAATACGATCAATACGCATGATTTCACAACGATTCAAAATTGTCTCCCGAGAAACGTCGAGATAAACGAAGATACCGGATTGGGAAAGATGTTTCATACATTGACTATGCAAGGGATTCGAGCCAGTTAGGGATATAATATGATTTTGAAGATCTAAGGCTAACAATTCTTGACCTTCTGCTTCAAGGAACTGTTCGTCACCAAGCTCAGACAATTTCGATGCAACACTCGTGTTCCACCGGGGCTCAAGCCAATCGTCGTCAATATCAAGAAGAGGCTTCTTCATCAGTCGGGCTAGCTCCCGTCCAATACTTGTTTTACCACTACCAGGTGGTCCCCTTAATGAAAAAAAAAACATGCAGAAGAAAATGTTCATGCTCTGACCCAACTTACATAATATAAATGTTACGTTGTTTGAACGCATCTGTATGTGGCAGTAATGGTCGTTGAAGTCCATTTCTATACCATTCTGCTTGCTGATCGAAACTTATTTTCTCCTTCATCAGTGTTAATTGTATCCGAGATGATTCTGTATGATGTTGTTGGCAAGAAAAAGTTAGAATATTCAAAACGATAGTTTATAATGTATGCTCAAATAGAAAATACTTTGAGTTATCTTTTGTTTACAGTATGTACATGTGCGAACCGCGTGGTTTTCTTTCGATTTCGATCTCTGCGTATGTATAAACATGATCACGCGCATTATCGTTCTTCACCTTGTCAAGGTTTATTTGATACAAAAGATTTATACACATATGCAGTATACAAAGCGCGAATGAATGAATGACAACAAAATTTAGGCGTTGATATAGATATTACGCTACAGAGATGGTTTAAGTAGTACACTCATTTAATCGTTTCGTACTTACAAAATGTGTTTACCGGTAAGAAACTACAAATTGATGTATGAATTCGTTCACTTCGTTTTTCTATGATATGTGTTTAGTTATGTTGCGACTGTGGTCCAGTAGATTGTATTGTATGTATTCCACTAGATTGTTGTTGTCCTGGTCGTGATAGAGGGTAAGGAAACATCTGGATGCGTTTTATGAACGATTTATTACAAGTGTTTGTAGAGTGATAACTACACAACCACGCCAACGCCCAACTCGAATTGATAAAATGAACTGACGACACGTTTGGCGAACTTCTAACCTTTTGTTTTTCGAATAATATCTCATGGTATAATGCTATTAATAAACAAGCGTGTATACTCTAATGGGACTGAAAAAGTTACGCATATCTTGACTAAATCAGGCACTTTCGATAGACTTGTAGAGGACAAAAGACTATTGAATTTCAAAGTATGCTAAGGCCAAAGCATCGTATGTATTCGAGTACCAAAAATAGATAAACCCATCTTCTGGAGTAAAAGTTTGTATTTGATATTTACTGTGACATGTGACGAATCATGGCTATTCTAATTGTAAAGTGGTAACAGATTCTGTTCTCAAAATACTTTTATCAGTTATATACTGAAATTACGAAACAATGTGTGAGAAAAATGAATTCGACTGTAGCACTGGTTAACAATTGCACTTGAGTACTGGGAATATTGTCATCTGTTTCACCTCTATATATTTCCAGTACTATCGTTAAGAGCGATCTAATACAACAGGCAGAGGAATGCATGTTACGCATATTCTCTTCATTATTACTTTTACTTCTCTGTACAGCGGTATCTATGGGTGTGACACAAATCCACATCAAGGTGTTTCAGTCGTAGCTGCTGGATCATTTCTGGCAGCAAGTAGTGAACAAGGCATTAATTGGTCACCATCAGAGACGAAAGGTCAAATGACATTCAATCAAGACACCTGTCGATATGAAAAGTCAATTGGAGGCTTACCACTGAATACGAACTACGAATGGAAAGTTGCTTTCAATGGAAAATGGGATGGTAGTAAAGGCTGCAGCAACGGTGCAAACTGTCAATTTAGTAGTGGCGCTTCAGGTGCAGTTCTCCTCATCTACAATCCATACAATGGACAACTTTCAACGAATCCATTAACTAGTGGATCAACAGTAGCGCCAAGTGGTTCGACGACTGTATCCACATCGACCTGTTCGGACCCATATAAAGGTCGAATCGTTCGAGCATCTGGTGACTACCAAATAGAATTAGGCAGTACTGCACTGTGGCTTGCCACTGAAGCTAATAGTCTGATGACTTATGATAGTACCAAGTGTATCTATTTTCTTATCCTTGTTGGTTTGAAACCCAACAAAATCTATGAATGGAAAGTAACGTTCGATAATATCTGGGCAGGCAGTGCTGGTTGTGGGGCAGGTGGAAACTGTAAGTTTACAACAAGTGGAGCCGGCACAGTACAATTGGAATTCGAACCTCTATCTAAACAACTAACGTATCGTCCACTTGCTACTGTTTGTGGTAATGGTCAATGTGAATTGGGTGAATCGTGTCGAACATGTTTGGCTGATTGTGGCGAATGTCCGCCAGCTGTCTGCGGTGATGGTGTTTGTGAAGAAAGTGAATCATGCAGTTCGTGTCCAGGTGATTGTGGAAAATGTCCTGTGTGTGGTGACGGCATTTGTCAGACTAATGAAAACTATCAAACATGTCCACAAGACTGTCCAAATGAATTGTCGGGATGCAATATTTTCCGAGAAGAAAGTTGTGAAGGTGGTTCACAATTCCATGCAAACGCTGGCGTTGAAGCGAAACGTTGGCAAACACCCAAGCCAGGTGCTAACGGTTATCAAGTATCTTATCAAGATTATCATGTACTTGTTGGTTATGCTGATATTATCTATACTGGTTCCGATCGACATGCTGCTGATGTTTGCTTGGAAATAAAACATCGCAATGCTGGTTCGGTTACATTAACATACTTGTTCGATGGAATACCACAAACAAACAAATGTAAACGATTTACCAACGCATACAAAGATATTCTGTTGGCAGAAGTCACAGCAAGCGATGGATCAACATTGAAGCTACCTGATATTGATTTCGTTTGGAATGCTAATTCAATAAGTAGTCGTTCAGGTGATTTTCGTAGTGGACAAAAAGGTGCTGTAGCAGAAATGTTTGGATGGCCGCATAAAGATGTGAAAGAAGAATGTGAATTTCTTGGCAAAGCCGGTTACTTGGGTGTCAAACTATTTCCCGTTCACGAACAATTGATGTCTACCCAACCATACGAAAATGCCATGAATCCATGGTATTTTATGTAAGTAATACCTTTCGAATTATTTCAATTGTTCTGATGCTTCATTTTTCTTTCTCCCCTAGGTACCAACCAGTTTCATATAATTTGGATGGCCGTATGGGTACGCGTGAAGAATTGCGTGATTTAATTCAAACATGTCGTAGACACGGTGTTCGAGTCTATATCGATGCTGTTCTAAACCATTTTACTGGTGCTGGGAATGATATGAATCAACATCGCAACCCAAATGGCTGTGTACGATGGGGAAATAAAACAACTAGTGCACCTGCTGAACGACAATCACCTTTTTACACGCATGCTTATACTTATCAGTACAATCCAAATACAGGCAAAGCACCATCGAACGAATTTCCAGCCGCTGCTATCGGCCCTGAAGATTTTCATTGTGATCGTGTGCTTGGTTCCTGGTCGGATTTGTTTATATTGAATAATGGCTGGCTCGTTGGTCTTACTGATCTCGATACGTCAAGAGAAACTGTCCGTGAACGACAGGCAGCTTATTTAGTTGATATGTTAAGTATTGGTGCTAGTGGTTTTCGTATCGACGCAGCTAAACACATGTCACCTGAAGATATTTCTGCAATCATGAAAAAAGTTCAAACTAAAATGGGTGGAAAATTACCAGATGATTTCTTTGTCTGGCTTGAAGTTCTTACAGGTAAGAATAAAAACAAGATTCTGTACACAATCGAATATACGGTATTATTTTTGTGTAAACCAAAGGCGGTGAAGCTGGCGTTATTTGGCAAGGTCCATCTTGGTATGGTACTATGTTTGAAAACATCTTGAAGAAAGATCTTGGTTCCGATGCTGAAGTGAATAAAATTAAAGTAAATTTCGTATCCTTCTTTTCAATGCGTTGAGATGAACTTTCTCGAATATTTTGTTTTTTATCAGATGTGGGATGGATTGTATCCAAAAGAACCACACAACAATCCAAGTGTTTCTCGTCATCGTGTTGTTATTCAAAACGATGATCATGATCAACAAAATCCCGGTTCAAGCAGTCGTGATATGGCACAGTTCGGTTGCGTTCTTGTAAAGAACTGTCCCATCTCTGAACATCGTAATTTTGAAATTCGTCTCTTTGCAAATCCAAACGGCGCCAGTAACAATAATGACGATTGGCCTATTCGATTTATTCTTTCATCTTACTATCACACACATGGCGATCTCGGAATTCCTGATGGTCTATCGTCCTGCGATCTTTGCACTACGACATGCGAAACATGCCGTAAATCAGTACCTTACATCAAGGCATACGATAGAATGGCATGTGCGTATACTGGTACTGGTTATACACGTACACATCGTGATATAGCAGTTATTAATGCTATGCGTTCGTGGATGAAAATGGCCCCTGTTTCAGCAGCATCTTTAGGTATCGCACATTGCGGATAAAGACCTGATCCTTGTACTTTTTTCCGATTGTTGAAAACATATGATCGTCAATCTGATAAAGATTTCACATCAGTAAGAATATTCGATCAATATCAACATGGAAGCTTTGTTTCCAAGAATGGTTCATTAGTTTTGTTGCTTGCATTCATGCATTCACTTTTGTACCATAAAATTCCAGAATTCATTCAGCTTATGGTCGAAGTTTCCATGGAAAACTTTTTCTTTCTGAAGGATCAGCTTGAACAATATCAGTTGAATCCGCCTCCAAGAAAATCCAATTTGGAATTTCACTAACACGAGACACTGTTTAGCTAACTCAGCTCCTGTATTTCAATCTTGATAATTTTGCTGCAGGAATAATGAATTCAGAACAAGAGAAAAAAGCTCATTAATCAACGAAGCCATCAGGATCGTTTCTTCCTAAATAAAAAAATATGACTTTCCTTCGTAAAATCTTTTTGGGCATGCAATAACATTGACTTACGCAAACGAATTCTTTCTTTTTCTTGCAACACTCCCGGCAGCAAACTGTTCAAGTTCTTCAACTGTAATCAGTTAATTGTGAACAGATTTTCTTTTTAGTTCATTGTTAAATAAATCAAGCTAGCAGATAAAATCCAAACAGTGAGAAAATTCGCGTTTATAATCATAATCTCTGTTAGTGGAAATTTTTTCATCATAAACTTTGTAATGAAACTTTATGTGATTTGAAATAGCTGCAACGGGAAACTTGCAGCGAAACCGATTGCCATATTTGTAGAACAGTCCTGCACATAAGCTAATGGAAACTACTGATACTAGGAATGCTTAAATTTACATGTTTTATAGCGTGACACTTCAATTGACTTATGAATTTGTGTGGGTCATGTTTTTTCATGACGATCTTTACCGAAATTAATGAATACAATCGCTAGACTTTGGCGGCTCGAATGACTTCATCGGTCAATTTTATTTTATTAATTTCCATCTGCTTGACAAAGAAAACTGGAAACTAAAAAGCTTGAGACGAACATAAAAACATAGGTATTGAACTTATAATGATAATCGGGTAGCTTGGTTTTGAGTAATCATATAATTACAAACAGGAAGAAACCGACTGAAATGACCTACAACCAAGCTCTTTTATAATTAGCGTAATTTCGTATTGTCTAGATTCATTGTGACGGTATTCTGAATGTAATGTTGAACAGAAAGCCTGCTTTCCTCGTTTACGGTAATAAGTAACGATTGCTGACAAATTTTGTTCGATGCACATTGAAAAGATGGATTCGTGCTTAGAATCCGTTAAGTAAACTATAAAGAAACGATCGGGCGAATTTGTTGCCGACGAATCAATACGATCATGTCGAAGAATGATTAGATGAAACAGCGTAAAATCATTGTGTGCATGTGAGCTGAAACTAGAATGCTGTCTAATGGATCAATACAAAAAAAAGTCGCGACATTCATTTGAAAGAAAATCAGGTCAATTTATTTTCTTTCGTCTTTCAATCGAAACTCGGCGCGGTTAAAGGAAACATCACTGTCATGTACATCAATTCTGTCAAAAGACTATTTTGGATATTGTTTGAGCAATTATTGAAGAGCTATTTGCAAACACTCAATGCTAAGTGATATTATTCGGATAAGACAGACGTTGTCGTACAATACTAAAACGAACAAAAAGGTTTGAAAGTAAATAAAAAAGACAATTCATGTCGTAATACATGTGATCGATCGAGTATTTCTCGAAATAATGTCTCATGTGTTCTTGATAATGAAAGAATATTAGAAAATCTTTTTCAATGGATATGCTCTCCAGTTTATTCAGAAAAGAACTTTTATAAAAATTCATTTGCAAATTGAAATATTCTCTCATAAGATGCTAATCTTTCAATATAATTCATTTTCGACACGGATGTTTTCTAATTTCGATCGTCGAAGATGTGCATAGACTTCTCGTCTTTTAGCTGATCTTGTTGTAATTCGAGTTTGGTTCACACACAACAATTGATTATTGCTCTCCATTCTCATTGGTAGCTACACATTCTCATGGTACAGCACGGATCTAAACATCATGACTCATGAACAGCAAATTAGTCAGTAGTGTATTTTGCTTGTCATCTTGTTCTTAACGAAAAAAAGAAGAAACTTCTCAAAGACTTTTTTTTCTTACCTTTTCTTTATCTCCTCTTCAAACAAAATAAATCTATTTAAAGTTCAGTGATAAATGTAAATTCTATTACTCATTGACGTTATTTCACGTTTACAGATGTTTACAATTAATCACTGGTTCCACAGAAATCCGTTGAAATCAACGGCTACTGTGTCGTTTGATCATCGAACATCGCCATCGAGCACTGATGCCATGCAAATATGCCAGTAGGTGATTTCTGTACGGAAATTATGATGAATTGTTGCTTTGTAATAGTCAATTACGACAAATACGTCTGGAGCTGTTGCAATCGTTGTGTAATCCAACACTTGAAACACCCACCGTGCGAGATTTGTTTGACAAATATATCTCTTTATTATCTGGTTTTCTCACGGCACCGGATGGTGCGAGTGATGATTCGAAATTGCGCTATACAACAAAATTTTACTGGAGTGATTCCTTAACGAAACTCGATACAATTACGTATGTTACGAGATTGAAGAAAAAGAAAATTTTATAGGAAAGAAATCAAATCCATTTAGAGATGTTCAAGATGCACAATTCGAAGTTTGTTGTATGACATTGAATGTTGCCATGTGGTATACAAAACACGCCGCATATGTCGCTTCTAAAAGTAGCACGTATGTTCGATGAGAGGATAAACTTGGAAATCTTCTACTTCAATTCATTGTTCATTGTAGACCGAGCGATAAAGATGCGTTGGATGTTCATAAATCACTTCGAATCGCTGCTGGAATGTTCAAGCACGTCATGGTTCGTTTTTTTTCCTACTATTTGCCGCTAAAACTTTATTTTTCAACCGGGTAGGATGTTGAAATACGGAAGTTACATAATGTCAAATTGCCTGCATGCTCTGACATGAACGAAAAAATCATCGCAGCTTATTACTACAGCTGTTTAGGAGAGTTTCATGAGGGTAAACTTTCTTCACTTTTACGAACATATATGTAACGAGTCGCTTGGTTTGCATATTTCTAGTTACACTAGCTCGAGCAATCAATGCAAAACAGGATAATACATTGATTTCGAGTATTAGTAATCAGATTTCACAATATTTTGAAATGGGAGGTAAGATCAATTGAATAGATTGGTGTGAAATAGAATGTCAATATGTATACATCTAGGCCAACAATTGACATCATTCGACGATAAAGTTGTTGGCCAATGGCGTATGTATTTTGGTTTAAAAGCTAAATTTTATTTAGCCGAAGTAAGAATTGAAAGGAAACGATTTGATTTCGTGTATATACGTGATGTTAGGCACGAGCATATCAAGCATTAGAATTTTTAAAAAAGAATGACGCGCCAAATGCTTTAAGAACTGTTGAAGAGGCGAGTAAAGGTGAGTTGCGGTGTCTGTGAATTTTCCCTTTATTCCGTTTATCTTCTCAGTTCAACAACAAGCAGCTAATTTCTGTGAACAATATTCCAAAATAAAAGGAGCTGGATCTCCACAACGACATCCATTCTTTCTTCAATTAGATTCTTTAATTCGTCGTGTTCAATCAACGATTGAATTTGAAAACAATGTCATGTATGTTATCCTTCTAGACGAAATATTCTTATCTACTATTGATAATTTCTATCCGTTCAGGCATCATAAGAGAGCGGCAACTGATTTACTACCATTGGATGGAAATCCAATGCATGGAATTCTACCTGCTGAAGAATACGTCCCAGCGAAGTTGAGTTCACTTTTCTCCGCTGATGCTTATCGCGCGTTTGACATCGGCCGAAATGTTGGCAAAGTACAGTCGTTTTTCTTTCAAGAATGAAATTGTCAACATGATTATTTCTAGGCATATAAAGAAGATAAACATGCTCGTGAAGTCAAAGAAGCCCATGAAATGCCTATTCCACAGGGTATGCCACCGTCCGAAAGTGCTTGTACAATCGCTTAAAATCAAACAAATCTATGTACATTAATATAATTTTCATCTTTCTCTCCTTTTTTCTCTTATACATTTAACATTTGATGCGTACTCAATAAAAATAATATTAACAACAAAACAAAGGAAAACAAGGATTTGTCTTTTGTGCTAGAAATTCGCTGATATATATCTTTTTGGCATATAAAAATAAATAAAAAAAATCAGCAATGGGATACCGATAACTAAAGCGAGTAGTAAAATTAACGGCGTTAAAATAAACGTACTAATTAGAACAAATGTACAGAGAATAAATCGGCGACAGGAGCCGATTTGTAAATCAACTGTATGCTGATAGAATTTTCTTGTCATCACTATTGGTAATAATATTAATAGGACTGGAATAGCTAGAATGATTAATAATATTGCAAGAATCGGAGTCAAAATCCATGAGAGGATTAGAAATAAGATAGATTTGCGCTTCGACCAACGCTTCTGTCCGTAAAATGTACAGCCAGTTGGCGTAATGAAATGTAAATTATCAACTTCTTTCATGCATAACCAACAAAATTCACATGTACATATGGCACAACGAATATGATTACACGAACCATCATTCAATTTTTCTATTGGACTTTTACCTAGAAAGATGAAAACAATCGTGTTACAAAGATGAAGTTCATTTTAAAATTTCTTCTCTTTTGTCCAACAGGATGATAGATAAATTTCTATTTTTAGCTCTCGAACGATTTGATAATTATAAAAAAAAACATGCTATTTAAAAATTATTGTCTAAAACGAGTAAATATTGACAGAGTAGTTTCAACGCTTTCAATCGATATTCCAATCAGCATCATTAATCACTAATAATTTATTACATTTTACTTTTCCTCGTTCGACTCTCATATTCTGATAGATGAAAAATGCGTATATACTACCATATCTTTATTATTAATGATGAGAACGACTTCGGCAGGATGTGTTCTTTTTCTCTCTTCATAATTGAAATGTATTTTGATCTACATCGGTCAAAATCTGCGCTGTGCAATATTTGAGAACTTGTCATTGTCGAGTAACAAAATACACGATGGTGAAAGTTTATCCTTGAGCAAAAAAAACCCAAGAAATTGATTCATATTTCTACTGTGTATCGAGTTCGACAAGTTCTTTTCTCACAAGTAATAAGCGAGAACTTACAACGTGGGCATGGTCGAATGTGTCCGCCAGTTGAACTTGATTTCATTAACATTTCCAGAGTTGGATCTTGAGCAGCACGTTGAACGGAAGCCAGTTCACACGTTAAGTTCGGATGCCAGATTTGTGAACAACGTTGGCAAAAAGGTTGTTTACAAACTGGACAATCGAATTTACTTGCTTTGCGTGCATTTTCAACCAAGATAGCAAAATTACAATTCGGATAACTAAAATATGTTCGCGAGAGAAAGAGATATTAGATTAAATCATCAGTTTTCTACGTACGGACACCATCGAGTATCGGGCATTTTCTGTAGAACTCGTCTTAACATAAATAATTCGTACCGTTCGTACAATTGACTTTCATTTAGTACTCTTTTGATATCGTCTGGATGTACGATTTGTTTACAATCATTATGTGGGCATTCTAGTAATCCTGGACAACCGTTTCGTATCTTATCGATTAAATATGTCTGTAAACATGTAGAACAGAAACTATGTTTACACAATTGTAAATTTTCACATTCATTTGATGAATAACAGATTTCACATTCATTTGTGTTGTTATATAAATTCGTAATCGTCGTTATCATTGAATGAGCACAGTTCTCATCGGTATTAATCGTTGAATTTACATCGTGTACCGCTGGTAGAACAGTTGCCGATGGTCCCGTTGTTGAGTTTGTATTTGTTACTAACGAATTCATGTGAAAATTAGCTGACATACGACGGAAGAATGTTTGAGGAAGTATTTCATCCGTAGTTGACATAGTGCCCGATGGACTTGTGATGCGTTTAATAACGTCTGTTGCTCGAATGTCGATCGACGATGATGAATTTGATGTTTGCGAATAGGTTCGTTGATTTGTAGGTTGAGATGGCAACGATGGATCTTCATCATTCGGCAAAAGATTCAATACTGTATGAGATTTTGGATGATCATTCGTCGAAGAACTTGCATCATTGATCGGATGAATTCGATGGTGTTTCTTTGTATTGGACGTAGATATTTCACCAGAATGCATCTTTTGATTTGAAGATTGTCGAAGTGACTGGTGATGGAAAGTTTTCTTTTCTTCTTTATTGAATAAAAACAAATGAAACTAAGAGCATTCTGTATGCATGTTAATCTACAAGGAAAGAAAAAGAAATGGAAAGAAGAAAAAGGAAAAAAACAACAACTTCTCTCGATCTGACGTGTTGCACGCGCACATGCTGATACAAAAGAGATCTTGTTAAGTGTCGATACAAAAAAAACGTTTCTTATCTGAATCACACTTCTTTTATTTATATAGCCCAAAAACAAATTACACCTTTTGCGCTTATTCTTTTCTCAAAATCGACAAAGGCAAATAGATCATCTTACCATCGACATATGTACGAATATCCACACCGACATATAACCAATTGATTGTATTGTATTGCCAATGAAAATTATCGAAGCCCATAGTGGCGTATTTTTATTTTTCATTTCTTTCAAGGTAAATCAAAAGAAAATATATGCTGCATTTAACAATAGCACATCTGTGAAAGTATTCTACTATTCAGCGTAGTTTTTTTTTTTTGTTTCTATTACTTTACTTCTATATAATCAACTAACGACAAAACAAAACTTCGGCATTGATTGAAAGAAAAGGAGAATGTGCGTTTATGTACGAAATAAATGAGTATCAGAGTTATAGCTGATTCATGTATTTACATACATGGACGACTCTTTTTTCTTTTTTCCTCGTGTTTTTTTACCTGAGTTTTATTTGCTTAAATCATCGATTTGCGTCTCGCCGAATCGTATGCATCACAACGATTAGCGGACTAACATCGATCAACAACTTAATAAAAATGTATATGATCTAGGCTTTAGCTGTCAAATTTTTTCGTCGTTGTTCGAATTGTCTATCTTATATTATCAAGGACAAAAGACCTCAAAAATAAATACGTCTAGTCTCAAATGTATACCCTTATCATTAACATCATTCATTCTTCGTTTTCCTCCTTCCGGTTTAATGAAAGAGAGAAAAAAAATGTCTAGCATACAATGTAAAGACAATTAGCAAGGAAATGACGTTAATGTATCTACAAACATACAATTCTTTTTCCTTCATTGATATTTAAAGTGCGAATAAATGGTAGTTAATAGACATATCGTGCTCGTTGACGCGTAACACTTGAGTACAATTATGTTTTAGTAATGTCACCGCTTGTAAATGGCATATAAAACAAAAAAGAAAAGGACAATTTTATCAATGATCAATTCAAAGATAAACATTGAAGAGATGAAAACAAACAAAAATTGGAATATTTATTTCATTCTACATTGTATATTAACAAAACCTGGAAATATCTATGGACGGAATATTAACAAATAAAAAAGATATCTTTGAGGAGATTTTGTTCTTCCGAATCGGCAAACATGTTTATTGGCGGATTGGCATGAACACGAGATTTCTTGTTCGTAGGAACAGTTTTCGGTAACTGTTCATGTAAAGACTCATTCAGTGATAAGATCAAAAGATCTTCGTCATTGGTATCAAGAGTCGCGCGTTGCGTTTGAATCGGACGGCTTATTTGTCTCTCAGTAGTTCTACAAAATAGATGACAATTGTAGGTAAAAGAGAGCTGAGATGTATTACTTCACAACTGATTTTGTTTGTTTAACAGGTGATGTTGCGCGTTCTGCAACATCTATTTTAGGTTCGTATTTCAATGGTGAAGTTGATCGAGTTACAGTCTGGATAGGCTTTACTGCTTGTTCAAGTGATGAATTTGCATTTCGTTGCTGAAGTTCTTTTTCAAGTATTTGTTGCTAAAGAAACACAGAAAAAACAGCATAATTCCATTTCTACTCCAAAGATGATGATGATAATGACAGACTTGTTTATGAAGCAATGTCAATTGCTTCTCCATCATCAATTGTTTCAAATGGAATTGTTCTGTTAAGATGGCATTCGCTGTGCGAGTTGGTGGAATAGTATCTGAACGAGTTGCGGACTGCTCTTTGGTAGAGAGTATATCGATGGGCGTGGAAGACTAAAGAAAAGTCGAGAGAGAAAGAGAAATAAAAGAAATACGGCATGCAAATATTTACTCGTTGAGGATTTGGAAATTCATATGTTCTTGATGATAATTGAGATTTTTTTTCGACGTCAATCAAAACCGCTTTGGTTTCATTGTAACGAGTAAGAAGTTCTAGATCAGATGCTTGAAAATAAGGTCAAAATCGTGCTGTAATCGGATTACTTTGATTATCTTTCATTAATTTGTCATAATCGGTTAATAATGCTTTCATTTGTATTTCGAATTGCTTTCGTTCTTGTTCAAGTTTATCTTCAACTAATTCTTTCTCATGACCGACACTAAAACATCGATAGGAATATAGTCAAATCCTGAACGAGACGACGAAGGTTACTACCGAGCTAATTCTTTAATTAAATTGGCGATTTTCAATTTATCTTCAGCACTCAGTTCTTTCAAGCCTTTCGACGATTGTATTGACATGTCGACGGACTTTACTGTCGTAGGTTGATCAGCAAATCGAACAACATTTGTTGTACTTGCAACCTAAAGAAAAGTGTTAGTTCTTCTAATCGAGAGAATTCTTCCATGCATAGTTGCAAGTCATATTTAATTTACAAGAGTTTCGAGGTTTCTTGTTTTGCAAAAGAAAACTATGCGACACGCTATCAATGAAAAACAAACCTTAGTACGTGCTTTGGATATTCCAGATGGAGCAGTCATTTTATTCATTTTTACGGCTGGTGTTTGAGGATGCTGTGCGACTGGTTTTGGAATTGTTGGATTTTGTTCTTGAAAGAGAGAAAAATAATAATAAATGGAATTGCAAATGACAACAGGAAGATTTACCAACTGCATTTAACCAACGTATGCGAACTGGATGTTCGCTCGGTGGGATGAGATTTTCTTCCGTCATGATTTTATCTAAAATGTTTCCAAAAACGTATGTCACCGAATCATGTTTATTAATGAATTTCTTTCTCAATCAACTAGTTTAAAAAAAAGCAGCAGTTCTCTTTCAGAGTAAAAATCATTCGATGGTCTAATGGTCAATTGAATCGTAAACTCGTTTAAAGTTCTTGTAGAACCCCTAGAAGAAAAATTTCAAGCAAACATTACAAAAACCAATTACTCTCATGTGTTTACTTTGAAAAACTCTAAATAATATTCCAATGTTTGTGTTGATGTCATTTCACGGATAGAGTGCATCGACAATTGGGGTGCACCAACATCAACAGTATACATTCCAAGACGTGACGAAATGATTGGACCAACCGTTGTTCCGCACGGCATGTCATTTCGCATACAGAACTCCTGCACAGGAACATTACTGATTCGGGCGATTTCCTTCACAACTGTTGCGGTAAATGCTGTTGTAGCGTAGCGATTATTACAATTCGTTTTGACCACAACACCACCATTGACTAATGATGGTTGATGTTCCCGATCATGGAGACTGCTATAGTTCGGATGAATGGCATCTAAAAATACAGATTAATCAATTTGAATGAGTGTGTCAATGACATACGAGCCATATCAGCCGAAACAAGAAATGAATTGGAAATGGAACGTTCGTATTCATCACGTGTCATGCGACGTAGAGTATGTTGAGTAAATTCACTCATTGCACCTTGTGCACTTTCCGAACCGATCTAAATTTACCGAACAATAATCATTCAATAGAAAACACGAACAATATCTACTTCTTCGTTATCATATAACAAAGCACCACGGATAAAAGTATCTTCTGCAAGTGTATCCAACGAATGAATAAGACCCTTGAAAGTGAGAGAAGGATAAATATCGATCTAATCAAAATAATAATCTACTTGAATAGCACAATAAGCACTCATTTGATTATCCAATCGACCTGAATAGATGAATTCATTTCGTAAACCGCCAACACATGATGGTTGAGTATCGGCAAGGATCAAATCGAAGTTGATAATATCACCGGCTGCACATTGACATTCTTCGGCAAGTAATTCCAGTAATTGACTATGATGTTTTTTTGACTAAACAAATGTTTTTTTCTTAACGAAGGTAAAGTAAATCAAAGTAAAGAACATACTTCATCAGTTGAAACTTTGTTGCCTTCACAAGGTTCTTCTTTTTTACACGATTTATTCAATTCTTCTTCAGTTTTCAACGATAGAACAGCTTGTCTAAAGAAAGATTTTCAAACACAAAATTAGCGAGAGAAAACGATGCTCGTACAAATGATCCTGTTTGTTAATTTCTAATTTTTCATTTGTATCACGCTTAAGATGGATAGCAATGGTTGGCACACGAAGTATCGGCCGCTTAATATGCACCAGATGTTGACAAATTTTATCGGTACTTTTCTAGATTTAAAAAAAATCAACATTAATAATCCAAAAAGACATCTTAGAACGAACTCGATAGAAAACACGTCCCGCTAGTGTCAAATCCCGATCAAACCAAGTATGCCAAATCCCACCTCCATAACATTCAACATTAACTTGTAAATAATCACATGCGTCACGCTTCGAAACCGGTTTGACCTACATAATGCCAATGATGTGTATTTCTCAAGTTTTAATTAACAAAAACGATGTTCGAATGACATACGCGTAGATGAGGTGAATCTGTATGCGTGGCTGTCAAAGCAAATCCGTTTCCATTTTGATATTTTCCACCGACAGCAAATGCTGCAATGCATGAGCCATTTTTAATAACGAAATACTACAAGAAAACACGTTGTGACTCTTCTCATTCTCGCTGTTCGCTCACTTTTCCCATCGGTTCAATATTCCATTGTTCATTTTCTCGCAATTCCTTGAAACCGGATGAAGTTAATGTTTTCTTCACGAGATCGACACCTCAAAGATATTAAATGCATTGATTCGAATAAAGCCGGCTGCTCAGCCGAGAGAATACTTACAATGGAATGCAGTTGGACTTTTGTTGATGAATTGAAGAAATCCATCGACATTCTTTGACACGGAACTCGCTAAAGATGTCATCTGAAAATGAATGGAAATAACGTCATAGAATTCTATACGACATACCCTGCGAATAAAAAAATTATAGCGAGGAAAATTCATGAAAAGTATTGACATCTTAAAAAGTCAAAATAAACAAACACGACTTGAATGAATATGCAAGATAGGAGTTCATTTTCTTATATGAAATAAAAGGAATAAAAGTAAGAGATAACGATAGTAAGTTTAACTTGACCAATAGAAAGATGAAGCGAACTAGCGCTTAAGTCTTTTCTTTGTTTTTGTTTTTTAGTAAAGAATATATCGAATAAGAAAGAAAAACAATAATAATAACTCAACAAATTAGATAACAAAGAAGACAAGTATCGAACAAATCTTTGTAAGAAAAAAAAATTTAAAGACCTCTCAATAATGAATTTCCGTCCAAATCCACTTCTGTGCTTCATTCGCTTCGTCACATTTATTAAGTTTCAAATCATTGCCATTTGTTTCCATACATAGATGTTCTTTATTGCTTCGAATTTGTTTGGTTGCCTAAATCAAACTCTAAAAATCAGGATTCGATGACTCTGTTAAATTACTTTATCATAGTGCCATTCGCCTACAGGATTCCATCGGCCATTATGATCCAGACAGAACTTTTTCTTGATTATGTCATGATCGGATATGAAACAATGCTCACCGGATGAGATTTCGCCTTCTTCGTTCAGACGCCACACACCCTAAAGAGTTTTTTTAAAATCAAACGTGAAATTACGTTCGTATTTCTATCAGAATAACAATGTTTTTCAAGCATAATCATGTTTACACCCATTATTTTTCATTTCTTTCTCAGACTTCTCTACTTAAATACGTGTGTTAATTCAGATTGGTAAGATTAGCAGACGCAAAAATTACTTGTTGCCTTCTAGTTAATCTTCCTGCAAATATTGATGGATTTCTTTTCCTATAACTAATTGTCAACATACTGACAAGGCTAACTTCAAAGAATATTTGTGTACGCTATCTAACAAACAGACCTTTAGAATTTCAAATAAAAAGAAAAATAAATACACGCTTAGTCATAAACGATTCACCAGAACAAATAGATTTGTGCTTAGGAAGGGGATGAAAGGAACTTTAATACCGACTAAAGACGCTTTTTGTTTCCTAAATTTCGATGAATTCTGTAAATCAAATACAAAGATATAGAACACAGTGCTTAGTCATCACGCTTAGCAATAGAATGAGTTGATTGTTCAAGAAGAGGAAGAGAAAGATCTTACTTGTCGGTAACATCCACTAACACCGATCGGTTGCCCAAATGAAGCACCTCGATCATTCAGACAAACGGAATGTTTGATATTTTTGCACTAAAAGAGTAATTTTTCGTTTGAGAAACAAGTATCTCTCGACCTACTTCTCCCCAAACAACATTTTTCGGTGGTGGTGGAAACTTTTGCAAAACATCATAAGCGACATTTTCCATAAACCACTTGAATGGTTTACATTGCAATTTTTCTCTTAATTTCTTTCTTTCGGATACATCGCCATAGTTCAATGACCGAATCGCCGGTTCGCGAATATAATAATATTCCGCGTATTCATCCATCCAAACTTCAGCTAAACGCATGTGATTAATAGATGTTTGGTATGGACTTGTGCCAGGTACATGCGAGGAGTGACTTCGTGGGCCGCGGTAGGCGTGTGCAACATGAGAGCACGGTACCCATTCGACGACACCACCACATTGCCAGACTTTGAACGATAATTCATATTGCTCAGCACCCCATACGCGAATGCCAGGATCATAAGCACCTAGTTCAAAGAACCATTGACGATCGATGGCTAGTAAGCCACCTGCATGAGTTGGTGACCTAGAAAAACCGGTTTTAGCATTTATTCTAACAAATCCAATTCTATTGGACTGTACCAATATGGTTCTGATTGATGTTTTCTTTTCTTCAGTTCTTGTGCAGGCACTTCAGTTTCTTTGTATAAAAATCCCCACTCCCATATGCCTCGAAAATTGGATGAACCGTAAATATTTGTATGTTCTAATGTTTTCCATTCAAGGCCATCAACAATTGGCACAGCTAATGCTCTACGATTCATTGCAATACGCGTCAATAATGGTGGAAGCCAGTTTGTTACCTGAAAAGATAAAGAAAGAAACTCTTCAAAAAAGATTTATAACATCTGATTAACATACACATTCACAATGAGCATCAAGAATGACGATTACATCACCAGTTGACTTTTCTGCACCAAGTGTACGAGCTGCGATCAATCCAACTCGTTCTCCTGTTCGATACAATTTGACGAGACCATTCCAACGTTCGATGTATTTCTCTAATCGTTCTTTCGAATCAGCTAAAATAAGAGATCTCATGTGATAATTTCTGTTAGGCAAGTAAATAACTATCACATACGATCACTGCTGCCATCATCGATTAGAATGATATCTTTTAGTAATTCTTTGGGTGATGTGTTGATAACACTATGCACAGTACGTAGTAGAACACTCCAACCTTCATCAAAGAAAACCAGAATGACCGAAGCTTTCGGTAAATATCTTGGTTCTGGATATATCCAATTTTTACATCTAAAGAGAATCAAGAAGTTAAATTCAATACCAATCGAATAATGAGCTTACTCGGCGGGTCTTGTGTCTTTGATGCTTCGATCCATAGATATTTTATCAGATGCTATCATATTAAAGCCATATTGACTAATTGTTTTTTGTGCTGCCTGCTCTTCAGCTGGTGATAGGATGACAGGAACTCCTGTCGGAAGAAAGATCAACTAGTCATTTGTAGGCTTATTCCAAACTTTACCTCCTTCGCCCGGACCGGTTCGTGTTGGTTGATCTCTAGGTTCATAATTTCCTAAAGAATCACTCATTCTCGGTTGTAAACCGTGTGGTTCCGCCGCTTTATCAGCATTATTCGAGGGTTCTATTTTTTGGGCCAGTCGCTAGAAAAAGAAAGCAACTATGAACAAATGTCTATGCAACGTAACGTGTACTTACATGGGATAAAACTTCATCTTGATTTGAAATCTCTGATTGACTACTATTTGAATCAAGTTTCGACATAAGAAACGGAACCATGAAGACAAGAAATGCAAGTGCAATGACCAACCGCAGTGCATGACTTAGCCGGCACCTCATTTTTGGAAGAATAGCAAGTTCTCTTATATCTAATGTCTCGAGAAAATGATACGATGGTGTTGCATTCAACTATCCCCGAAAGTTACTACGTCAACCATACTTGCATCTATGCATCTGTTGTACACTCCCTTCTCATTGATTGAATTTTAAGCACAAATGATTATGTTAGATGAAAGCAATCTGTAAGATGGCGCTAGACGTTGACATTTTTCAACCGATAACCATCTCTCGATGAGTTTATTTCACTTAGATTTGTGTTCTTGGTTAGCTTCGATGAGATTGTGAAAATATACTATTTTGCTGTTCATCTGTGTCTATCGATCGATGTTATGTCAATAGTTAACGATTGCTCTTTTTCTTCAAGTTATTTATAGACTATGCACAGTGACACACGTCGGAAAATAACTGATAAGTAATATAATTACGGAGCGTTTTGTCTATCTATTTGATCATTTTTTATTTCATTATCGAGATTTTGACCTGGAAGATCGAGTAGAATCTCACATCTCGAAGTATCAGATAAATGAATACGGAGTGATCGGCGACGATTGATAATTTACTTCCTATCTGATTAGTAATGGTAAAAAATCTTGGCGTACTTTTTGACAAAAAAAGTACAGCCCAACAGGTCTTAAGGAGCAAAAAAAACAATGTTGTTGTTATTCATTCAAGGTTAGCCATTCTCATTTATTTTTCTGTCCCTCTTTTGTCATGCATACAGGTTTGTGATATTGCTAAACGGCGATCGTTTTTATCTGCTCGTGTGACATCTGAGTCGTTAGTGAAAACGAAAACATAAGAATAGATGAAACCAGTTGTAAATAATGATCACATATAATATAATAAAAGGCCGAAATATAGAATGAGAATACGTCAAGCGTAAACGGATATATTTCTCATTTATTGATCAAACTATAATGCTGAAGTTGATATTTATACAGATAAGTGTCAGTCAATTCGTACATTTGAGGAAATCGACAAAATACTAGAAGCTTTTCTTCATTACATTGTTTAATCTCTATTGTGATTTGTTTGTTACAGATTGTTCAAAGTTTCAATTATTATATATAATGGGAAATCTTAAATCACGTTTTCATAAACGTAAACATGACCATAAGGCGCCATCGGGTAACCTATCAAGTTCATCATCTCCAGCATCAAAATCCGGTCAAAATGATGCCGCGCAAACGGGTGGTACTAATCCCAATCGTGCTCGTGCTACAGAACCAGTAGCACCACCGACACGGGACAGTGAACCAGCCACCGTAGCTCCACGTGGACGACCATGAACGTTTCTTAAATGGAATATTCCAGAAACTTTCAATGTTTCCTGTTCAATTGCATTTCTATACATAATACTTACTCATTTTCTTTTCACATTGAAATAAAAACTCAATTAAAAAAGAAATTTCACTTTTTCAATTAAAATCTCGTACTGATCGTTCTTCGGTTTTTTTCCCTATCTATTAACCTTGATTGTTGAACATTTGCTACACTCATTCGTATGTAATATCAATCGTAAATATTTAATAGGCAAATTAAACTCCAGTCGAATGTGATCATTTTTCTATTGATGTTGATAAGCGTTACGTCTGTTTGGGTGTTTTTTCTTCGCTTTCGTACATATCCCTGAGAAACGTAACTAGTCATTAAGAAAAAGAAATTAAAAACGAGATAGTTGATCAATCATAATACAGGATGACAGAAAAACAAGAATCTAACAAAAAAATATCTCTCCAAATATTAATTGACTATTCACTGACTTCACTAATGGTCTGATGTCCTTGATGGTTTTTTTTCTTGATAATCAAATGTGTGATCGGATGTACTTTATATGATCATTTATTCTTTCATACATAGAAATCATAAGATAAAGTACGAGTAATAAAGAAAAACAGAACTTTCTTCGTTCGAACAGATCAAATATGGGGAATCAAGCATCACGGAACAGTTGTCAACGAAAGAAACATCCGCATCGATCGACACAAAGCAGTACGAGAACTGATCGGCAAAATTTTTATCAACGAAATATGAATTCGCATTATCATGCAATAGATCAAATCATAACTCAACATTTTAAAATATTAAATTCCAACATGGAAGTCGACCAAGCTGCAGCCAATGCTCATCGACAAGCTTTAACGATAGCAATGAGAAATCATCTCCATACTGTTTTTAAGAATTCATGTAATGATCATCAAACTCATCAGATAATATACGATGTTTAAAATTCGACATATTCAAGACTATGTTAACTAGTTCCTTTTGTTCTTCGATCGATACTTATTCCTCTGGAGAAGATCATTAGTTTTGATTTATGTTAAATAAATTAATTCTCTTCGGTAACCATCACCATCACCACGCTAATTCTGATTTGTTTCTGAACCATCGATTAAACATACACGAAAGAATTAAAAGAGAACGACACGTTTGTTCTTCAATGTCTATTCATTTGCGTAACATCAAAAGGAACATCTCTGATTAGACTTATCAATACATTCCTATTAATCAGGACACAGAAATGAAAAGAAACAAACAGATATTTTTCAACTAGATATTAACATGAAATTTCACTTGTTTCAAACCATATATCGTCTTCGATAATTATGGATTCTTACGCTCATACATTCAACTGCTATCCATCATCACCAGCAACCATGCCATGCATGTATACGAATTTCAATACACCGCCTTCGGCATCTTACTGTCCATGTTGTTATCCAGCAACACCATATTACTATTCACAGCCAATTTCACCACCAGCCACTCCTTACATGCATACAGTGACTCAGGTAATCATGCAGATAGTCTATCGACTTCGATCATCTCGTAATCTCTATCTTTAGATTTCTACTCCACCGAAATCAGCGCAACCTTCATCAACGAAAGTCACTCGATTGCAATATTCAAATAAAGATCGTTACATCTTGAATGAATTATTCAAACGAACACCGTATCCAAATGGTATGTACGATTGTTTCTTTCTGAAAACGATCTCTACTCTCCTTCTAGCTATTCAACGAGATGTCATTGCTCGACAACTTGGCATCAGCCAAGAACAAATTCGTATATGGTTTCAAAATCGTCGACGTTTACAAACACAACGAGATTCCGGTGAACGATTAGCAACTACGAATGAATTGATTGCTCTACAAATGGGAAAGTCACATGTCGATTCCAGTGAACTAAAACAACTATTGAACGAAGTGACGAAATATAAAAATGCACCGCCACGTCTTCGATTGGATGAATCAGCTTGATCTATTTTTATGTTACTTTTCCTTGAATGCTCGTGTCTATTACAGTAAATAAAATAACTTTGCTAGAAAATCCAATGATTGTATGATGAGTACGACGAGGAAAACGAAGAGCAATCGATCATTGAATGCTATTAAAGGCTCAGTCCACTCATATTGATAGAATGAAATCGTTACAAAAACATCCCGAGGAATGTACGATAATCTGTAAGGTCTAAATACGTGCGTTGACATTTTGCTGCATGGTAGTGACCTAAATTTGATAATTAGTATGAATACACACAATATAATCTCTGTAACTTTTGCTGCAGGAAATGTATAGCTTGAATTGTACGTTTAAAAAGAATGTGAGAAGATCGACGATAATCTGAATTTAATGAAAACGTACCAGAAGTATAGGTAGACATCTTTATTCTTAAAAATTGACATTTCTCAAGTCGTCAGACCACGTGTTTATGTTGAAATCAAAATCAACGTGTCATGTGAATCATATGTCTTTTATAAGTGATCTGTGGGAAAAAACCCAAGTGCGCTTGGAATGAAGACGCTGTGTGTCAATTCATGATATCATACAACAGAATTGCATAAATATCAGTGGCCCTTATCGTTTGGGTTTTTTCGCAGTAGGTACGATTATATATCGTGACAATATTTTACGGATTATCTAAGATAATCAAAATACAAAATGATATGTGAAATCGTCATAGTTGGTGGCCTGGTCCTCATCAGCTACACTATATATCTGAATTGGTTTAAAGTAGAACGAACGAAGATCATCACAAATGCTCATCAAGCACACAAAATACTGAAATCATCGATTTACAGAAGACATAAATCTAACCGATGGCTTATCGATACCTTATTCATTGTTAATCCATTCACAATCGAGAGTGAATCTCTTCTCAAAGCGTTCAAAATTAAGGTGATAAATACATTATTCCAATGGAGTACTCAGAACAAATACGAAGAACTTGTTTCCACAATAGGAACATGCATCGGCCATCGCTTAGTATTATTACAATCGAACACTAACAAATTACCTTTATCAAAACTAGTTAAACAAGTAACACTGGACGCATTCCTAAGCACCATTCTTGGTATCAATGTGAATGAAGATCTACTTACTGAACTGCCCGATTTGATTATTCACCTATGGAAGAACCGTACTGACACGACTGCTCGGCGTCGTTTGCAGGAACTCTTTTCAGCTAACAAGAATCACTTTTCTCAATCAGAATTTTGGCAACATCTGCAAACTATTCTATCAGATCACATGGATAATATTTTGAAAATAACCAAGAACGACTTCGACGAGAAGGTCTCCAATCCTTTGAACATCATTGTTCCTGGATGGGAAACAATGTGGCGTGTTGTATTCTATTCATTACTAGAACTACTCCGTCGTCCAGATTTACTAGAAGAACTCCGTACTCAATTGAATAATTTACCAAACTCCCATCCACTTTTACTCGAATGGGTATTGAAAGAGACTCTACGATTATATCCACCAACCAAAAACATCTATCGTACAAATGTACAAACAGATGAACAAGTATGCATCAGCGTCTTAGACATTCACCGTAATAAAACTGTCTGGGGAGCGGATGCGTTGAATTTTCGCCCAGAACGCTTTCAACGAGAATTAACTGATGAACAAAAACTATGTTATTTACCCTTCTCAATTTCCTGTCCTGCAAGACATAAATTTGCTTATACATTTGCTGGTGCTCTCGTCAGTCAGATTCTTAAACATTGTCCGAAGTTAAATATTACTGAAGAATGTTTATTACCCACTGCCGATCTTACCTTAGACATAACTCGTGATTCATATAATGATTTAACGATCACCGTATAGCATGTCTCTTTTTTTGTGTACAAATATTTATTTTTATGGACTGGATAAATACTTAAGAAAGTCAAAGTTTGTGTTTTTTTTATTTTTGAGGAATTTCCCATTGAAAACCCAAATGCTTCTTGGTGTCATTCAGCGAAGGTCTATCATGACTGCTAGATTTTTTCTCCTCCTGTCCGTTTCGTGGTGTTTCCGTTTTCTTGGAACTGTGATTGAAGTTATCAAAACGTTTCATTTCTTCAGCAACAGTCTAAATAATTTCATTCATTTAAAATTCTTGCTAACAAACGAACTTCCGAACGTACCCGTTGCATTGGATGGATATCACGACCATTGTCCTCCAGATATGACATAACCCGTCCGGTATATTCTAGATATTGTTGTCGTTCGACTTCATTCATTTGTTTGTCTAATTGTATTTCTTGTATTTCGTTTTCTTTCAAAGCACGCTCACGTTCCTTGCGATCTCTCTAACTAAATGACATGAAAGAAGTCATCGGATAGGAGAGTTTATTCAATACCGCTTGTCTTTGTTGAATTTGTCCGAGTAATTGAATGTTTTGTTCGCGTTCTTTTTCTTTTTCTTTTTGATATAAACGGAACAAATGATCCGCTTGTGCTTTTCGTCTACGAAGTTCAGCATCTTCACGCTCTTCCATTCCACGATCGAATTGACGTCGTTTTAACTATTACAAAACAATCGTGTTTACTTTTTCAAGCGACAAAATAGTCTTCCTACTGATTGCAAACGATGCTTCTCTATCGAATCAAGCATTTGTTGTTGTTTTTCATATTTCTCTTGTTCTTCCCGATATGCCTTAGCATCTTTCTCGGCTTGAGCACGATAAATTTGAGATTCATTATCGGCCTCAGCTCGTTTCAATAACGAACCCAAGTAACCAATTGTTTCGTCGCGTGTATTTTGTTTTTGTCTATTGACAAGCAAAACGTCAACACTTAAACATAAATTCAATTCGTATTCCCTACTGTTCAAGGTCAATCTCTTTTTCGCGTCTTAATCGTGCAATTCGCATTTTGACTTCTGCATAAGTACGAATGTCGTCTTCCTCTTCCTAATAATACAACGGAAAAGACTTGCATTTGAAGATCGAATGACTTAAAGATGATACTCTACTTCATCCAGTTTTTGTTCAATTTGTTTAATTTTTTGTTTTTGTTCCATGGCTTTATCATACATTTCTTTCGTTTGTTTTTGCTTGAGTTTGCGCGTACGCATGGATTCAATGAAATCAAGAAGCGACTTATCGGCTAAACGTCGATATTCATCGCCCTCTTGTCGATCTCTTTGTTTTTCTTGGATATAATGAGTTTTACGGCGATTTATTCTATTAAAAAATGTATTATTAGCAGAGCGACAAGAGATAGAACGGTATACTGACTGCGTAAGATGGTATTGAGCTAAATCAGCACGTTCTCTGTGGTTGAAAAAGGTAATATTAGTTGTTCCTTTTTTTGTTCAGAAATCAATTTACTTTGCTCTTTTTGCGTTTTTTTCTCGTTCGGTTTTGTCAAATTGTTCTTGAGCTTCTTGAAAACGTTTAAGTTCGTCGTTATCACTTGTTTGACGCATTTGTTCCATACGTTTTTTCATTTCAACTTGCATCTCACGTTCTTTTAAAACTTCCGTCAGCAAAAGAGAACTCTATCGAGCAATAATCCCCTAATAAGATATCACTGGAGAACAATCTTACATGAAATGTTCGGATACGGTCAGTGTTATAGTATCGCGTTTGCTTTGCTTTTTCGAGATACTCTCGACGACGTTCTGCAGCTAATTTCTCTTCTTCCAGATCGAGCAATTGCCTCTTTTCTTCTTCTTCTCGTTCACGGATTTTCTTTCGCTGTAATTTTCGTTCTTGGTCACCCTAGAACAATAATCGGTACTTTCCTCGTAGTTTTTTAAGAACTACTGACAGCAAAAGTATTTGGCCAATCTTTAGTGATTTGTGTCGATCGTTCAAGCATTTCTTTCTTCTGTTCCATTTCCTGTCGAATGGCGTCTTTATCGCGTTGACGTCGATTTAAATTCTCATAAATTCGATTCATATCGCTCTTTGTTATAATGCACATGTCGCGAAGAGCCGTGGCATCCGGTAAACGACGCACAGGTGGACATGAAACTAGGAGACAAGTGATGACTATAATCGGAAATGGAACTCATTACATACCAGATTGACTATGCAACAATGGTTTACGTGATCCTAGTTGAGAATTGACAGGAATTGTTGTTGAAGGTATAGGTAAAGTTTTGATCACCATATTTGAATCTTCAATGAAATCAGATCAAATATTTTGTACTGAAAATATTGACTATGAAAAACAAAGATGAATCGCCATTTTCAATTTAAAATCGATCGAATAGCTAAGCAACGTTTAACACATGATGCAAAGCATGTCGCCTGGATAAACTTCGTTTACAATCTGTACTATACTCACGGTATGTATGACTTATTTGAGTGAAGATTTTCCGAGAGAAATATTTGTGGCGTCCTCTTTTAAATTCATAAAATGAGTTTCTTTTGTACGTGTGAAAAAGAGCAAGCATTCAATTTGAAAATTAGCTGCAAGCGAATGAATGTAACTCTATGAGAACGACAAAACTGATTTCAAGTGACACAATAACAATCGCTTTTTTCCATTCTAATCATTCAAGTCTGATTTTTTTTGTAGCTACGAACATTGAGGAAAATAATATACCTAGTTACCGATAAAAGACTCCGAATAAATCTTATTGATGTAGCACAAAAGTGAAACTAGCGAAGGAAATGACAAGATTCGAGCAATTGAAAGATTTGTTTATGTGATTGTCGATATAAATAGTCAAATACTTCAGATTTCTTTTGTCACATTTTAAATGTCAACAGTGAACATCATTGGCAACAACAAACAATTGATGATAGGAATAATAAATACGACATGGCACGTTTTTCACCCTAATCTTCAAGGATGAACGTTGAAAATAACAGAAATACATTCTCGAGATGCAAATACAAATGTGCGCGGAAATATCTTTAATTGATACAGACATATAGCGTCCTCTTCGACTCATAATTACATTTGATTCATAATTGAATATCATTCATCATACTATATGATTAAGAAAATGTAATGCAATATCTTGTCGAAATATATTGAATCATGTTGAAAGACGAATAGATGTCACTAAGCACAATTTCACACTAATCATTGGTCTTCTGCTATTGTGATAAACAAATGCAGTAGTCTGTTCCTTCATTGATCTTAATGTATTAATTTTATTTTTGCTCGTACATTTGAATTGAACCTCATGTTTTGTTTTATTTCAGAAAACTTTGATTTAATCGATGGCCTCGTCTACTCAAACAACTATCAAACAAGAACCATTCTTGATAAAACCATCGACATCAAAACAGTCGGCGACAACGACAGATTTGAAAGAAGAATTGAAAGCCACTACTAAACCAGAAGATGAAACATTTGAGCAATTTTATTCTGAAGTAATCCGATTTCCAATAAAATATCATAAAACATTGCTTTTTCATTCATATAGGTTAAGGCGATTGAAAAACGTGATGCTGTTTTAACGCCTGAACAACAAATCAATCGACTTCTTCGTCCCGGTGCTACATATTTCAATCTAAATCCATTCGAAGTAGATCATTTCTATCTGAATCTAATTAAAAATTATTCTTGTGTTGTCTTACAGGTACTTCAAATCGATCCAAGTACTCCGTTCGAAGAAGTTGCGAAACATTACCGACGCGTAAGCACAGCTTTTCCTGTTCAATCATTTCTTGATTAATTCACTTCTCCTACCATTTAGCTATCGATGCTCGTCCATCCGGATAAAAATCCGACGATGACTGATCGTGCTTCAGTTGCATTTGAAGGTATGTGTTTATGATTTCATTGAGCTAGCTGCAATAGAATCTTGTCGTTTAGCTGTTAATAAAGCATATAAAATGCTCGAAGATGAAACCGAGCGAAAAAAGTGTATCGAAGTCATCGAGGAAGCTCGCGAACGTGTAGATAAAATGGTAAGTTTGTCATCAATTGTTGCCTCACCGTTCAGATCCCCTCTTATAATTTGTTTGGTATTTCATGAAAACATATACACTCATCCCTCCTCTCTGTAAAATTAGCAAGACTCAGACTTGACATCGTCAGAGTAGATAGGTCCTGTTTCTACCCTCCTTCTAGTATGCATTGCTCAACGAACTGTTTTCTTCGATCATTCAGCAAATCGGGTGAGTGTCAACTATTTTCCATTTATATAAATCTTTGTTCTGGGAGTAATTGACACAAATTGATCATGCGTTCTTTTGCCGACATATATTTTAGATTCAAGAAAAGCGTGTGAAATATAAAAATCAACCGATTGAAGAGGACACTCCCGAAGGAGTAAGTCATTCGTTTTGACCAGACGGAATTTTCACTGTTCAACTTTGATTTTAGCATAAAAAAGCAATGTGGTCAGTGACATGCAAGCTATTTGCCGATATCGAACGATTACGAGTTCGAGAAGAAGCGAATAAAGCTGAAGAACGAAAACGCAAAGCGGAAGAAACAACTGAACGCGAAGAACGAACAAAACTACGTAAAGAATGGGATAAAAACTATGAGGTACAACTTCATTCGCATACGAAATCAAAAGAATCCGTTTGAAAATATCTTTTTTTTAGGAAAGTCGAGAAACACGAGTCAACAGTTGGAAATCGTTCCAAACAGTAGCGAAATCGAAAGATTCAGTCAAAGGCAAAGGGCCAGCTCTATTCAAACCACCAAAATACAAGCCCGAACCTCGATAAGAGAAGAGTCGTCTTTTCGAGATTGACATTATCACTCTTTTTTTGTAAATGTATATAAATATATTTCTTGAAAAAGACAATGTTCGTCTGTAAAACTCGGTCATGTTGATTTTCTTCTTTTGTTCGTTTGCTCTAACTGATTAAACAACGAAAGAGTCTCATCTTCTACTATTGTTTTTTTTCTCGTCAAATCAAGAACTGAATGAAGACTGAATAACTTCACATCAGATCGTTTTCTTGTTGCAGATTGTTTTCCTTCTAGTCCGGTGATACAACTCAGAAGATGTCTGATTCAATCAAGGAATAATAGTGCAGATGTGGTAAGTCAATGATGCTTTTTTTGTCGTAAAAAAAACGAAGGATAGATAAGACTTCTGCATTACGTCTTTTCTTTTTTTTTCTGACTCTATTTGAATGATAAACATCATATACTTGTCGCTTTTATTTAAGAATCATCTCTGTTTTTCTATTTAATCCTTTCTAACAATTTCCAGTCAACAAAAGTATTTGAGAAATATTTTTATTCACACGCGCTGTTTATGTCCCATTATTTTCTCATGTTATTCGTTACGGATTGAGTTTCAATCAAAATGCGCATGTATAAGAGTGAAGTCTTCATTGAAAATAAATTTATAGTTTTTTTTGTGTCAGTGTAATTCGATCGGAGGATGTATTTAAATATATATATCTTGCGTTACAAAATAAACCTTGAAGCTTTGTAAGAGATAGATGACAAATATTGATCATCTATTAGATACTAGAGCTTGTTGTAATTTTGTGAGGGTCCTATTTTAAAGCATCGAAATAATGTTTTTTCTTCTTAGAGCATTTCTTCTATGTGTCAAAGAAAACAAATGCATATTTTGTATAAATGTCTCTGATAATATGATTAGTCGACATAGAAAGAAACGTACGCGAAATGACTGTCACGCATAGTTCTGATTATTAACCCTTCGCGCAACGACATTCATTGCGTGGAGTGTGTTAATGTACACGGAATTGTTTATATTTTTAAGCGTTGTCAGGCGAGACATTTTTCAATGACAAAATTCATGACGAAGATTTTTTCTTTCTTTCTGTTTCTCTCTCTTCATTTCTTTTGGCATTTTAAACTGCAAAAAGAAGTTGTTTTGGTTACCTTAGAATTCTAACGCATATATAGTCGAAATTTGCATGTGCCTATATACATATTATATTCCTTTTTGGTTATAGAGATTTGTTCTTGTGTGATTATTATTGGATAACTTCATAATGATATATACATCGTCAAATCGTCGCCACATAATTCATGTGATTTCTTTTATTCTATTTATTTCCGTATTCGAAGGCATGTCCGGTGCATTGAATATATATCCATTTAATAAGCTGTCATCCAATCTAATTGTATTGATATCGAATCCGATTGAACATTATGGGTTACTGTTAACCATTGTGATTTATTTTATACGTTTGTTATCTTTATTACCTTTACCATTAGTTATTTGTCATACGTGTGGCTTGATTTTATATAATATCTTTCCCGAACGACCTGAGTTACACAATTCACCATTACTAGGACCGAAAATTCGGATACGCGTTGTTACGCGTGGTGATTATCCTGAACTAGTACATAACAATGTCAAAAGAAATCTGGACACCTGTGCCAAAGTTGGACTGGACAATTTTCAGATTGAAATCGTTACCGATAAACCAATCGATATTCACGGTTTGCCGGCAAATATGGTCCGTGAAGTCGTTGTACCGAGTACCTATCGAACAAAATCAGGTGCACTCTACAAATCACGTGCATTGCAATATGCGCTTGAACCTGATGTAAATCAACTATCAGCAAATGATTACATCGTTCATTTGGATGAAGAAACACTGTTAACAGAAAATTCGGTCCGTGGTATTTTAAATTTTGTTACTTCGAATGAATATGATATAGGACAAGGTTTAATCACTTATGCGAATGAAACCATTGTTAATCACATAACAACATTAGCCGATAGTATGCGTGTTGGTGTCGACTTAGGATGTTTACGATTCTGTTTGAAGAAATTACATCAACCACCATTCTTATTCAAAGGATCGTTTGTTGTCTGTCGTGCTGCTTGTGAATTCGAAGTAACATTTGACAACGGACGAGCTGGTTCAATTGCTGAAGATACATACTTTGCCATGTTGGCCATGTCGAAAAACAAGACATTCGGTTGGATTGAAGGTGAAATGTGGGAAAAAAGTCCATTTACACTAGCTGACTTCATCAAACAACGCAAACGATGGTTACAAGGAATCTTACTTGTCGTTCATGATAAACGCTTACCTATTCGTGTTCGTATTTGCTTAGGCATTGCACTTTATTCTTGGATAACATTACCATTAACATCGATGAATGTTGTTCTTACACCATTGTGTCCTATTCCATTACACTGGTCAATAAATTTCTTAATAAGTTATGTTGGAGCGGTCAATATTTACTTGTATATCATCGGTGCCGTTCGTTCGTTTTCATTGGTGCGTTTGGGCTATGCTCAATTCGCTCTTCGTGTTCTGGGAACATTAGCAACGATTCCATTTGTGGTGATCTGCGAAATTACGGCTGTTATTTGGGGACTTTTGAGTGATAAGGACAAGTTCTATATTGTTGATAAACAATTGACACCACCGGTTAATGTTTGAAATGAAAATTTTGGAGATATATTGTAGCTTTGATCGTTTTCGACAACAGATAATCGATAGAAATGTTGACAATCAGTTTTTGTTGCTCTTTTTCAAAGCGGTTGCCTTTCTTTTTGTTTCTTGTTTGTCAGATGATTTTCTTTATGGATTCACTTATTTAGAATTATATATACATATTAATATAAAAAGAAAAAGATTTCTTTCTTCATACACGTTATTTATTTATTTATGCTGACATATCTTTGATTTTTTAGATATTTTTTTTTTCTTAAGAAAACTTACTAAAAATAACTTGAAATCGATCGCTTTTTTGCTAGTAAAGAGGTAAAATCATCTGATCGTCGATATTCATTCGTTGTTTTGAACTCGATCTATTTCGGAATAAACTTGCATTTGCTTTTCAGGTTTGTTTCTTTGTGTCATTGTTCTGGCCTCGATTGACGCAAAAAGTGCTTTGAAAGACGATCATCCGTCGTCTTCCTCTTCTGCTGCTGTTCCTGCTGTTGGTGAAGGTATCAAATCAAAATCAAGCTCCATGAGTTCATCAGAAGAAGTTTCTTGGATATCATGGTTTTGTGGTCTGCGCGGAAATGAATTCTTCTGCGAAGTCGATGAAGAATACATTCAAGATAAATTCAATCTAGTATGTCAATTCATATAGACATCAAATTCTTTGAAATCGTATGTGATTATTTCTAGACAGGACTGAATGAGCAAGTTCCACATTATCGACAAGCACTGGATATGATTCTTGATCTTGAACCAGATGATGAACTTGATAATCAAGATAATCCCAATCAATCAGATTTAATTGAACAAGCTGCGGAAATGTTATATGGTAATTTCCAATGCTCTTTTCCCTCAGGCATTAGAATAATCAAATCTACTTTGTAATCACAGGTCTTATTCATGCTCGATACGTGTTAACTAACAACGGGATTGCTCAAATGCTAGAAAAATTTCAAAATGGCGATTTTGGTCTCTGTCCTCGTATCTATTGCGACAATCAACCCATGTTGCCAGTATGACACTTTCGATTGTATCAATCGGAAAACATGTGCATTTTCGTTTTAATACTAGATCGGCTTATCAGAAATACCTGGCGAAGCGATGGTCAAGCTCTATTGCCCGAAATGTTTGGATGTTTACACACCGAGAAGTTCACGTCATCATCATACGGATGGAGCATATTTTAGCACAGGTTTTCCGCACATGCTATTCATGGTTCATCCAGAGTATCGGCCAAAACGACCAACAAATCAATTTGTTGCTCGTCTCTACGGCTTTAAAATACATTCAATGGCATATCAATTGCAATATCAAGCGGCTACGAATTTCAAACAGCCAACTTCAGGTTCAGGCATTCCAAATACTGCTGGCGGTGGTGGCACAACGACAAGCACTACTCGTCCTGTCCTGAAAGATTAATTCAATTAAATATCAATGTCAAACACGAACAATTTCAATCATTAATATCTATTTGCTATGAATAAAATTTCCTTCGATGTGTGTATGTGTTCTTTTTCTTCTTTTGTCAATGATGATACAGTTCTTGTCTATGCTGTGTATATGTCTTTCGTCCTTTTCTTTTAACAATTTTTATCAGCGAACAACTATGTAATTGAGTTTGACAAATAAAAATTCTTGTGTATTTTTACTTTTATCTGAAGTCGAATAGAAAATAAAAGATGAAAAGTGCTGCTAACGGATTATTTTATTGACTTTGACATCTATGCACTTCGCTGTCCTGATGCCACTTTCTTTTTCGGAAAAATAGCGATACGATTGCCATGAATATGAAAGAATTCAAAGCCGGATCTGCGATATAATTTTGTTGCAGATATTGCTCCACTACCTTCTTTAGCACATTGCAAGCACAGCGTAGAGTTCCGCTTTTCTGAATTGTAAACAACTCCAACGAGATAATTGACTAGAACTCGTCCGAGTCCTTTCGATTGCTGAGCACTATCAACAGCTATATCGGACATGTATCCAAACTGTTCATTGCTTGATTCCACTAAGAATAGACGTCCAAATGCACAGGGAATGTGATTGATTTTGTCTAAAATCATTGCATTATTTGTTGCTGAGTTGATTCGATCGCACATTTCTTGCAAATTCCAGGTCTCTGACCAAAATGCCTCTCGAGTCATGAGCTGCAGTAACTGTTCGGCATAACCAAGTATTATGTTTCGATCGCTCACCAATTCATACTGATCTTGTCTACCTTGGAAGTTATTTTCAGGATAATACTTTAAATCATCCGTGTTTACACTCATAAAGTCCGGACATTCGTTGCGATATTCAAGTTTGTCGAATGGAATTTGATTATCGAATGTGCGGGGAAAGCGGATACATATCAATGAATGATATATAGCACTAACATAAGAGCTCACAGTTGAGAGAAGTTGATCAATCTGTTGATGATCATCGGGTAATAGAGCGATTTGATCGAATAGAATCAATACAGTATGATCGGGTACATCAGCAGCAACATGTCCTTCAGCAATTATTTGCGAGTTTTGCTCCGCGTTGGTTTTCACTTGTATTCTTGTTTTGTCCTCGTTTAAATTGATAACAAACATATTTGTTCTATACTGTGTCGGTGGGTAGTAAAAGATCGAGTGAATGCTTTATCTTTGCACCAGCTTCTTCTCTATTCAAATATTTTTAAGATAACGCTAACTAGTTAGAACTTTTAACACTTGATAGACTACACAGCTGAAAATTTGATAAAATACCATGTTGTTTTATTCATACTAATCAAAAAAAAAAATGTCGAACCACATTTGCAGTTGTTGTAGCTAGATGGCATTAGTAGCTGGCTGTCAGAAGCAGTCAACTGGCTTACATTGGATTGTTTGACTAATAGCCAACGAAAAAAAAGAGCATGTCTCATGTGTTTACTTTTCCCCTCTGTACTACATTTCCCAACGCATATTACCGTAACTTCTCTTGAAAAGAATCAATTTGATTGTTTTCTAGATCTTATTGATTATGAATCCGTCTTCATTACCTGATTTATCGAATCAACCCATGAGTATACCTGTAGTACCGACAACAAATCATTCGACTGTTCCTCAAACTCCACCGCCACCATCAAATGGACACCGAAATTCACTCTCAAACAATACCCAAGCACGTAATGCTTTGCCAGGAAAACATTGCTGGGTATGCTTTGCTACGGACGAAGATGACTATTCGGCTTGTTGGGTATCGCCATGTCGTTGCCGTGGAACAGCAAAATGGGTTCATCAAGAATGCCTTCAAAGATGGGTAGATGAGAAACAACAAGGATCGAGTGGTGGTGAGTCATTCCGGTGTTCAAATGAAACATTTTCAATGTTTTCTCCTTTGTTTAGTAAAAGTTTCGTGTCCACAGTGTAATTCAGAGTATATTATTGTATATCCGAAACAACGTAAGCTATAGAGTGAAATTCAATGAAGATAATGTCCAATGAATGATATTTGCTATATCCAGGTTCATTGGTTTACATGCTCGATTTGATAGAGCGCATTTTAAATCGTTTTTGTCCATTTCTTGCCGGTGGTATTCTCGTTGGATCTGTTTATTGGACAGCAGTGACCTATGGAGCAGTAACAATCATGCAGGTTAGTAAGAACCGAAGGAGAAAATAATTTTAAAAAGAATTAATTCCATGTCATTTTAGATTCTTGGACATAAAGAAGGTTTGAGTGTAATGGAAAAAGCAGATCCACTCTTTCTTCTTATTGGCCTACCAACAATTCCCATTGTGTTAATTCTCGGCCGAATGATACGCTGGGAAGAAGCGGTCTTGAAATTCTGGCGTAAACATTCAGCAAAATTACCGTTAATGAATTATTTTTTTCCCAACGGTAAACAAACAGTCGATAGAATTTCGATGAAACGTCATCTCTTTTATACTATTTTAGATCGCACATCCTATTTACCCCGTATACCAACTGAACGTAATGGCAATTCAAATCCCGCATCTTTAACCAGACTTATTTGTGGCGGTCTCATCTTACCAACTATTGCAACAATCTTTGGTAAATTCATGTTTCAACGCGTCCATTCAAACTTTCAACGCACACTCTTAGTATGTCAATTGAATACGTTTTAAACAAAAAAGTGATCGTTCTTCTCCTAGGGTGGTATTGCCTTTATTGTCCTAAAAGGTACTTCGAAAATCTACTATAAGCAGAGTCAATATATTCGCGAAGCGCAGCGACAAATTCTTAATTACGAACCAGTGTCAGCAACTAGTTCTCCACATTATTATCATCATCATCCAGTACCACCACCACCACCACCACCGCCGCCGCCGACAGTTCATGTTCATCAACAAGATATTTCGAATGAGATATTTGCCATTCCATCGTCTACAAGCAACTTCACCAATGATCAATCACCATCAAACTTTTAATTGCTACAACCAAATCGACTTTTTTTCCTCTTTCTGTGTATAAATTCTTATATGAGCATTTGAATTTTTTTTCTTTTTTCCTCTTTGAAAGAAAATTGAATTGGAAGGAACTAGAATGTTATTATTGTTGTTTTTTTTTCTTCATTTTCTATCTTGCTTCTAGTTTGAATATACAGATATATACATACATAACATACTATCTTGGAGTGTAATCTAATGTCATCAGCGAATCATATAGACAAAGTGAAAACTTATCTACTGGCAGCAAGTGGACGACGAACTATACGAAATACACCATGGATAGATGATGTGCCATCGGAAAGTTTTACTTTACCGAAATATGAAGTAAGTCAATTTCATACTTAATGTGACAGTTGGAAAACGAAATAGATGTTATCGTTGTTATGAACAATGTTTCGTTTCTATGAATAATTGAAGCTTCGAGATGGTTAGAGTATCGTTTGGTCTATTTAGGTTGAAATTCTCGATAAAGTCAAACATGAAAATACAGTTGCCTGTTTGCATAGTAACGCATCGAAGAATTTTCTTATCATTAATGTTATACGAGAATATTCCTACGGCATTCAACGAAAATTTGACGAAGGCGGTCAACGTATCATTTGTTTAACAATGGGTACAGTATTGCATGTTGAAAGAGTTTAATCGACTAATTTTGTACTTACTATTCAGAACAAGATCCGGTCGCACTGGCCGAAATGATTCATCGCCATTTGCCAGTCGATGTCGGTTCATTTGGTATTGAACATGGTGTGCTACTTTGGAAAAAAGATCAATGGTTACAAGAAATGCAAATACGGAACGTATTTGTTATGCATCCGGCTGTCTTTCACGAATTATTAAATCGAAATTATATAGGTGAGTAACTCATCGAATTGTTATACTTGTTTCGCAGTTAGTTCGTTCATGATTTAGAATTTTCACATATCAAGTTATTGATTCTTGACGAATGTCACCAAGCTATTCGTGATCATGCCTATGGTTCAATTTTGAGACAGTATAAAACACTTTGGGAGAGAAATGAAACAAAAAATCAGTTACCTCGACTGTTTTCCATTACGATGGCATTGCTCAAAACGCATTGCACTTCGATACAGTTGGAAGAACGCATCGAGAACTTACATCAATTCTTTTGGTGAGGACGTTTTTGAATCGTTAAATGTGCTATGAATTCGTTGTTGTCATCTTTTGAACAGTTCAACGATTTTTACAGCAACTGATCTGATTTCTCGTCCAACCAATCGAGTATCGAAAATACCAAAGGAAACAATTGTCGTCTGTGAAAAAGGTAATCACCAACAGCCGGAAATTACCAAAGAAATCATTCAGGTAAGCAATGTCCTTCTATTTGATTGTCGCACAATTCATGATTGTAGGAACTTCAAGCCGCTCTTGAATATATCAACAAATTAGAAGCACCGACAGTGTCTTCTTCGACTCATTCCGACGAGAATTCATCGCCGTTGACGATTCCTCGGCAAGTGCTGACTGAATGTTTACGTCTCGTGGATAAATTAGGCATCTGGGCATTGCTTCGTTCGTCATTACCAATTATTACTCAATTAGAACGTCTTTCAAGTATTGCTGTTGAACAAAGTTCTGTCTCATCTATTTCGGCCTTTTCGACTTCCGCAACATCTCAATTGTCACTTTCATCACCGCGTGCGTATTCACTATTTCTTGATTGGATTTGTACATTACTTCGTCTTTGGCGATCGCGAATCAAAACTGCACTGGAAGCATTAAATTCGCAGACATTGATTGAACAGTATACAACACCAAAGCTACGTTCATTGTTTGACATTCTAAAACGCTTTCAAGCAGATGCAACCAATGCATCAAATCGTCGATGGTCCGCACTCATATTTGTTGATCGCAAACAAGAAACCGCTGTTTTAAATGCAATATTAAAAGATGCAGCAAAACGTTTTGCTGATGAGTATTCATTTATTCGACCTAACTTTCTAGTCGGATATTCCACTATGCAACCGACAGATGATCCATCAACTAGTCAGCATATTCAACCGATGGACAGTCGCAAACAGGTAGGATTCCTATTTGAAATAGAAGAAGTAAGAAGTGCTCAATGCTTTCGTTCATAGGAGGAAGTGATGCGCAAATTTCGTCTTGGGGAAAATAATGTTATAGTTGCTTTGAGTTCCCTCGAAGAATTGAAAGATATTCCTGATTGCAATTTAGTTATTCGATTTAATGTACCAACAAATTACCGATCTTACGTGCAATCAAAAGTAAATGATTTTATCTTTCTTTTCCGGTGTTATTGAAAACCTATCGTTGAATTTTTGTGCAGGGCAAAGCACGAGCACAAACGCCGCATTTCTTTATGCTTGCCGAACAAGAAGAGTATGACACGTTCTTAGCCAATCTCAATTCATTTAAAGGTATCGAACAAGTATGTAATTCGGAATCCTATTTGTCTTGCAAATGTTGATGCCATTTGATTTGATTTCAGGTTTTAATGAAAGAATTTCATGAAATCAATAATCCACTCCCATCGAGCAACATCGATCGAGAACGATCACCCAATGCGATCGAAGTTATCAACAGGTATTTTCCTTCTTCAAACACATTTCTTTTCATGTTCATTTTGAACTGTTCTCTTCTCGAAGATATTGTGCTCGACTTCCATGTGATGCATTGACAACATTGGTTCCATCATGTAAAATCAAGAAATACGATGACAAGCAGTACCAATGCATTCTTTCCTTGCCTGTCAACTCACCAGCTAGAACGACGATTACCGTATGTTTAAAAACTATCCATTCTCCGTTCTATCTAAACTACTGTTGGCTTTTTTTCTAGGGTCCAATACGTTCAACAGTACGACAAGCAAAACTCTCTACAGCCAAACGTCTATGTGAACATCTTTTGCAAGCCGGTAGGCAATCGAAATCTAGTTTGTCTTCGTTGAACTGAATTGATGTTCATCTTGGTATGTAGGGGAACTAAATGAACATCTATTGCCCGAAACTCGTGAACAATTTTATCTTCGTCATTCGATTATTGATGACGAAGATATCGCTGAATGGGGTTCGTATGTTGATCCGAATCCGAAACCAGGTTCTGTTCAGCGTAAACAACTTTACAATAAAGCCGTATGTCTTTTCTTATTGACTTCTCTCGATGAAAATCCTATGTTCGAACTGATTAGATCGCGCCAGAACCACTCTCAACTGAGAAGTCATCTGAATTCTTTGTCTATTGTATCAATGGAGAATTGACAACACCATTGACTCAACACAATGAACAACAGAAGCTAACAAACACCTATACAAATCAATCAAATTCAAATCGAATTGGTATTCTCTCTGCAAATTATCTTCTCGAAGTAAAATGCAATCAAAGGATTTAGCGTTTGTCTGAATATACGCTTTCTCTCTTTAGATTCCAGCATTTTCATTATTTTCTCGTGCCGGCGAAGAAACTTATAATCTCGATAGAATTATGAAAAATGTTCGCTTCACATCTGATGAGTACCGCATGTTACAAACAGTTCACTACTATTTATTTTCTTCCATACTCGGTTTTGACCGTCCATTAGTGAACTTCAATCCTGAACAATCACATTCTCATCTCATTCTCATTTTATTGAAAAAAGACTCCTCGGGCTCATATTCCATCGATTGGAAATTAACAAAAGATATCATTTCTTTCATTCAATCGATGTATTTACAAAAATACACACTAGACAATCCCTACGTGTTCAACGCCGATGATTTCAATCAAACATGTATTGTTTTACCATCGTACCGTCGTTCCACACAACCACAGTACTATGTAGTGAATTCGATTGATACGAACAAAAACCCGCTCTCACCATTTCCATCGATATCAACGATCTATGATACATTCTCGTCTTACTACGAAATTAAATACGAATTGCGTCTAACGAATAAAAGTCAACCATTGTTATGCGTTTCACATACGTCTCATCGCCTCAATCAGCTGATCCCACGGTACATGAATTTCAAAATGATGAAGTCAAGTACAGCATCGAATAATCGAAACGCCAATCGGCCTAATCAACATACGAAAACCAATGGAACGTCACATCATCACCACCATCAAGGTGTTTTCTTAATCCCCGAATTGGTGATCATTCATCCAGTTAACGCACAGTTATGGCAAGGAATCATCGCGCTACCGAGTATGCTCTACCGTATCAATTGTTTGATCTTAGTAGAACAATTGAGACGAACAGTGGCATTAGAAACAGGTGTGGGAGCTGCTTGGGCACCGGAAGATGGACAATTTGATAGATTAACGTTCGATTGGGACGAGAAGAAAGAAGCGCAGTTTTCAGCTCTATTGGATAATAACGATGCATTTTTCACCGATGAACCGATAGATCCCAATTGGAATTTTGAAATCAGCGTCTGGAATGAAAATGACATTCATAGTTGGACAAGTAAGACTTTAGATAGGAACGAATGAACATAGAATTTTGTTTGTTTCTACAGACGATTCTGCATGGCTTGAAGCAAAAGATCGATGTATAATGATCAATGCTGCAGATGTAAGTTATTTCCTTGAATTCCGTAATTCAGATGATATTTTTGAAAAAAAAACTAGTTCGAAGATGGTGACTTTGATGACGATATCGATCTCGATGATGACGAAGAAGAGGATCTTCCTCATACTACTTCTGTTCCTACTTTTGCGTCCGCCCTGTTGCAAAATAATAATCAGTCGACGTCAAGTGAGTTCAGTGTTTTCATTCGGTAATCAAAACTTGATATATCTTTTCTATTTCATTCAAGCATGGTCAACAACTCCTAAGAAACAATTGAACGAATCATCATCGTTAGACGATGATGACGATGAAGAGGATGAAGAAGACGACGAAGAGAAGAAGCCAACTGATCCTTCGTTATCATCAACTAATAAGAAACAGGAGAAGAAACTTGGCACTGACACTAAGGTGACTAATTATCATATTGATTTACCACGTTTGCATGAAGATTTAAAAACCAAATCAAAAAAGTTTCTTTCGAAACTCATGGCTAGCACTCAGCCAACTACTAATTCTTGTAAATCAGAAGAAGTCGACGTATTCTCTTCGTTGGATACGCCAATAACTAATTCGAAGAACTTTGTCGAAGAGAAATCCAATTATTTGACAAATGTACAGATCGAAGAACCCACTCGTGTTCCATGTCCACCAGTCACTTTTTCGTCTTCGGTGATTCATTTTGAACCTACGCCATTCGTCAAACGACTACTTAACATCGAAGAGGTTATACATGACGATGAGAATGAGGAACCGCCACCACCATTGCAACAGCAGCAGCAACGACATGAACCAGTTCAATCATCAATAGCTCTTCCATCAGCCCAATCAGAGATTATTTTCGTCGAGAATGGATACGATAGTGGTATTATCGACGATTTCTCGGAGCCATTGAATATCAATCTAGATTTTGAATATCTCCCTGAATCTCATCCTGGTCCATCGCCAGCTTTACTCTTACAAGCGCTGACATTATCGAATGCAGGTGATGGATTCGACCTTGAACGTTTGGAAACCGTTGGAGATTCGTTTCTCAAACAGGCAGTCACAGTCTATATCTATTGCACGTATACACAAGTTCATGAAGGCAAACTAAGTTTCTTTCGTTCGAAAATCGTTTCCAATTACAATTTATACAAACTCGGTAAACGAAAAGGAATCGGTGAATACCTCATCAGTACAAAATTTGAACCGTTCGAAAACTGGGTTCCGTAAGTGTATTTTTTCGAAGGAATTTCACCTTTTCTATTCATATTCTTTTGCCAGGCCTCTGTTTACATCAGGATCACCAACTGAGTATGGCTTGCTATCAAGTTCAGGCGTAGAATTATGGACAAAGTCTGAATCAACAACAAATGTCGACTGGATTGAACTACAAGAACGCCGTGAACAACGAAGATTAGCGAAATTAAATCCGCAATCATCATCATCATCATCGCCAGTTGCTCCTACGCCATTCAATACAATTTTAAATAATCTGACGAAACCGATATTTCCAACAACAACATCAATTAATGAACAACAATGGACGCCATCGTATGACCGACGCACTCAGCATTTAATCTCAGATAAAAGTATTGCTGATGCAGTTGAAGCATTGATTGGTGCTTATCTTATCGCCAGTGGTCCGAAGGCAGCTTTGCGATTTATGGCATGGCTTGGTGTTCGAATATTTCCTAGGCTTCGTCTCGGTTTGTACTGACATATTCTTTACGAAACACTGAGACCATCATCTTTTTTCAGAGGATGGAACGGAAATGACCGGTGAACTTCCCCCATTACCCTCACCAGTCGATTACACTAACCCATCGGTTCTATCGACCATTCAATCGTATGACTTTGATCGATTCGAAAAGCTAATTGGCTACCGCTTTCATCAGCGTGCTTATCTCATTCAAGCCTTCACTCATGCATCCTATTCTTACAACATGATTACAGATTGTTATCAACGTTTAGAATTTCTTGGTGACGCTGTTCTTGACTATGTCATAACTCGTTATTTATACGAAGTAAGTGTGTTGCTCTACTGATTGAACGAGTGACACGTTGTTTTTCCATGTCTAGCATCCTAAACGACACTCACCCGGTGAATTAACTGATCTTCGTTCCGCGCTAGTCAATAATAACATCTTTGCGTATATCGCCGTTAAATATGACTTTCATAAATACTTCCGTTGCCATTCCAATGAACTATTTTCATTAATCGATAAGTTTGTTCAAGCACAAAAGGACAAGTCATCATGGTGTGGCTTCGATGAATGCAATTTAGGTGACGACGATGACGAGAATGATGAGTTCTTTTATTACGATTTCTTAACATCGTCCGCATCGAATAACAAAGATACGTACAGTCATGCTATGGCATCGTCATCCATAGATGATGAACATCTATCGAATTCCCATGAAGAACAAGACGATGACACGACAATCAATGAGCCTGACGAATGGGAAGAAACAGAAGTGCCCAAATGTCTTGGTGATATATTTGAATCAGTTGCCGGTGCCATTTTTCTCGATTCGAATAAATCATTCAATACAGTATGGAAGATCTACTATCGAATGTTAAAACCTTTCATAGAAAAGTTTACGACGAAAGTTCCGAAGTCACCGATACGTGAATTGCTCGAATTAGAACCGGAAACCGTTAAATTCGAAAAGCCTGAACGATTACTTGACGGTCGAATACGTGTAACCGTGGAAATTATCAGTAAGGGACGTTTTAAAGGCGTCGGACGAAATTATCGTATCGCAAAGAATGCAGCAGCAAAATGTGCTCTGAAGAATCTACGTCGTTTGGATTAAATGTGAAACAGAAAGCAAAGTTTTCTCAGATATGTCTTTTATTGAAAGATTGCAATGCTCCTGATGAACCATTTTTATGAAGAATGAGGCAACGAAGTAATTTATCCGCATTTTTTTCTGAATTTTCTTCTCACCGTTTGTTGCTTTTTCTTTGCCTGTCTCTTATTGATAAGTGTTGTATGTTTTTATTCTTTTCTTATATACATATGCACATGAAAACCTTCCAAAGTATGGTCGATTTGACAGTTTTTTAATATGTGATTTGTTGTTTTTATTGAAGAAAAAAAAAAGATGATATTGAAAAATCAGAAAAATGAAATCAGTCGACTCTAGGATTAAAATAGCATGTGCGTCTTTGCTTTTACGTCGTTCGATTTGTTTGCCTCGCTTCGATCGATCTATATGATTCATGGATTATCTCTTTCTCGCTTTCTGTATAATGACGAATGATTTATTCATTCAATACAACGACGTAACTTACTAGTTACGTCGGAGTATAAAACGTGAGGAGAAACGATCTTCACGAAACATACACACAGTCAATTCGAACATCAAAAGACAAGATGAGTAAGTAGTGAGAATTTCAAATAAACGGATCATTGACATTGAGATTTCTTACAGGTTTTATTGTGAATAAAATCGAAGAGAAGGTTGGTTTAGATTTAAATAGAGATGGCCGAATAGGTGGCCCTGGTTTGACGGATAGCATTGAAAAGAAAACTCATATCGATTTCAATCGCGATGGAATTGTCGGTGCTCATCGACCACCAGCTGGCGGAGGTAAACAAAATATAATATTTAATCCCAATTAACATTCACTAAACCATCTCTTTTCTATACAGGATTAGTTGGTAAAATCGAACGAGCAACCCATATTGACATCAACGGAGACGGTATTATTGGTGGATCACATGGTTGTCATCCACCGCAAGGTCATAAGAAGCATAAGTAGACAAAGAAAAAGACTTTGACCATATCTGTGTAATTAGTTTCTATTTGCAAATAATAAATTTCTTCGAGTCAATTGTCGCATTATAGACTCGTTCCAATGTACTAATGATGTCTATAGATTTCACATTTGATTTATGATCGTTTTTCGATAGACTTTATTTTGTTTCACATAAAAAATAATTTAGATTTCATCTTTAGAACAACTGATAATATGCGGTCCTCGGATGTTATTTTCTTCTTTGTCCAAATCAAGTAAGTCGTGTGAGCCAGTGACAATCAATCGATACGAGTGTGCCAAAATAAACTGATGCATTTCATGTAAACTGACATCAATACGAAACGATCCGTCGGTATTTTTCATCAAACCCAATTGAATAAAATTAATGTACTTCATTGAATCACTTGATGCAACATGTTCAGAAGAACTACTATTAGAATAAAGAGACATATTGAAATAATCAAGACTATGTTCAGGCACAAGAACAATCGTCACAAATTGATTGGGAGCACAATTGAAGAAATAGCTATCCGTTTCACGATGAAAGCTAATTGTACCCAAAATCATAAATGAGCAATCTAATGATTCGTGAACACGTGATTCGTCAAGAACTTCAACTAAATCAAAATTATGAAGTTCAGTAGCAGTCAAGTGTACCGGAACACTATGATGTCCTTCCAAATTCATTGTATTATATGGTCCAGTGGGTCCGAGAGGGCCTAGTGGGCCAAGAGCACCAAGAGGTCCAAGTGGTCCTAAAACTCCCCATAATCCCAATGCCTGTAAATGTTTACCGAAGTCATTTATCGATGGAAGTGTTTCATGATACGACTCTGATGATAGAGGACCTGCTGATGATAGTGGATTGTTCTCAAGACCAAATAACATGTTAGAAGTCATCCACTCGATTATGTGCGCTGAGTCTGGTCGCCATGCTGTTGGATTCCATATGTTATGACCAACAGGTCCAACCATTCCAAGTGGACCATATGCACTAAATTCGTCAAAGAGATTAGATTTCTGACAATCGTCATCAAATTACCTTAATGGTCCATGTGAACCTAACGCTGAGCTTGAACTTAAATAGAAGTCGCACGATAATCTACCACAATCAACAGGCAATGGTTGAATGAGATGTATATCTTCATGTAATGCTTCAATACTTGACGCAGTTACATAAGGTCCATAGCATGCAGCTGTTGAAAATGGAATTTCCAATAGATTAACAAGTAAAATAAAGAAAATGGTATATAGCATGATTGTGGATCATATAGACTTTGTAGTTTCAGGTAAATCAGGCGTCCAGAATGATGAAATATGCTGTTTTTGTACTGATACATACCGCTATGAGAAGCAAAACAGCTGATTAAATATGAAGCTGACAAATAAAAGTTACTTTTATATTTCGATTCTCGAGTGTTTACAAGTACTTTGACCTATTCGAGGTTTCGTAATCATTTTCGATTGTACCGGTAATTGCATTGCTGCTATTAAAAGCAAGGCCAAATCACTAATCGGATACGTTTACAAGTAGCTTAACCTATTTGCGACAGGATTCTTTTCTGAAAGAAAGTAACGAAGCACGAGATTAGTTAGAATTACCTGACATTCATTCTTAATTGATTCGGCTCGATTGACTAAGAACAAATATGAGATATATACAGAGCGGACACGCTGGATAGATCTATCAATTTCAGTCAGGATGACTAGGCAAAAAATCATGTAGAGGCTATTTAGTGACGTAGAAAGAAGCTGAATTATAAAAAGTTAGTTTTATCGTATATTATTGTGAAAAAGCTATGTATACTTGTTCAAACAATCTACTCTATGACAAATAAAAAAAAGATCCTGACTACATCCTATAAAATGAATACATAGAAACGAAAAAAAGAAAAACGAACACGAAATATTCGATCACAAATAAACTTACACATACACATATGTTAACTGTCTGAATTTCCTATTTTATTTCATTATGTATGCAGAAACAGATCCGGAGTAAACATCGTTGAGAATCGCATATACATATTTTTCATGGGAATACACTAGGTGTTGAGGTATATCGTGAGAAAGGAGTTCCTGTTAAGGACGCTGGAAAGTTATCGTTGAACACAGTAGCATACGTTGTTTTCAAGGAATCCACGTAACTTTGTATGGAACGATTATTATTATTTGATTGTTCAAGTTTATCACGTAGTTCACTCAATTGAGATGTATAACGTCGTTCAGCATCATCTTTGTCTCGTTTGATCTGAGTACAATCAAGTCGAAGTTTGGATATTTGTTGTTCAAGTTCGTTGATGCGTTGTTGAAGAGCACGTTCCTAGAACGATTCATGGATCAATGAAATTTACATTTCAAATGCTCACTTTAGAATTAAATGCATCTTCTCGAGTTTTCAGATCAGATTGGGTGACGTCAATTTGTTTACTCATTGATGATAATTCATGTGTTTTAGCATTGAGACGAGCCTAAATAAGCCAATATGTAGAAAATTTTCTTCGCATTCATTTCGTTTTTCCATCCTACCTGAGTATTTCTCAAGGCGTCTTCTTTAGCATTGAGATTTCTGAGCAAAGTTGCATTATCTTCTTCCAATACATTCAAATGACTAAATAAAAATCGCATTGATCCTTTCATAGATCATTCTTAGCATCATCCATTACCGTTGAAGAGACTCGTTTTTAGGCGAAAAATGATCGTCTTTCAATCGATCGAGTATATGATTTTGAACATTCGACTAGAGAAATAAAAACAACGAGTTCGATCTTTTGCATCAACTTTCCGCAACATACTTTGGCTTTGAGTTCGCTCATATATGTTGTTTGTTCAGATAAACGTGCCTGTAAATCTTGATTCTTCAATTCAGCTTGACGTAACAATTCAGGTAGAGGTTCAAGTTCTTCGATGCGTTTTTGCAATCGATAACGTAGTTTGTCTAATTCAATTTCAGACAAATGACTTTTACTATTGTTAATGGATGTTTTTAATGTTTGATTATGTAACTGTTCTTTGTATTCAGCAACTAAACGTTCAGTATGTTCAAGTTTTGTTCGTAGTCGAACGATTTCTGTGTTGGCATCGACAAGTTGTTCGTTTTTGTTCCCGTACATTTTCTTTTCTAGTTCGATGATGTGACGATCACGATCATTCAGCTCAGCTTGTAATTTTTCAATAGTATTCGCTTTGGTTTTAGCCACGAGACTTGGCAAAGATGAACAAGATGGCAAAGGCGTCGATGGCGTACGCTTAACGCTACTTCGGTGAGTATCGCATTGAGACCGATTACGTTCCAAAGACTAAAAATCGAACAAGATCTCTGGAAAAAGAACATTTCTAGAAAATCTACCCGTATAATACATTGCAGTCGATTGATTTCACCTTCTTTCGCGCACAATTCCCGTTGTAAATGAGCTCGATTATGTTCTAACGATGTTTTCATTGTATCATAACCAATTGCATGTGCTCTCTCACGTTCCAGTTCATTCTGTAATGCAATATTGTCATTTTCTCGGTCGAGTAGTAATCGTCGTATTTGTACATTTTCATGTTCCAGTTCATGTAAACGTGTGTTTATACCATCAGTTTTCTCATTCGCGACACCGTCTTCAGCTTCTAAATGATATTGATGTTGAAGGAATTCTTTTAATTTCCTATTTGAGTGTTCAAATTGTTCGATTAAATGTAGTAATTGATTTCGCTGTTGATACAATTGTTCAACTTCGAACGAAACGGGATGGTTGTCCTAAAAAATTACACAGATAGAGAAGAATATGGCACAAAATGGCTTCATTCTAAGCAAACAGAAACCATCCATATGAAATTAAAAGTAAAGAGAGAAAGAGTTCTTTTAACTATTCTCTGTTTCAATTTCGTACGTGTGTCGTCATCAGGATGTCAAGTTTGTTGCAATTGTATGACTTAAGATGGCTGTCTCAAACACTTGATTTAAATGTAACAATACGCGAAATATTGTCTTTATCGCTATGCGATCTAATCAAAAAGAAAATGTAAAACATCTCGATTGTGATTTCATTATCGAGATGTATGACGAAAGAGAAGAACAATGCCTTTCGTCTTCTTCTTTTTTTTTTATATTAATGTTTGCTTCGGTATGAATATGTATGAAGTAACAAAAGATGTGACATTCTATCTTAGTCAAATAGAAACTAATAAAAGACTCTGATTTAAATGTTGTAATAAAAAACCGATAAATTAGACTTACCAATTTCAGTTTCGTGAGAATATCTTTGACCGATGATAATTGTTTGATTATTTGAGCAATGTCCGCTTCGGATTGAGATAGAGATATTAATAAGCGTTCACGGTTTGGATTTAGATAGAGCGGACCGCGAACAGGTGTTGTGCTACGAGCTCGTCGTCTAAAGATAATTTGTTTCGACAGAGAAAAGGATTTATTGTGAAAATCTGTACCGTTCGTGAGGTAAGTCATGTTCGAACGAAACTCGAGGTAACATTTGATGCTTTCGTTGTTCACCAGCACTTGACGAACGATAATTATGACGTGAGGGTGGCGAAGAGCGAGAAGATCGTAATGGTAGTTTATTAAGTGTTGTTTGAAAAGATGCTTGTTGAGACTGTTCAAGGTCACGTAATGATGAAACAATATCTGAACGAAGTTGATCGGAATTTAGACGATTATATACCTGGATGAATACATTCAATTAGCGAAAGGTGTCGAAGATTTCTATTTACTCGTTCTTTAAGTATTTCAACACCTTCTACTAATCCTTGAATACGTTTTTCGTACGTTTGAATTTCAGCTTGGAGTGGACTGTTGTTCGACATCGATTGGCGATCATTATGTTGACCATCTTCGTCTGTCACATCGTCGGAAACGATATCAAATTGATTCGTTGGAGTTTCTAAACGTGTTTTAGCACTCTATAAGAGGAAATAAGATCATTTTCCTGCAGTAAGAATATAAATTACTTGGGGAGCAAATTTTTGCCCTTTTGTTGTACGGCCTGGTGGTGGGACCCTTGAATAATAGTAATTATATACAGTTTATAAAGCCTTTTCTTTGCTGCGATCTTTTCTTACCATGGCTCTCGAGTTGGCGATGGACTTCGGGAACGAACGGGTAGATTGGATTTCGATTGTGTAACTTCTGATGTCACTTGAGCAGATTTTGTCTTGTTTGGTTTGACTTTACTCATAACACAGGTACGCATTCGCAAGGCTTGACGTCCTCCACGATTAGTTGCTGAGGAGGATTTTCTTACAGTTGATCCGTTCATGCCACCATCACGCCAATCATTATCAATATGCAAATCTACTGGTGTAATGGTTTGCATCTGTAGACAAACAGAAAACTATTTGTGATGGTTTATAACAAAATCCTAAGAGCTCTCAAAGAGAAAGAAAAACTCATGTTCAGATGTTTGGTTGTGTATTTTATTTTACATTGGCAGCAAATTTCTTGTTCTCATTCTTCTTCTTCTATAACCATATTTCGTTTCATTTTCAATTCACATCCCTAGCTATATCCTCTTTCAAGAATGAGTACAGTTGTAAGAGAAGCGACAACTCTCAAAATTTCAATGATTGCTAGTGACATCTGACTTTAATTATCTTGATCGCACTGCTAGTATATTGACGTCATCATCTTCGAAATTATATCCGACAGTAATTGTTCCTATTTAGTTTTTGATCATGATTAGTAAAGTCACAATAGTGTTTCACATTTGCCCAAGATCCTTTTCCTTTGATTACAATACAAACTGAGTATTCACGATAAATTCCACATAATTGAAAGGAATTATTTCAGGAAAAACGTAAAATCTAGCATATGAAAGCCTTTATCATCTACTATATAATTGAAAAATATGCGTTCGAACTATGTGTCTGAAGAGTTTTCCAGATATTAATTAAACATTATAATAAGGTAATGCAGTTGACACTCGTAGGTTTTTTTTGTCTTCTCTAAGCCGAGAAGCAGCTACACTCTTGATTCGAATGTCATTAATGGATGCCTTTTCCATAATAATGGTTTCTTCCGTTCCTTTGTTTCTTACCGAGTCTTTAGCGGTTAGAATATGGTACCTCCAATACCCATCAACTTCTTCTAATTGATCTATTTGTTTATGCGCAAAGAAAGAAATAGAATGTCGCTTTTATAGTCTATATTCGTTACTACTAATCTATCTCATAGTTAATCTTGCTTTTCCAATCAAGTCGAGTGTTGACGTGACAACATAGTAAGTAATTGTTTTTCTTCATATGCGACTGAGGATAGAACCCCTTAGAAAAATCAGTTCTTGTACTTATAATTCCAATTCAATGATGAAACTACCTAATTTTGTCGTATACCCTCGATATTAGAAAAAAATGATAGATATTGTTTTCGTGAATGTAACATATTAAAACACAAACAAGAGTACTCACTCGTGCAAGACACCAAATAAAGTACTTGACACTCACAATGTCATTATAGATAGCTCCAGTGAAGTTATACAAAACAAAACAAAACAAAACAAAAAAGTCATATTTCAGGCTAAACGCCCGAATTTATTATCATTAGTCCAGGCTGTTACTCTTTTTTTGTCATAGTTTGCTTTTCATTGTTTTTCACAGAGTTTGACATCTGTCAGATTTTTTCCTATTTTCTCTTCGAATGGACGTATCGATCAAATTTTGACTTTTTCATCTACCGATTCAGTTCAATGCACATGCGCGCAACAGTTTGAATAGCACTAACGAGAAAATGGCACATTTCTACATCGTTGATCGGCATTTATTTTTCTTGTGACCTAAAAATGACACTCTGAATATAGTTTAGAGAACCAAAAGCTATAGCAGGTGATGCCTCGATTTCAATCGTAGAGGGAGATCTGAAAAGGACTACTGAGATGCGTGCAACTGCGACTAAACAATGCTTTTAGACATCACAAACATCACGTCTATTTTCACTTCGAGTAAAAAAGGTGTCCAAAGTACTTTTCTTTAGACAGGCAGCTGGATCATATTTTATATATGAAGCGCAATATCCACCGACAGTATTGCAACTATGTCTCAAGTAAGTTTTGCATACTTAGATCAGTACTATATACATCCGTCTGTTTTCAGCCTTCATATATTAACTTTCATCGATGATGCCTATCATGTGTATGTCAAAGTAACTTAGAATAAGTTTCTAATGAACTCATGACTCTATCAGTACGTACATCCAGTTTTGAGATAGACACGTGGAGCTATCGCGTTTACAATTCATATACACATATGTTTTTTCTTTGTTTGATGTACCGACAATAATTAAATAATTCATATATATGAAGATAAGGCGATGTTTTCGTGTTTTGGGTCGGATAATTTTAACTACAAGGGAACAGACTGCGTCAGAATTGTATTTAATATGCATGACATTGATGTACGACAGAAAAGAAGAAAAGAATGACTGTTTCTTTTCATAAGGAACAGCCTGCTACGATATAAATTAGTTTTTCCCCTATCCACGATTATATATTGCCTTGGTGATCGGTTCCTTCTGAAAAGAAATGTTTTTTTTTTCGTTTACATAACAATGAAGTGTATTGCGTCCCACGACAAATAGTAATGTCAATATAGACATAGAATCTTCTAAGTAATCATGCTGGAAAATGTTCAGGTTAAGTTAAGTAGACCTTTTTGTATTTAGTGGAAAAATATCTTTGCGTAATTCACGTTTATTTCAAATAAATCATCATAGAATATCGATGATCACGCAAGCAATAAATGTTTAAAGATGATTTCGACATGGGAAATCAAAAGTTTATTGTTTCGTCTCGATATTTTTCTGTGAATATAAACAATTAGTTGAGAAAAGAAGTCGAGCATATTTTCTGGTTAGGAAAGTCGAAAACTAATATAGGTTAACAACCATTACCACTACGTCGTGATCAGTTCATGACATTTCACGATGTAATCATTCTGAAAAGGATAGCCCACCTGTGATCTTCCACACGTGAACTCGAACTAAAAGACTTCCTAGGTGTCTATTGCATGACAATTTGATAATGTATAGTCGATTGAGTGAACAATGTAAGGTTATACTTGCACGTTGAAGATTGATTATAATATAATATCACTTTGTGCGTATGCTTACTGAAGAATTCTGAATAGAAACGTTTCTTATTCTTGAATTTGGAGAAGTTAACCTCATTCACTGAATCTAATACGCACACACACACACGATTAATTCTATTTAATAAAAAAATGTTTACCAACAAATTTCCTTTGTGATCATGCAATGAGATTTGTTAATTAAAGTTTTATTTCATAGTTATTCGAGTTTTCTTCGGACACTTGTTAATAACCTTTACAGACAAAAATATTATTTTTGGGTCTATGACGTCAATGTGTTGAGTATGAATGTTTATTCATTCAGTAAAAAACATGATGGATGGACTTGTTAGTTGAATGTGTTTGCAGAAGAAGAATTTCCAACAGATAAGAATCAACAAACTGCAATTCCAAAGAGATTCACGTATTGGCGGAAAGCAAATCTTGCTCGTTTTTCTTTGTACACTATACCAGATAATCGTTCGCAAAGAATTGGAGAGCTCTATTGAATTAGAAACACGAACGTCGATGTTCTTTTGAAACATGAACAAATAAATCGTTTGTCAGCTTCTAAACAGATATACTTAAGTATTATTGAATAGTCTCATAGAACGTGTTCGATTTTCATCAAGAGAATCTCGTCCGTCATACTTCACTTCTGCAATGCTAGTAAGCACAAGTACGATCATGATGATAAGTTACAGACATGCCATTGACGTGGAAATATACAACCAACCTCGTTGTGTTGCGTTTCGCTTTCTCTCTTTTCTTTCTCTTTCGAGAGTAATATACCTCGAGAGGAAAAAACAAACTGCAAGAAGTTTTCCTAAGATAATTATTTTTTAATTTTGTTATTTCTTGTTCGTTTCTAAATAGATTTTGTCTAGAGAAAAATGATACTTGCCCTGTTTTCTTCTATCAAAAGAGATTACTATTCTTCAGTAAACTTCTTTATGCAGTACATTGACCTGTCATACTTTATTATAAAAACTTTTATTATCAAAGAAAATCTTTGCTATAGATATCATTGGTGTTTTGCCAAAGAAGAGGAAAAGAAGAAAGTAGAAAGAACCGATGTGAATATGCGCGATATAAAATAATACGACTCACTCTCTTCTTTTTGTTTTTATCTGATTTCTAGATTTAATTAATTTAAGATCAAATCCACCACTCAATATGACCTATAACGATACAACGCAATTCTTAGAAGCTTATTCGTCTTATCCATTAACTTATCTAACCTTCGCAGATTTGTATACATATGAGGCGATTATTTTAATCATTTATGGTATCATGATTGTCTTTTCATTTTTCACAAATTTTATTGCCATGATCATTTTTCTGTTTGGGCGTCGCTCGCGATCCGATCTGTCCCCGTTTTTGCTCAATCTATCCGTTTTCAATATAATTATGACGGCGTATTGTATTCCATTTACAATAACATCGGTGATTTTTCAACGTTGGTTGTATGCTCGCGAATTATGCATTGTTCTCGATCTCTTCAAAACCTTCTCAGTGACCGGTGTCTTGGTAACCTTGATAATTATCGCTATCGATCGTTATTGTGCTGTGAGATATCCGTTAACAATGAAAATTTACTCGGGATCCAAACGAAATGTCATTGCATTAACCATCATCTGGATTCTAAGCATCGCTCTAGCGATTATCAAATCACCGGCAAGATCGAATCCCGTGGAAGAGAAACGTCTATGGGTTACATCTCGAACTTCGCTAGCCAGCTTTATCAATTATCTCAAGATCAATGGTACATATTTATCTGATACGTCTTCAATACGGTTGGATTTTCAGTACAAAATCGTGGATACAATTCAATGCGTGCCGAATAAAGGTGCACCACCCGTTGAAGTTCAACGTACAATTTTCAATTTCCTACAAACATATTTTGTTCCTCTGTCTGTCATCGCTTTTGTTTATCTTCGCATAGCTGCGATGTTGTGGCATCGTTCAACAGATGTAGCAGGTGAAATGAATGGAAGCGTGGCAAACAGTATATTGAATACGCATGAAAGTGTACAATTTAAAAAAAAATTAAAACAGGTAAATACTATGTGATTCGCTGACTTAATTAAATAAGATCGTTGTAAGAAAACAAACGCGAATCTTTTCAATTAAAATCATCTTTCTTTGTTGAGCTTAATTTTCCGACTCAATTACTTAACGCTAAGCGGAAATGGGCAAACTTGCCTTCCGACTTTTTCACTACTGTATACGAGACAGAGGGAAGAGAAGAATGATTTAGATCATTGTTTCTAATTAGTTCCATTAGATCGATAATGAAATATCACTATGAAAAGCCCGTACGGACATCCGAAAAGTGCACCGATGTATTACTAATATGCCACTTCTGTTCGAAGAAAATAGACACCGAAGATGTTACTTTTTTTATTTTAAACACTTGAAGGAGCACAAGGAGAAAAAGCAAGAAAATTTAAAATATCGCCTCAAGATAAACTAGATATGCTATTTTCCTCTTCAAAGCATCTCTCATTGCTGCTTCTTGACAACCCACATACCTGTTCAACATAATGAATCTGGACAGGTCTTTTCTCTCCTGGAAATTCAAATGGATTTGAAAAAGAAAAAAAAACCAATGCATGATTAATAATGAGTGTGTGATTGCATTTACTTGCAATTCAATTCTCATTTTATGCATTCTTACTTGAGCAAAACTGACAGGCGCATAAAATGAGCGAAATTTATATCGACTGAAAGATTTCCACTAGACATAGCTCATCTCTGACGTTTCGATTATTTATTGACAATGCTGAAGAAATGAGTACTAATCAGAACTGAAACAATCAATTATGCAGATTTGATTTAGGAAACCGTAGACTTCAGGTTAAAGATGTTATTGTTAACGTCTTGAACAATACGTTTCTTGTCCAGACGGTCCTTTTGACCTGACGCAATAATATCAAGAAATAAAATGCGCGTTCTCACTTCGGAGACAAATATACTTCTGTAAATCTGTCTAACTGGATTATTATCAAACTTTCGAGTTTTAATTAGTAGTGCCTCATGACGAAAATCAACGACTAACTAGAAATAGTTTTTCTTCTTCTACGGGATAAAAACAGATGTGTAAGCTAAAACGAGCTAAACAAACATCAACAATAAAGATTATTTCTCGATGATTAAAGAGAATCTTAAATTAAATCTCACGAAACAACTTTTCTCGTACACATTTCCGATAGTCAACTCCCTGATAAATACAATGATACGATTAATCTTGATTAGAATTTATTTATCATGTTTGGTCTATTATTAAATACTTTTTTGTCCTTCTAGGGCTTAAAAATGCTAGTAGCTGTTGTTATTCTCTATGCTGTGCTTTGGTTGCCAATGAACGTATTCCAATTATGCGTTAATCTGTTGTGTGATCAGGGAACGCCCTATCAGAATTTTTGTAGTCGTGGAACACTACTTCAACTTCTATACATAGCATGTCATTTTCTCACTGTTTCCAATACAGCTATTAACCCGATTATCTATGGCTTTGCTAATAATCGTTTTCGGGTAGGTTAATCGATGGTACATGATGTGTAAGGACAAAACCGAGCCGTTTATTTTCAGAGTGACATTCAGCAAATCAAACATCATCTTCTCGGTTGTCAAGGCGGTACACCAATATGCTGTAGATCGGAATTTAGTCGAACGTCATCGTATCAATTGGAAGATCGACTTCGTGATAGTAAAATGAACCAAAATCTGCTAGCAAAACAACGAAGGTCGTCAAATACTCGATTAGATTCGTTAATCGAAGGCAAACCATTCCGAACAGCGAATACAAATATGACACAACTGAAAGAGCAGATTGGCACATCGTAACACTGACTGTAATCGTTTGTTCCCTGTCCAATCTAAATGCATGTGTTTTAGATTGACTGTTAACTCTGTTGTGTTGAATTTCCTATCGTGTAATCTTCTCTTCTGGCTTTTGTTCGTCCTTTAGCACAGCGAAAGAGAAACAAACAAATAGAAAAAAAGCATAGTTTTCTTTCGAAATCATACATCCAGATGCGATCATTTATTGTCATTACTTCCTGATTTTGAGGGCACTGTGTTTTACCAATAGATATGATTCATGGTTAATTAGTTTTTTTCTCTCTCCTTCTCCCCTGTCGTTATGCTTGAATGCATGACATTATGAAGGCATCATTTGGTCAGGCGTCTTGCGCCTATATTTACGACGTTCGATAGTGAAATAAAACACAAAGTAAAGTAATCACCATCTTCGTCGTCGTTTCTTTCTCAGTTATCACCCGACAATGAGTCTACCTACTGGAATGAGTCCAGCCACTGGCATGCACTACCAAAACATTGCTGCCCAAATGCAGGCTTATGTCAACAACGGCAATCGTTCATACCATTCTCATCCAAGCCATCTTCAACCAGCTTTTGGCGGTATGCACCAATTTCAGCCAACGCACGGATTTGCAGAAGCATCTCGAGCTGCCGCCAACATGATTGGCATTAATCCAGTTGTAACTAACGACGTTGGCGCCTTTGCAAGAACATTCGTGAGAAATCTAATTCATCAATAATCAATTGAACTTCTGCTCTCCGATGTCATACTATGCGTCTGCTCTTTTGGGAAATTGATAACTACTGTCATAAGTTATGTAATTTTTTCTTTCAACATGAAAACAACATGATGTGATCCTCATTTTATGGAGTTTAGAATAAAAGCATTTTGTCTATACAGAAATACATTCGATTGAAGAAATGTGTACTTTCTGCACGGTGAGTACACGATTCGAACCCATTCATTATCACGAATTGCGTGTCATTTTCTTTCGATAATGAATGACTCTCGATAATACGACAACATAAAAAATGCACTCAATCACTCTTGGAAATGATGTTTATCTTCCGTTTTGGCAATATAAGGTATTCATCAATGAACGAGGCACACATGAACACGTAGCGTTTCCGCACAGTGTACTTGAGCGATAAAGGACACATAGATATGTACCATCCAAGGCAAATCTTATGTGAAACGTATAGCTTAAACGATATGCTGTTACTTTCTTTTCTATTTAGATCATGTGAGTTCTCTTTCGGGCGAATTCGTAAGATTTCATCAAATAAGATTATTTTATTTTATATTCAATTTAAGACAAATTCAATTGAAAGATTTCTATGATTTCATGCATAAAATAATGTTATTCGAAAGCAAAAGCACAACAGGTTCTTTTTCGATTCGATCGAACCGCCTAACATTAACTTACAATGGCAGATGCACAAACTTTTCAAAATCATCTCCGATCAATAGTAAACAAATCAGCATGGAAAAATATTCGGTTCTACTGTTGTTATTCCCGAAAAGATGCTCGAATCTTTTGGTATTGTTATGCATTTGTGTTAATCACTCTATTTATTATCCTCATGATTGCATTCCTACGAAAACCATCGGTAACCATCAACTATTTACGGTGGTACAACGATAGTTGCTCAACTGATTTCATCACAACATCTCCCATCATCGAATGTGATCGAACATTACGACTATATTGCAGTACAGTTACAAATCAGTGTGCATGTTTAAATAATATGTTTTGGAATGGTTCATTCTGTGATTGTACAATAGGTATGTATTACACAGACAATCATTGCCAAGAGCGACTCGTTTTTGGTCAAATGTGTAATTCACAAAGTGATTCTTGTATGGAATACTTAACTTGTTCAAAAAGTACATACCAGTGCGATTGCCCATCCGATAGCTATTACAATCAAACTACATGTAATCCCAAGTTACCCTACAACGCTGTACAACCGTGTACCTTAGCAAGTCAATGTGTGAGCGGACTTGTTTGCAGGTAATTTGAATTTCATAGAAGCATTTTAATTGATGTTGAATCCGAAAATCTTGTATTAGATCAAATGTATGCACCTGTCTGGTAGGACAGTCTTGGAATGGAAATAGGTGCACCAATTCTTCTACACATGGTCAATACTGCATTACTAGTTCCGATTGTGATAGTTCAGCATCGTTAATTTGTAATACAACTAATTCAAAATGCGTTTGCAGTCAAAATTCGTTTTGGAATGGACAAATATGTCATTCACGTCTAAATAATGGTTCCTTCTGTAACAATAGTCAACAATGTTACTCCAATTTGAACTGTATTAATAATTATTGTCACTGTCCGTTGGTTAATACTCAATATTGGTCTGGTCAAACATCAACTTGCGAATTATGCTTTGGAGAAAATTTTTTTCTCTACGATGGAATCTGTTACTATATTCCCTTACCAACAAATGCGACCTTTGGGACGTATGCAGTACTTTCATCTATCTACAGTTTACCAACAATCGAATACGACTATCAGATGACGTATCTGCTTATTCAAAATGCACGTGTTTTCAATTGGACATCGATCTTTTTTGCTACGACGAATCCCATCGTCAATTATTTTCAATGGTCATCGGAGAATAGTCTGATCAACCCAAATTACCTTTGTAATGAAACTGTAACGTCAAACTACGTTGGTTATGCAGTTTCGTTGAAACTCGAAACGTACTCATCGTGTCTTCGTGCCTTGCCAAGTTCGACTACTGGACAATTAGTTTATCAGTTAAATCGTTATGTCTATCATGTTCGATAACTACTGGGACGTTTGCTAACGAAAATTTTCAAAATAAGCAATTAGATGCTTTTTCACCATTTCTCTGAGTGTGAAATTTTGCTCAGGAAAAAAAAACTAATCAATTTGTGGTAATTTCCTCTGTAATAAAAAGAAGAAGTAAACAAACTATTTTCATAATGATTTATTTCGAAGTAACCATTAGAAATGAATGTTTATCTGCATGAATACTCAGGATATATAAAAGAAGAAGAAAGAAAATTCTTTGAAAGACAGATTATAATAATTTTCGAGTAACTGTTTTGTTCGATTTTTCAGCTAGTTGTCTCATTAATGCAAATCGACGCTGGTTTTTATCGAGCCGTTGATGTGGCTCTTGGGACATTTTTGGTGAGATGGTTTTGACAAAATCTTCCTGCCGATCATTTTCATCGAGTTGAATTTCTTCAGTATGAGTAGGAATATCGTCAGATATTGCCGGAAAGATCAAATCTTTGTATAAATCATCTGCGCCATCATCCATATGCTGAGGTTCGATTAATATCGGCGATTGCTTATCGATATCTGTTACTGCACTTTCCATCAGCCAGTTTTCTACAGATTCTAATTGTTGATTGAGAACATCGTTTAGATTTGGAACTGGCAGGTCGTCTGTTTTATGATCGGAAGAGATCGTTGATGTTAATTTCGGGGCTAGAAAAGAAGAAAAAAAAAATTTCCAATTCTAGTCAACACTTAAATGGAGTTTATGCTCGTGTTGGCTTGTATGCATTAAGTTTATGTTGGTGTTAATCACGGCTCTATTTATGATTAGAAAATTTCATTTGCGCGTTATCTACGCGGGTGAGATGTGGATTTTCTGAACTTTTAATCCTAAGCTTTAAAAGTACAAAGGATAATCTTACATAGGACAGATGTTTTTTCGATTATTGGAAGATTCCATTGTTTGTTAAGAATATAATTCTCTATGTCATTGATGTAGTGATCGAATTGAGTTTGACATTGTTGTAAAAGAAGATCTTTTTTCTTATCTGTTTGTTTTTCCCGTAGAACTTGACATTGTTCAGCGAGATCATCGTATGTATGCGTTAATGTCAAGATATCCTTTTCAACGAATTGAACATCGCTTTCTAACTGTGCAATTTTCTTTCGTAGTTCAACATTCTTTGCACGAACTCTCATAGCATGATTCAGTAAAGGCGATGTGCTATTCGATGACTGCATCTGAAATATCACAAACACAACACACAGTTAAGAATTATTCATACGAATCGAATCATGATGAATTTTGTCAAGTGGAAAATAGTATTGGCTTGAATAAAATAACCAATCGTAACAGAATAGATAGTTGAACTCACAAATCGTGCACAGCCATCAACCAGTACGAAGACAGGTGCCGTAGTATTTTATAGTTCATAAGTCAAGATAAACTTACCATTTGTCATCAGTTTATTCCGTTCGGTTAACCGTATGACGCATAAAGCTGATAACAGTCGGCAAATACGAAAAAGCTTCGGCATAGTATATGACTTCTATTGTTTATAAAATAAATGCTTCCCCTCAGCTACTCTTATTTAATGCGGTGTTGAAATGGAAGAGAAAACTCATCAATATTGCTCCGTATTCATAAATAGTTTAATAACTGTAATATTTAATATACGACGATGTAGAAAAATTAACTCTAACCATCCACGTATCCGTAGTTATTCGGAGTAATTTCATCGTTTATATTACTATGTGTGCTACAGTATGAAACTTACTTTAGTCAAGCATTACTTCCACGTACACATAGTCATAACACATCAGTTAACTCATAGTTCTGTTTTGCACTTCCTCATTGCGTATACAGTGAAAATACATTAATTTCAATACGATGACGAAGTCTGATCTCAGTCGCGTATAATTATTTGCAATATACATTTAACTAAATCAATAGTATGGTCTGATACTCCGTATATGGAAAGTAGATACTCTTATCTACAATTTTAACAAACACGTTTTCTTCCTTGCATCTATCGACTAGCATCTGAAATCTATCATCATTGGCTAAAACGTCATATCCAATCAAAGTGAGCCGTCAGAATATATGAAGTACAAGTCCATTAAAGGTAGTAAATAAATAAAAAATACGTATGGATAATATCGCACTTTTGAACAAATAAGATTTTGGCAACGAGAAGTCTTAATGAAATTTTTCTTTAGATGGAATGATTTTTATTTTTCTCACTGTTAATGATGGTTGATTCTTCATTATCAAATCTGCTTGATGAATGGTTTCCAAATCCTAACGAGAGTATGGGAGTTTCCGATGTTAATGAAACACCATCATCCCCATTGTCGTCGTACTCGTTTTCGTCTACTTCTTCGTCGCCAGTATTATCATTCACTGAGCCACAAAGCATCGAGAAAAAAGATTTATCATTGCCGAATAACAATGAAGATAATCAGAAACGAAAACGTAAACGTGAACATAAAAAAGATTCGACTGAAGCAAAAAAGTCAAAGCAAACACCTGCGTATATGCGAAGAAACATTCGAAATTTATTTACCAACGATAAATTACAAGGTGATACACTATCAGCACTGAAAGCTGAACAAGATAGATTGAAAAGATTAGAAGAAATCAATGCAGATCATGCTCATTTACTAAACAACAACGTTCATCCAGTGACTCATTCGCCCAATCAACAAGAATACATTGTACTCGACGAAGGAGGTGGTGATGATGATGATGTTGACGATAACGAGCAACTGTACAATTCAGCATTGCTGAAGTCTTCAGGTAAATATGTTTCTTATATCCGCAGTCATAATCTGTAGTGTTCAAACCTTCTTCAGATATGAATAGAAGTACTGCTGATGATGATGGTAATGATTCTGATGTTCAATGTGTCGACAGTGACACTGAATATGTAAATGACAATGTAACCAAGAAATTGCAACGTTTACATGTCTATGATCGGGTGAATATACCCGATGAATATGGTATAAACTAAACTAGAAAGTTCTGCTGAATATTTGGACTTGCGTTTCTAGGAAATATTTTGGTGAATGTGAATCATCCGAGTGACGATCCTGATTTGTATATAACCCGACATCTCTCCCCAGTTCTTAAACCTCATCAAATCGGTGGCATACGTTTTATGTACGACAATATCGTTGAGTCTCTGCAACGTTTTCAAGCAACACCCGGTCTCGGTTGTATTCTTGCGCATTCCATGGGTTGTGGAAAGACACTACAAGTAAAAAGCATCATATCGACTTCGAGATTAATGAATCGCTTTCTTTCTTCTTAGGTAATCACCTTCATTGATATTTTTCTACGTCACACAACAGCAAAATCAATTCTGGTTGTTGTACCGATAAATACTATACAAAATTGGGCAAATGAGTTCAATCGTTGGTGTCCAATAGATGATCCGAATGTTGGATACACTCGTCCGTATCAATTGTATATATTGAATGAAACTTCGAAGAAATTTGTTCAACGTGCTAAAATTGTTCAAAATTGGGCTCAAACAGGTGGAACACTGATTATCGGTTATGAAATGTTTCGGTTGTTGGTGACGAAGAAACCTATGCAAATGAGTACATCGATGAAAACTACGAATTCAATGAAAACTATGAACATACCGAGTCCAACAGCGTCTGTGTTTCAGGATGGCGAGGAAGAGGAGAAAAATTTCGATACGATGGAAGGTATGGAGATCGCTTATCTATGAGCACGAATGTTTATTTCGTTTCTATTCATGTAGATGTAGCAAATGCATTGATTAATCCTGATCTTGTCATTTGTGATGAAGGTCATCGAATAAAGAATCATCTGGCTAGTGTTGCCATTGCTTTAAAATCAATTCGAACTCAGTAAGAATATAAATAACATCATTTCAATCCTTTTTCTCTCTTTTATTAGGCGTCGGATTGTTCTCACCGGTTATCCTTTACAGAATAATCTTATTGGTAAGTCAGAACTCTAACTGAAACAATAGACTCCGAAAATACACTTAGAATATTGGTGCATGGTTGATTTTATCCGTCCAAACTATCTCGGCAGCAAACAAGAATTTTGTAATATGTTCGAACGGCCCATTCTCAACGGTCAATGTGTTGATTCAACGTCAGAAGACAGACAACTCATGCGTGCACGTGCTCATGTTTTGCACAGTTTACTCGAGGGTTTTATTCAAAGGTATTCTTGTCGATTTCGTTCTCTTAAACAACACTCACTGTTTTCTTTTTCTTTGTGGCAGACGGGGTCACGATGTTCTACAGACAGACCTTCCGCCCAAAACGGAATATGTCATTTTATTGAAATTATCATATAACCAACGGCAATTGTACATGAAGTTTTTGGAAGCAGTTGGTGCTCTGTCGAATACAACGGAGAAAACATTAAATCCTCTGAGAGCATTCACAATCTGTTGTAAAGTAAGCAGCAGAGAGAGGGAGGACTCGCGATGAGAATGCTTTTTCTACGGGAAATAGATTTGGAATCATGCTGATGTTCTGTATAAATTTGTACGTGACCGTCAAGATGGTGCTGATGTTGATTTCGACATGGATATCGAACAGAATTCGAATTCAACAAATCGGGCGTTAACAACAAAAAGTCGATCAAATAATCGATTGAATATCATCAACCGTTCATCACCCATTTCGTCACCACAGACGACTACGATGATGAGTCCGTTTGAATTACAAACTTTAACAGAGAGGAAAGATTTTGATTATGACTTTGTGAGTTCTTCGCTTTCCACCTCATATTTTCTCTTTTCAACAGACATTGTAGGCTAATTCGATCTTGAATTCGTATACGTGTGGTCAATTATCCAATGGGATTAAATTTCAAGTGGCACTTACTATTATCGATTTCTCCGTGCGACTCAGAGACAAAATTCTCCTGTTCAGGTAAGAGTTTAGTTTTTATCCGAACCAAGACGTTCTACTTCGTACTTTCAGTCAAAGCTTGTTAACTCTGAATGAACTGGAAAAATTTCTGAATCAACAACAAATACCTAACACAGATAAAAAATGGGAAAAAAACACCAGTTATTATCGTAAGTGAAAAATATCTCGTTTTGATGAATTCACTCTGCCACTTATTTTCGACAGGACTGGATGGAAGTACCAGTGGTCTTGAACGTGAACGATTGATCAATGCATTCAATGCACCTAACTCCAGTGCACAATTGTTTCTGTTATCAACACGGTAAGAAAAGCACTTCTGTAGCACGAAGTGCGAATCTGAGTGTTTAGAGCGGGTTGTCTTGGCATAAATCTAACAGCTGCGAATCGTGTGATTGTCTTAGATGTGTCGTGGAATCCGTGTCTTGATGCACAAGCTATTTGTCGGGTTTACCGTTATGGGCAACGAAAACATTGTTACATATATCGTTTGATCGCCGATTTTACTATGGAAAAGCGTATTTACGATAGACAAATAGCTAAGCAAGGCATGTCGGACCGTGTTGTTGATGAACTGCAACCACAGAATCAGTTCACCCGAAACGAAGTGGAAAAATTGCTTCATTTCGCCGCTGAAGAAGAACCAGCCGTTCCTGATTTAGTTAATCGAGTTGAAGAAATTTCCGATGATCCGATTTTACTATTTATTTCTAAACAATATGCGCAATCGATAACGAAAGTTCCTTTTACACACGAATCTCTTCTATTGGATAAAAAAGAAAATCAATTAACATCTGCAGAAAAGCGTCGTGCACAGAAACATTATCAACACGAAAAACAAATGAATATCTATGGAAATCGATCGAGATTCAATGCTTCTCGAGCGTAAGCAAAACCATTGATTAATGTTTTCGTTGTACTGGCTCTTTCTTCTAGCAGCTCATCGTATCTTAACAATAGTTCACGATTTTTGCAAGAATATCAACGTTTGCATCGCTCACCTTTACCATCCTTCGAATCTCGGTACCCTCAATACAACAACTATCAATTGCCGGAAAGAAAACAAGAGCCACCAAAACAATCTGGCGCGTCCGTACAAGTCGTTACACTTCGTAGTCGTAAGTGCAAGTTTCAGCATATCAACCAAATCAATCATGTTTTCATTGTAGCGTTACAAGTGCAAATAAACAGTTTTGAACGTGAACATATTCCATCTGGTGCGAAAATTCAGCTAATAAAATCATCTCGCGGTTCGTATGTTCGAACACCTGATGGTCGATACTTTAGTATACGCCAGTCTCCATCAACGGCTATGAACAGTCCTCAGCCAACACCGAAATTTCCTCCACTACTACGTTCACCACCGCGGCCGCCGCCGCCGCCGCAGTTGCCTCGACCACAGCCTACACCTCCTTCCGCTACTAGCTTATTAGATGAGCTGTTATCCGATTCCATGCCGTTTCCTTCGTCGAGTATCTTTTCGAATGATTTAAATGATTTAAATGATGAAATTGATCTTTTACTCGATGATTTAAATTCCAGTCCCACTCCTGCTTCATCGTCAACTCTCGAAAATCGGACTCCCTGGCAAAATGACGATTTTTCTGCACTCTTCTCAAATCCATTCGACATGTTTCCATCAATCAACAGTACCACCAACAACCCGACCACCAACAGCACTGACGCTGGTGAAAACAACAATAGTTTCACAACGAATCCTTTAACGTTTTTTTAAAGACTTTCAATATTTATTTTCTTTTGTTTTTCTACATGAATTTCGTTTCATTGCAGTTCTATTTTTCACTACATTGAATATGTAGATTTTCTTTTCTGTTCGTGGGCATGTTCGTATATATTGTTATTATTTTCTTTTACATTTATGTAAAACTTTTTTCAGCAAGAAATACACCTTTTCAAGAACAAAATCGTTTTCGTACGAGAACAGGCGATATCATCAAGTTCAGTTCATTTAATTTCAGACGTAATCATTGTGTATAAGAGTTGCCGATATAATCACATCCGTTACGGCGATTAAGTATGGTAATATTCTCCTTGAAAGAAATATATGTAAAACTGCCCTATAAATTGACTATGTATGTAGGTGAGATAGATTAGACATTGTCAGCGTGATGTGCATCGAAAATAGTTTGTTATCTCGGCATGTTTTTACATTATGTTATTTTTTTTTCGTTCTCATCCTCGAAGAGTATGAAATCAAAGTTCGTTCGTGTTTCAGATGTCAACGATGAGTTCACATAGAACTACCTCGTACTTCTTCATATTTGATTTTTATTATATGAAAGATTCGACTGATGAGAACGACTTAGTTCCCGATTCAATCGTTTATTTCTATCCGACAAAAGACGATTTCAAACGACAAGTAAACTATACGAAAGAAAATCATCTGCTCTTTATGTAATTTGGCTCATGAATTAGATTCATTCGACTGAAAGTTAATTTCGTTAATCACTTCTCTGATTTAGAAACTTCTGGATTGCGGAGAAATAGTTGGACTAATACAATTCTTTAAGCATGATTTGTTCGCCTGTTTACCTAAAGAATTCGCATATAAAAGATCTTTTGTCATTTGCGAACATTTTGGAAGACACTCAGTAGTAAGATGCTTTTCTTGGGTCAAGCATACTTTTGAAATTTATTTTTCTCTTCATGTAGTTCTTAGTTTTGCCGAAAGATCGATTCACTTTCGACGAAGCTAATGTTCATTTGACTCATATCATTCAGTTGTTCAATATATTATACGGAACATTGAATTCTATACAATCTGTAAAACGATACTCATAGAAAACTTTTTCCTAAAATTTCGACATTTTTCTAGATACATCGAGAGAATCATCAAGTACAAGCCTATTTCAAACGAACATTCACTCCTCTTGTCGAATACGTATTCAATGAAAACCGATCTATCCGAAGTCTTTTCTCCGGTATTGATTATGCTTATGTAAAACAAGTAATACTAACTTAAATGTTGTTTTAATCATAATGATCATCTGTCTTTAAGGATGATATACGATTTTTGCTACAAATCAAACATTTCCTAAGTCATTTAGAATCAAATTATGGAATCCATGGTGGATTTTTTGCTTATGACAAACAGTAAGCCTAACGAATCCGTTTTCATAACTGATCGCTTTTTGAAATACGTAGAATATTGTATTCATCACTTGACACTGAGACTACATTTCTACTACAAGTTATTCTCGATTTGGAACAGAATTTGCCGGTAAGGTGTTGACAATCAGAATAGTTTTGCGATTCTTTGAAAAGAAAGACTAATATTATGTTTCTATTAGATCGATGACATTCACGTGCCATTGAATTCAGAAACCAAACTAAATAATGGCGTATCCTTGATTCGAATTCATATACGACAAGCACCAAGTTTACAGCCAATGTTGAATGCTGTTAATACAAATAACTCGTCGTTCCTCCATCGACAACATTCATCAGAACCGATTAATATCCTAAACACATTATTATCCAATGATAACTCAACATCTCCGTGGACTTTTCAGTCCAATAGTATGAATTGTTCTTCGTCCATTGGCGAAATGTTCTATTCCAAATCAGTGATTACCGAAGAATCACATACTTCATCCGAAGAAGCAACAGATTTCGATCGTGATCAATCAACTCATGTGTCGTCGAGTAGAAAACTGATTTCTCAAAGTGCAGATTCACAGTTCAATGGCAGAAAATCTCTTCCAATATTACAACAAGTACGTTTGTGTTATGCATTTGTTTTATGTTTCATTTAGCTCTGTTTAGCATTCTAAACCTGAATCGAATGTCAAATTATCACCTCTATCATCGCAAGAATCACGAACTGATGATGATAAGATACGACATAAATTCGAACGATCTCGTTCATCAATGTCAGATAATGATTATGACAATCTATTGAAGAATGATTACGATCGATCGCGTTTCATGGATACAAATGTCAATAGTCTGGTTTTCGAACCAATTGAAACTGTCGACGGTCATGAAAGTAGTTGCTGTGAAGACGATATGATTTGTTTGCCACCGATGGTTCTATCTTCGCATTTCCATCGGCCAAGACAAAGAACATTAACAAGTCATTCGGATTTGAATGATGGTGAATACAATGCGACGGAACATCAAGAAGGACATGCATCATGGGGTGATGTACCGGAAAAAAACGATGAAATCGAACGTGATGAATTAGTTCTTTACATTCAGCGTAACTCGCGAATGCTTTTTGCTGGGATTTTCGAGAAAGATCGATTGGATGAAGAATACCTTCGAAAGTTGGTAAGAGAAAGTTTTCTTTTATCGAAAAAACAGCATCTCAATGTCTTCGATTAACAGTGGTACTTAATGTTGACTGAGCTCGCCAATTTCGATCAAGAAATCCGATTAACTTCAACATCGAAGGAAACAAACGTAACCGATCTTATCCTGTCTACCATAATCTCATTCTTTTCTTCTAGAAATACAGCAACTATGTCAAATTCCAATTCAATGAAAATAGTCATCGAACACAATGTAAGTGAATTTTAGTTGCATTCAGAGATCTCAATTGTTTTATTCTAGTCGAAAGATTTTCATATAAAACTCCTTCAGCAGATAGTGCATGCATGGCATTCAATGCGCGTACAAAATTGCATATCGATCCAGAACGACGAATGATCGCTTTATCGTAAGATTTCATTCTCTCTCTTATCTTTCAAACGGAACAACTTTATTTGTCGATATTCTAGACGAGGGAATAACTCTGTCGCAATCAATCGAACCATACCTGATCGAGTGACTTATTACTGTCCTCGATCGTAAGAGCCGAAATGAAACCTCATCGTTTTCGAGCTTATTTATTTAACATTCACACATATGTTAATATACCCGTGATTGAAAAGAAAAAAAAATAAAGTTTTCGTTTTCTTTTCTTCTTCGTCCTTTCCGTTGTTTTAATCATCAATAATAGCATGTATTTTTAGATGCTTGATAGATTATTCTTCCGAGCAAACGATTGGTTGATGATTCGAAATTGTCAAAGAAAAGAAAATATATTTTTTCTTCTAAATACTGTCAATTGATCAGCCTTTGATGAATGTTTTTTCTTATATATTTCTTCTATTTCACATTGACTTACGGGCACAAATGTTCATTAAAAATACCTTTGAAGTCAAATGACGTTTATCTGTGTCGACAGAAATTAAACATATCGTCGATTCGTGTATGGCTACACTTAAAAGTCAACCAAAGTGAACAGTTTCAATTTTCGTATTATATCTTTACGTTACGAACGCTCGATTTAATGGATGATCATGCTCTTCATTTGGAAGAACGCTTTGAGAAACAAATTGGTCAGTACTCACAACTGAATCGAACACAGAATGAAAACAATACGATTGATCTGCATAATTTATCGCCGGGTCGTTATGAAATCTGTGTGAATCTACTCTACGATAAATCTCAGCATTTCTATTATCGCTCACCGAACAGTTGCCTACACATTCCATGGGATGTGCCTGAAGAAGAATTTGAAGCACCCCACAGTCTCATAAAGATATCGTTTATGATTGGTATTATTATGTTATTAGTTGCATCTGCATTTGTCATTCATACAGTGCATCAATATGTCAAGTCGATTAGTAAGAAGCCGACTGTCGATAATGCCGAGGACAATCAAGAAGAAGAAGAAGACGAAGATCAGAAAAAATCCGAACGTGCGAAATTTCTCGTTCGTGAAAATTTTGAACCAAAAGTCAATCCATTCGAACTACTGGTTCGTCGACGTATTCAACAACGCTATAACCACTACTCACCCGATCTTGAAGACCGATAAACTTGAGAATGCAAGACGGACAATCGCCTGTACGATTCCGTTGTTTTCCTATGTCATAAAAATAAAGTTTTTTTTTACTTATGTTTTGTATTTCAATGTACATTGAGCGAACAAATAAATAAACATGGACACTGGTTCTCTTTTCGTAAGACTATCACCTCATATTTAAGGATGACTAGAGAAAAAAGTAAACAGTCACGTTATTCTATCGAGGGAACATCGCAGCAAGAGAGATAATTATAGCAGATAAGTAGATGAAAAAGAAAGTTCGATCAAGTACAAGTGCGACTTGTTTCCAATCGTTAATTGTTTTCGCTTTGGCTTCTTTATCTTCCATACGTTTTCGTGTTGTTCGAAGAAAATCACGTATTTCTTTCAAATCTGTCTCCACAGTCATGAATGCAATCGACGCTGTTATTTGCTGTTGGATTTGTTGATTTAGTATCTGTGCGTGTTGTTGTTGTTGATGATGATGATGATCGTCGTCAGTCATTTCTAATGCTTCATCATTTGAATCATCGTTCGTTGTTATAATACGTTTATCACCGAATGTTTTAAACCGTTCTTTGAGTAACTCAAATTTCTCAAATTTATCACCGTCGCACGTGGCTTTCACAGGGGGAACGAGACCGTTGACTGCATGCTGCTGATATGAACCCGTATGCGGTACCATACAGAAAAGTCGTGCCAAACACTCGAGAAAAACCTAGATCAAAAACAAAAGTTCATCTGATACTCCACTATTTTGCTTTTGGCCAAAATACTTTTCGTAATATAACAGGCATCGGTCCACTTCCACGGAAATAGATATGAACGACAATTGTACAGAGAAATGTCGATGTAGCGATCATGCCCATATTTAAACAGTAGTACGCACCTATACGAGTAAATAACATAGACTTCCGTTTTCAATGAAAGGAAATAATTAAATGCCGGAAGAGAACGACTTTGTCTTTACCTATTCGTGGAATATGTTCAGCATTGGAAGGCATATTCTTATATAATAGAAGTAACAAGACGAAAAATGAAGTAAATATATTCATTCCTATATGTGAATGCAACAGAGGAAAAGAAGGTTATCATGAAAGAGTTTATCTTCAGCTCACCAAGGACCAACTTCGACGGACTTTCCGGCTAAAAAAAGAACCACTCCTGATACATCACTCTTCATTCGAATAAATTCACTTACAGGTAGCCAAAATAGTATGCATGTCAAGCAGGAGAGAAGTACGCATGGTAAAATAAGAATGTAATTATAAAATCCACCTCGCCGTTCAAGTATGATATAGAATTTCAAGTCAACATAAATTTCCGGACAGCAATCTGAACTTCGCCGAAAAACTAGTTCCTTCCGACAAGATCATTTTCAGCTTACCGTATTTTTCGGTATTACGTTTGGCGTAGTTTTCTAAAATCGTCCATTCGTTGGATTTAACATACGATCTCAAGTCGAATTGATGAATATCACGATAGAAATTAAGATTCACTTTGGAACTATCATACGTCCATGTACCGAATTTCATTGAGCAATTCTGCCGATCGTATGGGAACCGTCTAATGAGATCAATGATAAAGAATAACTCATGAGGAAACTACCCCAAGTGATTCATGCCAATTAGTCCCATATGTTGGCTATGTGTGTGAGTCAGCGAGATTAAGAAAAATCTAAAATAGTTCGGGCACATAGCTTATTAGACGAGAGTTCTGACCATTTTATTAAATTTTTAGTCTACTCGTGAATATTTACTAGAGATTCGAATGAAGAGATTTCTGCCTGAAATTGTACTCAAAGATAGTCTTTATCAAGCTTCAGATGCTCTAAAAATTTCAGCTCAAACTTACTTTTCTTTCTTGAAATATCTCATTTTCACGTACAGTCGATTTTTGAGACAATTATGTGATAAATGACTAATTTTTAAAAATTCAGTATTTCAAGAAAGGAAAGTAAGTTTGAGCTGAAATTTTTAGAGCATCTGAGGCTTGATAAAGACTATCTTTGAGTACAATTTCAGGCAGAAATCTCTTCATTCGAATCTCTAGTAAATATTCATGAATAGACCAAAAATTTAATAAAATGACCATAACTCTCATCTAATAAGCTGTGTGCCCGAACTATTTTAGATTTTTCTTAATCTCGCTGAGTCACACACATGGCCGAAATATGGGACTAATTGGCATGAATCACTTGGGGTAGTTTCCTCGTCAGACGTCGGTAATAAGAGAAGAAAGGTCAATTACCGAATGTCAATTTGACATGTTGACTTAAAAATTGACATTGGTTTCCAAACAACGGTTCCATTGTAATACACAACAGCTAGAACTTCACGTTTTTCTTCCAGTCGTGTATCGGCACTAGAAGATAACATACATACGATCAAGGTTAAACAAGTTTAGAATAAACATTTCCAAATTGAGTTAAGCAAATTAATCGCTAATATATCCTTAAGATAAATTTCTTCTCTCAACAACAAATATGAGCTACAGATGGTTGATTAGTTAAACTAGTCTTTTGGGATATTTCTCGAATCGATGCTTCGTTATTAATAGGAGGCTTACTAGTTATACAACGTGACATCTGGCTGCCAAATACGTTTGATCGGTAAACGTATATCTTGAAGATCATCTAAAAGAATAAGCTTGTTTTTGTGTTCATCTATTTTCCGTTCGATTGCATTTACCATAATATTCTGGATCCCTAAAATACAATGGAATAAGTAAAAAAAAAGAAAGATCAAAACCGACGCCTACCATGTTAATGCTTCGTCCTGCCATTCCTATCAAGAAGAAAATCAAATTTCATACGAAATAGAACCTATCCGATTAAACACATACATAGATTTGCCATTGATTAGTGATCAATACTTGATTTTTCTCATCCTAGACAAGGGAATCCGTTTTCAAGAACTCGAATAAAAGTGCAACGTACAAGGTCACTGATATGGATCAATTGTAAACCAAATTGAACTTCGACGTCTTCAGTCATATTCTTTACCGGCCGTCCCCATTTGACTTGATAATTATCAAGTAGATCGCAGATTAATCGTTGTTCCGCATTCCATGTTGCAACACGTTGTCGATTACACTTTTGTTCCGCTGCATAAGTAACTAATAAAAATCAACAGATGTATGCATATGACATTCATCGTTCATTAAGAAGTAGAATTGCTATTTTACATATAAATATGTTATTATTTTTTAATTTATTCATGGAAAAGATAATTAGATAGAACTCGATTATAGTAGAATATATTACCTGTAAGAAACAGCATCAAAAGAATCGATGAACACAACATTGTAGTGTTACTTGTATCGCATAAGTTTGTTTTAAAATAATTTCAAATATCTCGTTGGTGCGTGTGTTTGTCTACTTATGTGCGTGTGTGCGTTGATAGCGGTGCTTTGACTGTTAGGAGTTTTTCTGCGTTCTCTTATTCGACAAGATGAGAGAAATAGAGACGAATAAAGGAGGAGAGAAAAGTGTAGTTCGGAACACGAGAAAATACTGTTAGAAAGCGATGTGGTCGCTCCCGCGAGAACAAGGCAAAGAAGAGAAGAGAAGAGATGATAGATTCTTGATGCCCGTTCCTTCAAGTGTTGTGTTCCGATTAGAGCATTATCTTTCTAGTCTACTTGCTTTCGCTTGAACTGCATTTCAACGCTCGCAAACGATCTGAATGCTTGATATATATATATATATATATAAACATATTTATCTTAGACATAAGGAAAAATAATACATAAAGAAATTCATTTATGTCAAGATAATATCAAAAGTTTAATGGCAATTGAATCATAATTTTATTACTAAAATAGATTTGCAAAAAAAAAAGGAAGAATAAAAGAAAAAGAAGGAGGAGGAAAAAACTCCAAGAGAAGTTCATCATTTCTCTTTTAATGGATATTTTTCTTTGCTTCTTTTCTCATTTTCCTTTTGAACACACAGTGAACGTCTCGTTCGATTATCTTTCCTATCTGCACACACTCACGTACATTGCACAGCAGGCTTTTTGATTGACTGTAATACTAGAAAAAGTGTTTGATGCCTTTGAAACACAAAAGAGCAGAATTATGCAAGTTGTCTCCTCGCCATCATTGCATGTCGAACGCACGAACAAAGAATCGCTTTGCAGATTATATCACTTGATTAGATGTCGACAGATCTGTAAACATCTAATCGTTTATCATTTTCACATCGATGTTTTCTGTCTTATAAATCGATTTGCTATTAGAAGTCAAAAGTGTCAGACACAAAAAGAATATTTCGTTACAAAGCTTCTTGTTCTTCCTCCTTCTGCTCTTCGTCTTCTTCTTTGTCTTATCGCCTTAAGGAATTCATTGACATAGAACGACGAACATGAATGAATTAGAAAGAAACAAATGGGAAAGTTTATTGCAATTCGCAATTTCTAATCGGATTCTCTGCGTGCAGTGACATTGTTAGAATAACCTACAACATGCGACTTGCTATTAAAAACACGCACTATAATCAACGTAAACAGCAGACAAGCATATGCATACATATTTCTCTTCTCATAAACACACCATTCTCGTTGATCATTATCAACGTCATTCATTTCCGTTATTATTTGTGTTCATTTCTGTCATGCCATTTGGTTAGATATAGAGTTGCCTTTCTTTTTCTTTTCAATTACTCTTTTTTGGATTAAGTTTACACGTTTCGTTTCAAAGATAATATGTTATGACTCGTATAGAGGAGAGAAGAAGAAAATAAGTGAGAATGTCGCTTGTTGATCAAGTTCCGAACAAACTAATTATCGAACCGTACGGAGAAAATATTGACAATTTGTTCTCTTGGTTTCTGCTTTGTTTTTTCAAGTTAAATTATTTATTTCACCTTGATTGTACATATTTATAGCTCATAACACGACACATCTACTACAATCGATCGATCTAAGATCACTGATTCAATTGTCATACTCGATTAAACACACAAAAGGATCCAAGAGTAGCTTTACAATTCAATGATGAGCACTAATTCCTACATATCTTGAACTTGCCATATCGATGATTGTCTATATAGATATCTCGTACCTGATAGATTGTCTTGATGAAAACTTGCTATCATCGATAGATGACATATTGAGTAGAAAAGATAAATGGATAACAAGGACTAGTTCGAATATTTTATCAGATATAAAGTCAAAACATGAGATTGAAAACGATTTGTATATAAAAACGTAAAAAAAACAACACAGCAAAATAGATATGAGATTCATGCATTCACACACAAATAACACGGGCAAACAAAACCAGGAAGCTCGAAGATCTATCTAAGTTGACGTTGATACAGCTAGCTTTTTTAAGTGTTCCATAAATGTTTGCAAATTGACATCATCAGTCAGAATAGGCGCTCCAACAGCCTGAAAAATTCATGTGGTTTATGGCGCGAAGGAAATTCGATGTGTACTTACTTGTCCCCATACACAATTCGTATGCGTTTGAGAGGGATTGACTTTGTATAGAAGAAATCGTGCCTAGAAGAAGCTTTGAAATGACTTCTGATAAAAGCCAGTGTGCCTACTTGTGATCCGCCAGCTTCTGTTACTACGTAACGTGGCATGGGAAAGCGATTTTGAAGAATTTCTGAAGCATCGCCGACAGGTGCTTGAAGAAGTTGCTTGAAATTCTCATATTCTGGCAAATCTTGATAACCTGCTTTTATCCATTGAGCAATCGTTTCGCCATGGTAGATGAGGATATGATAGAATGTATCCATTAATAATATACGATCTGGTAATATACTACTACTATCCAAAAGCACAGGCTGAAAGAAAAACAATAAAGCATGTGTTGACTGCATGACATGTATCGTTAGCTCTTTTACTTCAGGTGGACCATTGAACGAGTAAGCATAGAGAATGGGTTGAATCATAACTAAACATTGTGTTAAATCTTCACCAAGTAGATAATGTCTAATTAATGCAAAGAACAAGAGTGTCTTTTTCTTGTAAAGTGTTTTCAAGATGTTACCGGTAAAATGCTGATTCATCAGGACTATTGTTAAATACTTGAAGAAGTTGCGACCGCCGTAAATGATACATAAATTGCGGATACAACGTAAACGTGTCAGTTAATTGAAATGAACCTGGGTTGTCTTTTTCATAGACAGCAAATTTTTGACACTGATATTACACGATATAGTAGTCATTAGGAATATGAGAAAGTAATCCTTACTAATCGGATGAGCATTTTGTCTAACCAACGAAGTACATCGGAACCTTCTTCAGTATCGGCGCGAAAAACGGCAATACGCGCCATGGACACACTAGCACATTCTTGATCAAATGATGCAGCTATTGCTGGCAGATGTGTTGTAGCATCGAGCAAACTAAAATTTCCAATCAATATTTGAGATATTAGGTTTATTTTGATGGAAAATGTTTGAGCTTTTGAAACAAAAATTGTCAAGATATCTGTCACGAGTCGCGATAAATTATTATCAGAACATCTGTCATCGTGTTGACGATAGACAGTATTCGATGAATTGTTATGGTCACAATGTTTTGCCAAAATAACGATTCTATTTGCGTAACAAACATGTCTTACTTTCTTGAGATAGTTGTTACACGAAGTTTTTTATAACCAGATAGATGTTGATAGTGCGTAATAAATTGCACATAGCCTCGTTGATCGGTTGGAACTGATTGCGTTGCTTCTTGCTGCTATAAGATAATGACTCTACATAAGGCTGGTAATTTATCGTGTCGTTACCTGGTTAATTATTTCGAAGAAAAGCGAAAGAGTCGAATTGGGATAGATTCCCGAGATTTTCCAAGCATTTGTTCCACCAATACCTAATTCAGTTTCGGATACATTCGATGCACGTTGTGCCAATGAAACACAAGAACCAATAGCACCACAAACTTTCACTTCTCGACTACACTATAAAGCAAACTCTCGTTAAAACAATTTCTTTCTTTATATTAAACGTTGTTTTACTTTCACTTCTAAAGTAGCACCAAAATTCATTCGATAATCATTCTTATTGTCTTTGGCAAAGACTTTCTGAAAAGTTTGTTTAAATAACGATGTATTAAACGAATCACTCATCACCATGTGACCTCTAAACAGAAATTCACATTCTTATCATACGGTTTGAGATACCAAATTAAACAACATACCCTGTGTAATTCGTACAATATTTCATTTCATGTAAACCCGTCTGATCTAGTGCTGCTGAATATAGATCGATGACATGTCCATTGATCGATGCTCGACTAGCAATATTTTCATAAAACTACGCATACACGTATAGCATAAATATTATGAGAAGGCTACTTAGCTTACTCTAATTGCCTTTTTCATATATTTAGCATTATCGATTTCAATATCATGATGAGAACGAATCGTGTGTTTCAATTCTTCGTCAATAATCATGCCTGGTCCTTGTGTGCATGGACCAGCAATGAACAGCATAAGACGGGCACCCGTATTTGGATAGAGAGCCTAGAAGGAAACGAAATCAACCAATTTGCAAGATAGTATTATGAGCATAATCACCTCGAGTAAACCAGTAGCAACTGAAAGTGCGGCGCCAGTTGATCGCAATGAACGTTTTGCTTGCAAGACAGGCCATGGATCAGGTCGAAGTTCACCAAGAAGATCTGTCAATGACATATCGCATACCGACACTGGCTGAATGAATCTTAATAGAAATGATGTCAGTTGATTTGGTGCTGTCATCGAGCAAATTAGTTGATCACACACGAATTACTTGCTGTAAAACGCATTCGATTGCGGTGGTACATTCGGATTTGTTGGAACTGATCTTGCACTTGGTTGATGCTTTGCTAGGCCAAGCATATCCTAGAAATGAATTGTCCTTTCGACAAAGAAATTGAATTAAATATGATGTACCTGAACTTGTTTTGTAGTTAGATCTTTTGTTCCTCGAAAGACATAACTTCGTGCCATATTTTCGCAATTTAGTTCATGAACATGAACCATTCGACCAAATGTAATCAGACCAACCAGTGCGTCCGTCGGTAATAAACTCAACGCCATTTGTAGAGATTCCTTCAGAAATTTCTCAATTATCATTTGTAGAAAATAAAGAAAAAATTTATGATCATACTTTCAATGCTGTCAGATCATCTTCATCCATACAAGTATCGACGACAAACAGGAATATCGCTGGCGAAATAGGTACACGCTATACAACAGAAGAAAAATTGCTGAAATTACCCAACCAAATGTTGATCATTCATACGATTAATGTGTATTCAATGGTTGTAAACTGTGGTGAAAGTTCAGCTGGTGTCAATTGTTCGCTTATTCCAGCATACTGCGGTGGAAAGTTATTTCGTTGCAAACAAAAATTACATATCCAAATCTTCGCTCGATAATCCACACTACAAAACGGATTTAAGATTGCTCGGCACGAGTCCCGTGTACATAGAACGGGCTCGTAGTTGATCGCTGGCAGATCAAGACGTTCTTTCAATGGTGTAAATAAACAACCAAGTGGAACTACAAGTCGTGTAGTTTCCAAACGACTTGATGGCCACATATTCCATGTGAAACGCACACCATCACGTTCTTCATTTTGAAGAAAAAATTCCTGATAAGTAGCCATTCGATGGAAATGAAGACGATGATGGTGCCGTGAGAATGAGAAGATCAACGTTCTAACTGATTGATTGAGACATATTCCATAGTATTGTTACGGACGTGGCACCAGAATATCGACGAATAGTATTTTTCATATGTCGCTAGCATAGCAGACCTTGATTGGTGACTACAGAACATAAAGAAAAGTTTGAATTTGATTCAATTCATTTTCTAATAATGAGTAGTGAAAAGCAAGCTGACGAAGATAACGAAACTGTCGCGTCTAGCACAGAGAAAACCGATGACATTGACGAAGAAAAATCTCAAACAAGCGAATCGAATAATGACGACAATGACGATACTGCTAGTAATTCCAGTAGTGAATACGAAGTCGTAAGTTGAAAATGAAAATGAATTGATTAATCATTGTTTTTTTCATGATTGTTTTTGTTAAGGAGAAAATCCTGGCTAAACGAAAACGTCGCCGAGGCGGTGGATACGAGTATTACATTAAGTGGGTCGGTTACGATGACTCAGCCAATGAATGGATACCTGCAACGAGTTTGAACTGCCCCGAACGTTTAGCAGAATTTCGTCGTGAAGAAGAACGCAGTCGAAAACGTTCACAACGAGACAAAATGAGGTCGAAAAAAGTACAAAAACGAATTAATAGAGCTGAACAACGGAAAAAGCGACGTACAAAAGTTATTAAAGATGATGATGACGAGGAAGAAGATGAACAAGATGACGATCCACCTAAGTCAGTTGCTTCATCTACCAATTCCGAAAAGCCTTCCAAAATGGACACGACCACGTATGGATTAGAAAAAGGTCTCAAAGTTCAAGCCGTTTTGGGAATTAATCGAACGAAAGGCGAACAATTACACTATCTTGTTCATTACGAATCTCCTACGAGCATCGAAGATAACATGGAGTTGATTCCGGCTGACGTAGCGAAAAAATACTGCGAAGATGAAATCATTCAATTCTACGAAACTCGAATATCTTGGAATGATCGGCAAACTGAGGGATAATTGACAAGAGGTGAGGAAAAAAACAGCGGTTAGCGTTTTGATTCACATCTAAATCATATTTGTTTTGTTTTCTTCTGTTTGTTTCTTATAATCGTAATCTCATTTTTACTGTGATACAATTGTACATAAATGTGATTTGTTTTCTGTAGGAAAGATTAGGAAGACTTATTGATGTGTAGCCAATTCTCTGTTTGTTCCTTTTCTTCAGAGACACACAGATATTCTCCTTCAGTTCATAGTTAATTATATCAATTTGAATTTTATCAATTGTGAAAATATCTTAGTTTTCATAAAATTAAATTCACTTGTATTCTTGATGATACGAGAAAGTATCGAATGTTTTCTTTTACAGAAAGATTTTTATACTACAACATTTTTTTGTGGATGATGTCGAGAAAGAAAAAGAACATTAAACAAAAGGAAAATATCAGTTCGTGTAACGTAAATCATCGAAGCGCTCTATCGGATCGTTCTGACGCTTTCGGCGCACAGGTTCAAATTCACTGGTTTCGATACCAGTTCCTTTTTGAGCGACTGGTGGGTTAGGTTCCTTGGGTGTGCTCTTTATCGTAACTGGTTCCTTGGTCCATTTCTTCACTGTTGTTACACGTATTTGTTCTTGTTTTATTTGTGCTCGAATAACTAAGTAAGCAAGGACAGCCCATACACCTTCTAACGCATTAAATATGATGAAAAACCATTCTAAGACCGACGCACCAGACGGACTCACAAACGAAAGAAATGGACCGAACAACCACCCGACTCCCTGAGTAATTGAAGATGCTATTAAAACTAGCACGCATTGTTTCATTCGTTGATACGTATGATGTGGAGATGTTGCTCGTTGCACATGCTCTATCATGCGCTTACTAACATAAATAATGTTGACAAATGTCAATAGAAGAAAGATTGAGACAGGTATGGTTAAAAAATAATAGATGACTGTGTGAGTAAACCAACAAAATCGATAGGGGTACAATTGTGTAATGTTGTAGGAAGAATTTGAATCGAAACCAGCTGCGAAAGCAACCCAACCGCCTGCCAGTATCAATGAGATGAGAAGTAGAATGAAAAGTCGTCGATATGACGGCGGTGGGAATAGTTGCACAAAGCGCAAATAATTGAAATAACCGATGCTTGTTTTGATGCATAACATAAAGATTAAGAAGAAGTAAGTGAAAAACATTAAGACACGGGAACTCAAAAAACATTTTGTTTCATTTTCGGATGTTGTGCGAGCATATACAGTCATGGTGAGAGCAATATAAAAGACGAACAGAATGCCTGTACTTGCATAGGATATTAATGGAAGCATGATAGTTGCAGATATATAATTCGAAGGTTGAATTACTCGATTCACAACCGCATGAAGAAGAATGCCCAAAATGCACGCTATAGATAACGATTGGCAAATGAGCGAGGCGATATCTGCCGATCGAAAGTTACGTCCACTAGACTCTAATAGGCCAGATGGTAACCAAATAAGGGCAAACGAAGTTGTATGGTTACAACTACATTCATACCGATTGAAATTTGAATTATATGTCGGCGAACTACAGCCGGAACTATTCCATCGAGACATGCTTGTATCATAAAATGAACACAGGAACGTTCCATTACTCGGCTGCGGAGAATCTAATGCTAGAGTGAAGTATAATGCAATTTTAACAGAACTCGATCTATTCGGAAAATTTTTCACCGAAGCAACAATTAACGATGAGCTAACTAACATGTCATTCGTTGAGTTATCTACATTTTTGTACAAACTTGGATTGTCAATAATAAATATATTCATCGACTTGACATTCACTATCGAGTCATTACTGACGACAGCAGCACTGGATATATTCGAGTTGATGATACTATCTCTGTTTTGAGTATTCACGACCTGACCGTGTGCGTCAGGACTGAAAGAAGCACCTAAAACCAGAACGTCATCGGTTTGGTTTCCACTTGTGGTTTGTACCAACAAAAACGATGATGTTCCGCTAACAGTAAAACTCGTACTATTCAAATTATTCACCAATTGATCTACTCGATTCAACGTTAATATATAGCTCGAGTTAGTAGAAGACACGTTTGTAAACGACTCAAAGTAATCAATCAAATTCGATCCAACTGTTGTGGCATTAGCCGTATCATTCAACAATATGTTGTAACTTGATTGCTAAATAAAACAAACCTTCGACAATTTCATATACGCATTACCGACCTGTTAAGATACCTGTGCATCACCCTTCAGCACACAACTAGAATTCACCAATAAAACATGAGTTGAATTCACACAATAAAATCCTGCACTAGTGGTCGTCGTTGTTGTGGTTGATTGTGAACTTGTCATCTGAGTAGTTGTCGTTGATACCGTGGTACTACTCGATGTTATAATATAACTTGTTCCTGTTGTCGCGATAGTGGTTGTAGCAATCGTGCCGGTCGAAGAACTGACACTACTGGTCGTGGTAGTTCCAGTGGTGGTGCTGCCACTCGTGGTCGTAGTAGTCGCAGTGGTAGTCGTGGTCGTGGAGTTGCTGCTACTGGCGGTCGTGGTAGTTCCCGTTGTACTGGTGCTCGTGGAGGTGCTGCTACTGGCGGTCGTCGTAGTTGCAGTGGTAGTCGTGGTGGTGGAGTTGCTGCTACTGGTGGTCGTGGAGTTGCTGCTACTGGTGGTCGTGGTAGTTGCCGTTGTACTTGTGCTCGTGGAGGTGTTGCTACTAGTTGTCGTAGTAGTCGCAGTGGTAGTCGTGGTCGTGGAGTTGCTGCTACTGGTGGTCGTGGTAGTTGCAGTGATAGTCGTGGTGGTGGAGTTGCTGCTACTGGTGGTCGTGGTAGTTGCCGTTGTACTGGTGCTCGTGGAGGTGCTGCTACTGGTGGTCGTGGTAGTTGCAGTGGTAGTCGTGGTGGTGGAGTTGCTGCTACTGGTGGTCGTGGAGGTGCTGCTACTAGTTGTCGTGGTGGTTGCAGTGGTCGTCGTGGTGGTGGAGTTGCTGCTACTGGTGGTCGTGGTAGTTGCCGTTGTACTGGTGGTCGTGGAGGTGCTGCTACTGGTGGTCGTGGTAGTTGCAGTGGTAGTCGTGGTGGTGGAGTTGCTGCTACTGGTGGTCGTGGTAGTTGCCGTTGTACTTGTGCTCGTGGAGGTGCTGCTACTGGTGGTCGTGGTAGTTGCAGTGGTACTTGTGCTCGTGGAGGTGCTGCTACTAGTTGTCGTGGTAGTCGTAGTGGTCGTCGTGGTGGTGGAGTTGCTGCTACTGGTGGTCGTGGTAGTTGCCGTTGTACTTGTGCTCGTGGAGGTGTTGCTACTAGTTGTCGTGGTGGTTGCAGTGGTCGTCGTGGTGGTGGAGTTGCTGCTACTTGTGGTTGTGGTAGTCGTGGTGCTCGTGATGCTGCTGGAAGAACTTGTACTGCTCGTGCTGCTAGTAGAGGTGCTCGTAGTGCTGGTCGTTGTGGTTTCTGTGGTAATTAAGTCAAAGGAAACGGAGGTTTCTGCGTCTGAAGTAGAGGTTGATAATTTGTATCAAAGAGGAGTCTATTGGATGTTGTTGTTAGTAGCCCTGGACGGCTGGTCGCATTTTCATTCAATGTCATTTTAAAATCCTTTACTTTATGGGGTACGGAGGGATCACTTAGGGTGACAAATCCGATGTGATTCCCGATGACATATATGCATTGGATTTCCACTGAAAAAATCACGTCATTTGTCTCAAATTTGATGAACTTTGTTTCTAACTGTATTCAATTATGAACCTACGAAAATGCATGAAATCCTTTTTCGGGATGGGAATATGAGATTGGTCGACTTGGGTAGAGCGGGAGAAAAAAATAGGAGTCTTTTATTATGATTTGATACCCATGGGATGTTGAAAGTAGTGCTAGTTCAGGGAGATGCTGATACATATGTGGAATGTAATCCATGTGGCCTTCTTCGATCTGTGTTATTAGGTGCGTATAAGCGATGGCGTGGGAAACTGCTTTTACGTGAGAATTTAGACACGCATAGTGTTTCTCAATCTTAAATGTGATGAGCAATAACGATATCACGGGACAAAATTTTAACAAACCGAACTAGATCTGAAGTTTGTTAGTTCGCACTTGTTAGCGGATTGTTTAAAATACAGAATCAAACATTGTTTACCTGTTGTCAATTGTGATCGACTACCAAGAATAGCCAAAAGTAATATGGAGTAGTATCTCAGTTTAACAAAATTCATCTTTGGGAATTGATCTACATAAAGATAAACGATAATTGCCAAAGTACGTTAATACGGAGTTAAATTATTTGTTAGGAATGAAGTAAAGCCATGTGCTTCTCAAAACACAAAAATCCGAACCTGTTATATACTTGGTTTAAGGCTATTCAGTAGTTGGATCAACGCACCATGAATTTTTTCATGTGTTTGTTTTAATTCATTCAAATACATACTACAAAAATGGAAAGGTCCTTGATGATATACCAATTATATTTATTTCAATCGATGTAAGAATATACATACGTAATACATCGAGTTTATGCTAGACAGACATTACTTGACATCTAAGCATTCAATTTTAAATTCTTTGGAAAGAAGTAGGCATGACTTTCTTTACATCATATATGTTCGGTTGAATCATAAGCAGAACAGAAAGAAAGGAAGTATTAAGGCAACAGAACAAAAAGACGTTTTTAAATTTTGACAACGCTTGTGTGTTGTGTTCGCCCAACGAAATCATTATAAACAAATCCTTGCTAGTGGTTTGTGAAGGAAATTTTCTCTTTACAATCAATCACACCCGAAAGCGAAAATGGCAAAAAATCTGTTTTCAATTTTTCTTCTTTCGATCAACAACATACTAATGGCTACATAAATATGCTGCCAGTGAGATTTACGATACGAATAGCATGTACAAATATTGTCAGTCACATTGGTATTAATTCAAAATATTTTATATATCAAATATATTTCGAAAGGGATTGACTTTATGCGGTATAAACTACTAGAATAAACCAATAAATAACATTACAAAGAATAAATAGAAGAGGAAATCCAATGCGTGCGTGTTCATCAAGTTTATGTAGAGGCGCTTTTCGTCTTATTAAATGCAAACCTTGTACAATAACACTGAATGTCGATCGACGCGGCAAATATGTTGAATGGCTTTCTTCATTTCTTAGGAAACTGACATTGGTCTCCATAGCTTCCTCTAACACAAGAGATTTTCGTTGGTCGTTTAGACTCTCCGCAGGTTTCATTGATTGACGATACTAAAAACGAATAACAAAAATAATACAAAAAGATTTTGTTGTACGGATGTTTAGCATACGCCAAGATAACGATGGACAGCAGTGAATTGAATTAATGAAGCAAACAGAAACAAATAACACATGACAAAAAAGTAATCGATCGCAGTGAAGTACGGTACAGCTGGAANAATATAATACCCAGCTTTTCGGCGCATGAAAAGATCGAGTTGAAGGACAGAATGATTTCCTATGAAGTAAATCGTTTCTAGGAATTCGAGATTGAAGTAGAAAACAAACGGTCATTCAATTGAACTTCTCGTCGAGAGATTTTATGATCGAATAGATCAAATTGGGATAATTTTAATCGTTCAAATTCTACACCATTGTTTGCATTTAGTTTCCAATCGTAAATGATATCTTTCGTTCCATAAGCATCTTTATAGACTCGAATGTATCACAAAAAATGATTCCGACTCGACTTACAGCTAGATAATGCCAGTGGACATAGTTGAACGTCAAGAGGAAATCGTTTTAAAAAGTTCGAACAAGAAGCCTTGATTGTTAAACTGAAATAACAATCATCAAAAACTTGTTTTTTAAGTAAGAATAACAAAAACACACACCGACTGGAGTAAAGCAATCGACCATTTTCCAATATGCGTAAAAGATGATTGAATGTTGGCGTTGTATGAAGGTAAGCGGAATGCGAATTAATAAAATAGGTATCAGGCTTCCATATTGCACTGGATTCAAATATGTATGTTTACTAGAAAATAAAGACAGTAGATTCATTATACCTGAGTAATTTTGTTGAAACAGCGACGTTGGATACTTGATTGGGTAATGTCAATCGTTGATCAGTCCATACTTGTCGAAAAAACAGATTCATTGTGAATGACTGAGATTTTTGAATAACAAAAAATAAAGAATGATCGAATAAAAACTCATCGATTACAAACCATATCCAATTCAAAAATTGGTCCAAGACTAATAATCATTAAGTAAACTTCTACGCGAATTGGATCTCCTAAAATAGTCGATTTTTTCTTTTTACAATTTTCGGAACATAATTTCTACCAGTATAATTAGGCCGTTGATATTTATTATATCCCAAGAGTAGATCGTTTAGAACGCACGTTAAATTATTTGCAGTTGGCCAACAAGTTTCATTAATGGAGACGATTGGCAAAAATTGAAAAGCTATTGCAAACAAAACGATCATGTACCCCATACTTTCGATCAGATCTATTTCGAAGCGACTATTTTGTTTTCCTGTTAATCAACTTCGACATGCATTCTCTCAACAAAAGACAAATTCAATTATAACTTCTTTCGAAATGATTTTTTATTTATGTCACTTAGATAGAGAAAAAGTGCACTTTAGACTGATTAATTGAATTGGATTCAGAAAAACTTTAATGACTAGAAGCTTGTGACAGAGATTGATCTTCATTTTAACCAATGGTTCTCATCACTTGAACCATTCCTCGATTCACGTTGGCGCAAATTCTTTGTTGAAGAGAGTGAAACTTTGTCACCACCTTTCACCTTCTTCGGTACATTCGCAATTGCTTTGGGAAGTTCCATAGCAGCTGACACGATCTTATGTTCATCTAATCGTTGTAATCGTATAAGTACATATAAAATTACCGACCAAACGCCTTCTAAACCATTGATGATAATAAATAACCATGTTAAAACATTTCCAGCCATCGGATTAACAAACGAAATCAATGGTCCAAATATCCACCCAAGTCCTTGGAAGATACAGGATGATAGTAGAACAATCACACAACGTTTCAATCGTTCACTAATTTGTTTCGATGTCGCAGCATTGCGCGCATGGGTGATGATACTTTTAGCAACGAAACTTATTGTTACGAGATTTGTGATGAGAGAAAGTCCAATTGGTATTGTCATAAAATAATAAATCGATGGACGATTGAACCAACATAGTTTATATGGATATAATCGTATGATTTGATCGGATAATCGAATGTAAAAGCCAATTGCGAACGACACAAATACGCAAGCAATGAGAAAAGAGAGAAGAAGCATAAGATATAATCTTCGATGAGTTGGTTGCGGAAAAAGCCGAACGAAACGAAGAAAATAAAAGTAGCCAGTTATTGTTTTTGCACAAAACATGAATATCAGCAGGAAATATGTGATAAACATTAATACAATGGAAGTCGGAAAACAAACAATTTGATCTGAAGATGCTGTTTGCGTATAAACAGTTAGTGAAAGAGCGATGAAGAAAATAAATAAAATTGTCGAACTTGCTGTTGAAATCAACGGAAGTAGATTAAGTGCTGGGATACTCCGCATTGGTTGGATAATGCGGGTGGCAGTAGCATGTGTTAGTATGATTAAAAAGCATATTATAGAGGCTAATTGAAAGATTAGTGAAGTAATATCTTGTGCATCGAGTTCTTTTGTATAATTCATTGTTTCTAGTGATGTTGGTAACCAAACAAGAGCAAACGATGTTGTATGGTTGCAGGTACATTCGTAGCGGTTATGTTTCTCCGAAAACAGAGCACTCGAACAGCCAGTTTCATTCCAGGTCGAAGTAGTTGTATTAAGATATGAACAAAGATGTATTCCACTTCCATTTGGCTGGTATTCTTCTAAAGGATTGAAGTATAATGAAATCTGTAGTGGAGTTACACTTGATCTATTTCGTTCAAGATTAACAACAATAACCGATGAAAGAATTGTTTTATTTGTCTTATTATCGGCATGTTCATAGTCCGTAGGTTTATCAATGATAATCACTTGTAAAGATGTGACACCAACCAGAGATTCTCGATTTACAATAGCTGCTGCAGATATATTTGAGCGTGTGACATTTTCTTTATTTTTTGTATCGACGATGTCTCCACCAATTCCTCGACTGAATGATGCACCTAGAATAAATACGTCATCATCACGATGTGGTTGCTGAATCATAACTAATGATGTATAGGAATTGATCAGTAAGTTCGTTGTTGTGCGATTATAAAGTGCATCGTCGATTTCACTCGGTGTCAAAACACATGTATTATTTCGTGCAGTAGTCGAATTAGTAGTTGAACTGATATATAGAGATATTCCATAGGCTATGTACTCATCGCTCGCAGATCGATTATGTACGAGACCACAACCAATGACCTACATACGTAAGAGACAAAACCGATCATTTCTAAATTCGGCAAAATTATATTCATCATACTTGTGCATCCTGCTTTGGTACACACGTATTATTGGATAGCTTAATAAAGTTGGCGCTATTGCAAGTATCAGGATTCCATAGTGAAAAGTTGTGCTGTGGTACTGACGTTGTAGTCATAATTGTAGTCATTTTGTGTGTTGTCACGATAGTTGATGTCAAACGTGTAGATATCCCGCTTACACTCATTTCACCTGTAGTCATCCCGCCTGTCGTCATTCCGTCCGTAGTCATTCTGCTTGACGTCATGATGGTTAATGGCGTACTTGTAATCGCTTCACGCGTAGTTATACTACTTGCAGGCACTATATTTGTTACAGTGATAGCTGCTGTCTTATTTATAGTAGTACCAACTATAGTTATTTCAACTGTAGTTGTCCCAACTGTAGTCATTCCAGCTGTAGTTGCTCCAACTGTAGTTGTTCCAACTGTAGTTATACCAACTGTAGTTGTTCGAACTGTAGTTATACCAGCTGTAGTTGTCCCAACTGTAGTCATTCCAGCTGTAGTTGTTCCAACTGTAGTTATACCAGCTGTAGTTGTTCCAGCTGTAGTCATACCAACTGTAGTTATTCCAACTGTAGTTGTTCCAACTGTAGTTGTTCCAACTGTAGCTATTCCAACTGTAGTCATTTCAACTGTAGTCATTATACTAGTTGCGATTATAGTCGATATGATACTTGTGGACATTCCGCCTGTAGTTAGACTACTTGCGGTACTGCTACCTGTTGTCGCTTGGCTCGACATGAGAGCAGTTGTTTGGCTAGTGTACTGCATAGTTGGCCATGTGGTAGCTACAAGTAAAGTAAGTATTACATGTGTAAGTATGACACTAACAAAATACTTAATACAGTAAAACTTGTAATAATATAGACCGGCAATGTGGGAGATTGAGTAGTCAGCAATGCTTGGTACGTCGTTACTGGTGCTGACATATCTGAAGTCGATACAAAATCATCGAATTTAGTATCTTACAAGTACTGGATAAGAATATCTAAATTGCTGAGTGAGCGAAAACGAATTATAAGATAAAATATATTCTTTCGTTTACTTCATATGTGTTCTGTCATCACTGCAATAAGTAAAAAGAGAAACAATTTTTCCCTTTTTGATAGATGAATAATTGGGTTATTCGTATCATTATTTCATAATTAGGACAAAACTCATGACTAGCAAAAGGAACGAAAAATACAAGACAAATGCGAAGAAATAGAAAATAAACTTCTTTTAATACATGCGACCGTTCTTACTTTTTCCATTCGGATCGATTTATTTTATGGCGAAATTAACTACTGAGTTTTATGCGTATTTGAAAAAGAACGAATATATTTACATACAATCTCATTAGATGCTTTGAAGAGAGAAAATATGAATAATAAATTCCATAAAAAACTCCTAATGTTTTTTATATGGATGACATATAGAAAACGTAGATTTCTGCAGTCTTCTTGTTACTCAATGGCTATTCAAGTTATCTGAGCAACTTTTTTGCACCACTCGACACTGATTCTTTCTTCAATTTGAATCAAATTAAAGCAAACATTAAATGATGTTGTATTTTTTCGTATTGCCTGACTTTGATTGGAATTTGTTCAATGAATAAACTACTATTCCAAATCATAATTGTAGCAAAACAAACATGTTCTGATGAAAAGCAAATATGACAATCGTAACTGTAATAATCAAGTTGTCTGACTTTTTTGACATCCAGAAACAGCAAGCACAAACATGTATGTTCTTCATAGGCAAGTTTGATAATCTCTATTGAATCTTTTCACGCCCTCTCAAATCATCAATTGTCTATGCAACAATAGCAACTCATTTCCTGTACATGTTTTATATACAGATGAGTTTTGATATTAGCGAATATATGAAATCGTTGTTTCGTTGTTGTTCGTATTATACTCGCGGTCCAATTCTCGCGTGAAAATCGGTGAATTCTTTTATATACGAATGAGAAATACATTTTAAAACTGGGATTAAAACATCGTTGGCTGGAAAGATTAATAATGTTTATATAGTAATCGTTGTGCATAATGCGTCTTAAGGTATGAAACAGGTCAGTACGACTTGATGTTCCGTGAATGAGATAAATTATAAAATGTCTCAAGAAAGAAACTTAACTTTTCGTAGCTGATTAGGCTTGGGTATGTAAGAGAACTGATTTGAATCGATGAATTTTTATTATAATTAGGATTTATATATAGAAAAACAAAATTCGAATTCTAGTATAAAACATTTTCATTCCATGTCGGTGATAAGATTTATTATTATTATTATAAATAAACAAGATAAACTCTTGAAAAGATTTCTTGTCAGACATACTTGATAAGAATTTGCGAGATCACATATTTGGCAATAGCAAGTTATCCCCATTTGAAAATCGATGCTGTTTCATATCGGGGAGGATCATTATCTGAAGCATCGTCGTAATACTTCGAAGAAACAGGGTGATTCAAGAAAACTTTTCGTATTTGTTCCGCCGCTAATCGACATTCTCGACTTGTAGCACAATTGCTTAACAATCGATTCCGAATAGATTCCGCCTCTTGTAGAACTAAAACAATGGAAAAAATGATCTATCGGAAGAGAAACAAAATTGACACTGACCATCTTGCCAGCCCGACTCGTTTGGTACTGTCCATTCATGACCGTGAATAACAATTCGTTGAGTGCGAGGACGACATTCGATCGTGGACGGTTGCAAAACAAGAAGACAAGTAAAAACAATAAATGAAAGAAAAGATGACTGTGCCATGTTTTAAAACTAAAAAGAAAGAAGATTTCATGAAGTTTTAACGATTTCATTCCAAAGAATGATCTACACGAGTCTCGCGAAGATCTTCTAAAGATGTTCTTGGAAAGTCACATCTAGAACGCTTTCTTAACTAATTTTTCTTTTTGTATAGTTGAAATATAACTAATGACGCACATTATTAAATCTTTGTTAGATATTCACTCACTTGATTAACGTACGAAGTTTAGCAAATGGAATAGATGATTTGTCTGTGTTAAAGATTACTGTCAAAGGAGAAATTGTAAGTATTATGACTTAATATTTATATAAATTTACCAAGGAAAGGGAGTTTCTCATCCTCTCTCCGTCTCTCTCTCTCTCTATGTGTAGTTACATTTACATGATGGTTTCTAATAGATCAACAAAATCATTGGACATTTTCCTCCTTTTTCATCGCCTACATTTCCTTTTCTTTTCTTTTGTCATGTTAAAGCTGCATGTAGGCGTATGCCACGCTGTCTATCACTGTTATTCTTAGCGACTAATGAACAAGCTCATAGTTAACAAATGTATTGGGGCAAAACTTTATTTTTTTAGAAAAGGCCATTTTGATGAATATTTTAAGATATGTAATCCCTAGAAAGCCATGAAGTCAATATTTGCGATATCACATTTTATTGTTCTTGGTTATCATTATTGTTTAAAAGCTTATCAGTTTTACATGCATAGACATAAACATGATTCGTTACATGATAGTCGTAAGCTTGGTGTTAGTTGTAAGAATAAATTGTGAAGAATGTGGTTGTAATCGAATACCATCGGTTGAAATCGTTGATGACGAGCAATTAGCTAGTGGAATCGAAAGTATTCGCGATGAATTCCTCGCTCGACAACCATCGAGTGCTTTCAATCGATTGTCTGCTACGATACTCATTCGAGATGGTAATACTCGAACGTGGAAACGAGGGAGTGTCAATGCAACTCTCGTCGCTTATCCAGCATCGACAGTTAAATTGATGTACATGTATTCCGCTATGGAGTGGTGCAAAACTCAAGGTTACACAGTCGATTGTCTGGATCGATATGTTCGACCAATGATTATCGTTTCATCAAATTTGGATACAGGTTATGTTGTGGATGCGATAACAAATACAACGAACATTGATGATTTGACATCGACGAATGATACACGTTGGTCGAATTGGCTTAATCAACGTTTATATACCGAGCGTCTATTGAAAGATTTGAATCTATACGAAAATCAAATTATTCGAAGTAAAACATATCCAACAAACTCAGGTCAATCACCTGTAGGCAGTGAAACGGTTCTTCTTCGAAGTCCATCTTCACGAAATCTTTTGCAGTCATGTTGCACTGCATCATTTATGCTATACTTGATGCAAACACGACCCAAAAATGAACTAGACTACATGAAATCAATGCTCTACCATACACTCGAAAGTGAGCAAACAACATTTGGCAATGGTTTACCAGCTGGTAGTAGAATCTATTCGAAAGTGGGCAACGCTTATGATACAGTTGAAGAAATCGCCTACATTATATTACCGAATGGGAAAGAGATTGTTCTATCAGCATTTAGTAATGGTTTTCAACGCCCCGCGAGTGACTTCTACATCTTGGGTCGTTTCACAGAAATGGTTCTTGAAAAGTTTTCATTGAATTCGTCGGCAACCCAAATTTTCACCACTGATAATGAAGATATCTATACATGTAACTCCGATATGATGAAATATACATCTTCACTTCCAAAAGATACACTCGGGCAATCGTTGATCACTTTCAATACTTCCTGCATCATTCATCCAACTCTAACCGAACGTGGTGTCTATACAGTATCGATCTGGAATCCATCGTACCTCAACTCAACCTCAGGTGCCACGTCACGAATCAATGTTGCTGTTACAGACGCGTACGATGAAACCGATGGTGATTATGGATATGTCTACAATCAGCAAACAACAGTTTCACGCTGGGTGTCTGTTGGAGATTTTCTTCTGAATCCTGGACGACAAACTGTCTACATCAAAGCATTGAATCAACAATCGGTATTTAATGCCATTCGATTCTCTATGCACCCTCCACTAACAGTTGAACCTACTGTTGATTCGAAAGGTTCTTCGCTGATTCCGTACAAAATACTTCTCGGTCTTCTTTCAATACGTCTATTCTATCATTTTTAAGATTTCATACCAATAATAATAAAGAAAAACATTTTGACTCATCCTTGGCGTTGAAGAACATTACATTAGGTAGTTTGTCATGATTTGATAATGAAAAGAATTTTCTGAACTCGTGAGTCGTGAAAACACTCCAACTGATCTCATATTTATGATGGTACTTGACAATCTGAGAGGTAAGGGAAATGGAAAATCATGTTTAGGAAATAAATAGACTAGTATTGTTCTTATACAATCGTTCATAAAAAAAATCACACGTTTAGCATAGATCAACTAGTATATACATATAGGATACTGTACTGTTGAGCAACCTCTGGTAATAGTTCTATTTTTTTGATAAACTTCACAGATGATTATATAAACGAAAAACAGAAATGTGCATATAGCAAAGTGGCAAATGCAAGTCTTTGATCGATGTTTTGCAGTTATACACGTGTTCATAGACGAAGAATATTTAAACGAGTTTATTCAGGAGACGCACATGAAAAAAGGAAATCATGTTCTTTTCTCATTAAGACAACCGGAACAAAGGAAACGTTCAATGATCTAATTTCCGTTTTCACCTTTTCAATGTATGTTCTTTTCGTCGCTATTTCATTGATATATCAGGATTTTGGTTTCAAGCACGTCTATTTTATTGAATTTTCAAAGATATTAAACAATCACAGTAATAAAAATAGAAGCACCGAGATGGTACACAAAATTGACATAGATACTCTCGACAGCTTGAATAAATTATTGGAAATAGTCATTCATTATTTATTAAATAAAACACGTTTTAAATACACATCGAACTCCACAGGTGCGTCAGCATAAACCTATAGGAAGAGGAAAAAAACGAATAAGTATTCAATCTATCTCAACAAACATCTCTTACGTGGTGACCGGCTTGTGGAATCATATCAACAAAAACATTCGAACGTTTTGATTGTACGCAGACAGATGACTCAATATCGATCCATGATTGTTCACCATGGAGAAAATATACTGGTATTTGTGGATCTAATTCATCGATTCGATCAAGCATAGGTCCTAGAAGAAAGGTGCTAATGAAGCAAGAGAATGAACGTAGAAAAAAAAACGCACGTTTCGCCCACGCTAGTAAATCACTTATTGTTCGAAAGCCTTCTTCACCCGTTGGAATTTGAACGTTACAATGATATAAATAAACTAAGATTCGATCATCGTTAAAAAGTGTTTCGAATTTGTTTCGCAGATCGGCCCGAAAGTACTTCATGATTCGAATACCTATTCCAATCAAATTAGCAAAAGGTTGAGATTATGCAAAAGCAATTTCATACCAAACGGTCCTGCTGCTCGTAGACCAGCTAATGGAGAAAATTTCATCATCACGGATGAAAACGATCTTAACCACGGTGGAATACGTTGCATGGGTGACGTTTGCCAATTAGCTGGTTTATATCCAAAACCCCATGGATCCACCAAAACTAATTGTTTGACATATGTTGGATACTGTATTGAATATGAAGTACTTATAAAGCCACCAAAACTATGCCCAAGTAGTATAAACGGTTCATTCAGTCCGATTCCGATTCGCCATTCTTCTATCATATCTACAAATTGTTTTTCAGCTTCTAATGGATCAAGACTAAACACCGGGCGACTACTATGGGCGAAACCAGGCAAATCTAGAGCGTAAACGGGACGATCGCTACATAGCTGATCAAGGTTTAAACTCCATAAGCCAACGCCACCACCAAAACCATGAACGAGTACCAGGGGATAATTTGTCGAAGTTATATTCGAATAGATAGTCCAGATTTTTTGTGTAGCATTGCATACAGGGATAGAACGGCCTTGAAATTGACTTTTCAGTGTTTCTAAGACCTTCATTTCTGCACGTTCTAACTGTTCGGGGCTACTATTCGTCCATGTCAGTCGTTTTAAGTATTCAATTGTACGAAAACGACTAAAAACACAAAAGAAAGAAATTTTCAATAGTTGTTTGAGTTCAAAAGTGCAATGCATAACCACAACGTAATATAATTCTATATCATTTCCGAAAAAGGACAAGTTGAATCAATTTGTTCTATCAGAGCAGAGATGCGTCATATCGGCTACATATCTCTATAATTTCATGCAGTGTCAATTCCAAAATCTGGTTATATTCTTCTTCTTCATTCGATATGTGCACAAGTTTGTCAAATTCTTGTATCGCAACCTACCGGTGGATGAATATTCACATGCATCAAATAGAAACTCTAGAATGAACGACGAAAGAGAAACCCAATTGTATAATAAGCTACTATCAACACTATCGGCAATCTTATACGATAGTACGAGTTTTTTCACTAACCTCGGAGAGCAATTCTGGCGAGTAATATTCATTTGTTCTGCTATTGTTTTATCTGAAGCTGGATTGTTGACATCAGGGTTGTGATTAGCAATCGACATCGAAATCATTTGATCAATGGCATCCGATGCTGACGCTAGATCGTTATCTGAATTCTGGGTCATTCCAGTAGTTGTCGCCATTGTTCAAAATCTGAAATAACGTTCAAGTAGTTTTTAAATCCGATGTCAATAGAGAAAAACTATCACTGTTTTGAACACCAAACACTCAAAATATGAAAGGAAAATCACACAATGTTAAACACACCGGAAAAATTATGCATCTGACTATAAAAATACTCAGTGAATGTTATTCGGGTAAGACTGTTGTGGTTATAGTTCTATCAACTGATGCCAATGTACGAAAATAGTGGGGCAAATCAGATAAGATTTCGCTCATGACTTCGTGAAATTGAATTGGTTTCTCCATGAAAAAGAAATGTGCAGCATTATGAATGATCTAACAAAAAACAAAGAAGACATGATATGAAAATGTCAAAGAAATTTTGAGCTCTTCACATACTTTGATACATGTATTATTCGAACCACGCTGATGAAGAATTTGTTGAGCAGCGGTATTATCAATACTGGTCCGTGAACCATATATGAATGCGATGTAGATTTCGTCAGATATACTTTCGATACGCGAATGATCCACTTGAACTATTGGATCTTTCGCCCAGCCATACCAAGAGGCTAATGCTTGAAAGCCCACATCACCACTTGATTGAAATGAACATATGTACATTCGAAAATGTACAGAAAAGAACATACCTTGCTGGTTGAACATTGACGTGATACAAATATTCATAGAGTGCATTGGATTTCTGATATGAAGAATCAATCGGTGCTAAACGTTTCCAACGTGGTGCAAGTACTTTTAACAATGGTAAACCTAGAAATGATTCATCCGATTTCGATATGAAAAGTATCTTTAAATTCGGTTTACCCAACGGTCCAAGATAACGGAATGCAGAAAATGACGTCCATGTTTGAGTAATGTAAGCAATAAGTTTAATCCATAACGGTGTGCTTAGATTTAATTGACTTTCATCCGGTTTTGGATTGAAACCCCATGGATCGAGAAGAATCAATTTTTTTATCCAGTGTCCGTATCGCATTGTATAAAGTGTTGCGAGATATGCACCGAATCCATGACCAACTAAGTAGAATTTCGTTTGTAGATCGACTGCTATACGCCAATCTTCAATGGATTCGACAAATTTCGTTTCAGCACTAATTGTGTTTGTTTGATCAAAGCATGGACGTGAGGAACGACCAAATCCAAGGATGTCAAACATATACAGCTGATGTCGTGCACTTAAGAAGTCAGTATTTTGTATCCAGATACCGGAAGCACAGCCAAAATCATGAATAAGCACGATCGGAACTGTATCTGCTGGCGAATTCAAACTTCGAACTGTCCATATTGAATTATCACCACTAATAGACATTCACTCATATCGTTTCATCAAACATGTAATATGAGTTTCACTTACCGAATATGTACATAGTCACCGTAGTATTTATTCTTCAAGTCTAAACATATTATTCATGTATGAAATGAAAATGATTCATGCGTTTGATGAATACTTTGATACAGTCGTTCTTCAGCACTTGCAAGCATATGAGGTGACACAGAGAGAAAATTTAATATTAAACGTGGGATACGCCATGAACTTAAACCGCTGCTAAACGATACAAATCGCGTTAGTGTCGAGAAAATACTCTCTTCAACACTTACGAAGCTGTTGCTAGCGAAATTTGAGGTAGATGTTCATGCTGATTTTTCACGAGACTAGTATCTGTTCGTCTATCAGTGGTGAATTGTGCTCGATCATCCTCGTATTGTTCTTGATCAGGATTTTCATCTTCTTCAGCAATACTTGGTGTACCTTGTAGCATCGTTCGCTTTATTCAGAACTTTGCTTTATCATATGACAATCTAAAAGATAAATTTGCATACGTAGGTAGTCAATAGATATGTTTAATTTCAATTATGTTTTGTGTATATACAATAGTCAATAGGATAATTTTACACAATTCAATCTTAGCAAATCTTCTCAAAAATAAGTACAACTGGGAGTGCTTGAAGATTCCAGTACTCTCTTTTTCGTTATGATTTCGATGATTCATCGATTGAGGTAGATAGACAATTTAGCGTCTTCATTGCTATTGGTTGACATTGTCATAGCGCTACCATCAATGCACTCACAATTGAGTTCATAGCGCTCATCATTCTTTCTTTCTTTTCCTATTCAATGAACTTTCGTTAGTCCTAGTTGTTTGTTTTCTTTGCCATCATATCTGTGCCTATGTCAGGAAGAACGACAACAACAGCCGCAGCAGGAACAGCTGCCAAACAAGATTTCACATTCTTAAAAACCGGTCGCATCAATTTAACTATTCTCCGTGAATACATCATTCAAGAAATCAAGCGTTGTACAAATCTATTTCATACAGAGAAAAGTAACCTACCAAAACAGTTCACTAAAGACAAATGTGTGATTATCGATGATTCGATCAAAAATCTACTTGCACACGTTCAAGCTATCGGTGATCTGGGCGCGAATGATATTCGAATATTCAAAGAACGTCAACATGATACATCCGACTATAAGGTAACATTGTTTCTTGTTCGACCAAAAGTTATTTATATGGAAGTCATTGCCAATATGATTAAAGATGAACTTAGCAAATTAAATTCTCAAAGATCGAAAGGTGCAAGTCCAAAACAGTATGGAATTATCTTCGTACCACGTCGTTCGCGTGTTTGTGAAGAAAAACTAAAAGAACAAGGTGTTCGTGGTGATATCATCATCGATGAATTAAACTTAGATTTCATTCCCATTGATACCGACGTATTATCAATGGAATCGAATGATTGTTTTCGTGATATTTACCTGAATAATGAAACCACATCGTTATTCAATCTTGCCCATGGTCTTATAACATTTCAGAAATTGTATGGAATTATTCCAAACGTGTTCGTCAAAGGTGATAAGGCTAAACAGTGTTATGATACGATGATGAGAATGCAACGTGAAGTGCCTGATAATGAAAAGAAAGTGCCAACACAAATAGAAAACATGATTCTAATCGATCGCACAACTGATTTGATTACACCGATGATGATACCAGCAACATACGAAGCTTTACTTGATGAAGTTTTCAGTAAGACAATTGATTTCAGATCGAAATCACTCTATCTTTTGCTTTAATAGACATACAATTCAATCGGATCGAAGTACCAACATCAGCATTTAGTGAACACTTTTGCGAAGCACAAAAAATCGACGCCAAAACTCAAGACAAAGTAGCTGTACGTTTGCTAACCAGTGATCAATTGTATTCCGATACACGTTATCTACATATGATCACTGTGGGTCGAGTGCTTCAAGAAGGTGCTCGTGCGCAGAAGCAATTACGGAAAGATTTCGATGACAAATTCTCCGGTTCAGCATCAACAATTCAAGGCAAGAAACTTGCTGATCTACGCGAATTCGTTACTCGCATATCCAATCAAAATGCGAAAACACAAACCTTATCCACACATCTTGAATTAGCCTGTGCGGTGAAACAAGAACTAACAGCGATTTATGATATGTGTCTAGCCAAACAATTGTCAATGCTCTTCGCACCAACCTTACAAGATGCTATGCGTCATCTCGACGAACGTATTGCATGGAAAGACGATGTTTTCTGTATCTTACGTTACCTCTCTATTGCTACACACGCATTGGGTCCGCAATTAAAGCGCAAAGATTACGATGCGATTAAAAAAGATCTTATCCAGACATTCGGTCTCCAATATCTTGTGTTAATTCATGCCATGGAACAAATTGGACTGCTAAATTTGATAGATCCAACGAAAAGCTCGTCAACGTTACGAACAAACGAAACGCCACTCGAACGATTGAAACGGGAATTCAATTTACTACAAGATGATGAAACAGTCAATATCACTGATCCACAAGATATTTCATACATTTTCTATCAATATGCCCCGATCAGTATTCGATTGATTGAGAAAATTGTTTTTCAAACATCGACAAACATTCAAGAAACAATGAACAATTTGCCTGGTACGACATTTATCGATACGCAACAAGTTCCGATGGAATTAAAACGTCATCGACATGATTCCACTGCCTCATTGAATTCACTGAACAAAACAACAAAACCAGCAAATCAATTGCCACAGCAAAGTATCGAATCTAAAGCTACCTTAGTTGTGTTCGTTGGTGGAGTGACTTACGGAGAAATCGCCGCACTACGATTTCTTGCTGATAAAAATCATGACTTTGTTGTTGCAACAACACATTTCATAAATGGAAAGAATTTAATGAAATCTTTACTCGATGTGCCAATCTTACCTCTGTGATTAAAACAGTATTTAATTGTCTTTCAAAAAAATCGAATTTTTCTCTTCTTTTCTTTGATGATACTATTTAACGATTTGAATGATTTCCATTTCTGCTACTTTTCTTAATTATTCTAGATAGAGGTGACACACAGAGAGAAAGAGAGAGAATGGCTCATCAAATCAACCCTCATCAACAAAAATTAGCTGAGAAATTAACGATTCTCAATGATCGAGGTATTGGAATGTTAACGAGAATATTTAACATAAAAAAGGTAAGCGGAGAGGAAAAGAAACACATGTGAATGTATCATATTTACTTCGGAAATTTCATACTATTACTTTTCAGGCTTGTGCAGAAACGAAATCGAAACCATCGTTTCTTCTTGACAAAAATCTCGACTCGGTTCTTCGTCAGATACAAAAGAAATTTCCAGCTGTTGATAAAGTAAATCTTCTATCTCTCTGTAAGACAACTCTTGACTTCGATTTGCTTTTGTAGAGTCAATTTCAAACACTTACGTCGATTAAAACCGATATTATCAAATCACTCGCAATATACTATTTTACATTTGTCGATCTATTAGAATTCCGAGTGAGTCTCGAACTTGTGCATCAAATGTAAGTTCAATTCTTTTCTTTTCAAGGATCATGTTACTGATTTGTTAACAACGATTGATGCATGCCAAGTTCACTTCGATATCGTACGTATTCGATGAACTTGAGTTCTTCGATAATCGCATTCGATTTTTTTAGGCATTGAATTACGATTTGACAAAATCATACTTAGAGTTAATCTCAACATATATTTCATTGATGATTCTTTTATCCCGGGTGGATGATCGTAAAGTCGTTCTTGGTCTTTATAACATAGCTACAGATTTAACTCACGGGCATGGCGATGCCAATTTTCCCCGACTTGGTCAAATGATCATTGACTATGAACAACCATTACGTAAACTACATGATGAATTCGTTCCCCATGTACGCTCAATTGGTGACGCCATACAATCGTTAGGACCTATCTATGATCGTCGTACATGCAAAGTTTCAGAATGGCGGGCGAAGACTTTGCTCAGCTTATTATCTACACCACAAACAGCTCATTTGATGGATACATCGGAAACTTTACCATGCGAATATCTCTCACAAGAAACGATTGAACGTTGGATTGTTTATACAATGATTGTCTGTCCGCAACAATTGGTAACCAACTCCAAGTGTATGCAATTATTCGAGAAAGCCCTATCGAATAGTTTCGTTCATGTACTCTACCGTGACGAACTATTGTTGACACATCAATATTTACATCAAAATTTGGACATTTACAAATCCTATCGACAATTGAAATTAACCGAACTGTTGAACGAAACATTCAAAAGAGCCATGACTGATCAACCGTTGTATAGACGCGAAAGACGAAAGTATATTCGACCACAATTGAAAGAACTAGCTCTGATTTTCGCCGATCAACCAGCACTATTAGGTCCGAAGCTATTAACTGCATTTACAGCATTAAGTTTAGCACGTGATGAGATTGTCTGGTTATTACGACATAGTGAAAATTTTCCATCAAAACTCCAGAAAGAAACAAACAAGAAACAAGCAGGTACCACACGCGACGATTATAGCGATCGGACCTATCCTGAGTTTTTGTTCTATATAGGTAAATAAATATATTTTCTTTTTCGGATGATTCTCTACATTTTGCTGTTCAGAGGAACTTCGTCATTTGATTACCACATATTCGTCGGTCATCAAACAATATTACATCGAATGTTTATCAACCTTGGATTCAAATGACTTACAAGCGAATATTAAAAACTTACATATGTCGTGTACGGAGGATGAATCGATTCTATTAACATCTTTTTATAATACAATTACGACGTTGTCAACGACGGCAAGTGCAGATCTACGCGCCTTGCGTCTGGATTGGTTTCGTATGCAGGCTTATACAAGTGTAACGAAAAAATCATCATTATCGTTAATCTCCTTGTCGCACAATGAACATTTCGCTCAAATCATGAATACCGTTTGTTTTCATTCGAAATGTGTCGATGATTTGGAAACTTTATTGTACGAAACGAGTGATCTTTCGATCTTCTACTTCTATTTAACTCAATTCGATCATTTATTTTCATCGTGCATCTATTACCCATCACAGATACGTTATGCAATTGCCTTTCCATTGATTTGTCAACATTTCATCAATGCAACGCATGAATTATGTCCGGAAGAACGACAACAGATCGGTGATTTAAGTTTGAAAAGTGCTCATGCTTTCATCGACGAAATATGCAAACAAATCAAAAGTACAGTTTCGGAGATCGCCAATGAATATTTTCTTATGAACGAACAGGTACGTCAACAAAGGATTAGTACATATCCGAATATGTTGTTTGTTTGATGCTTTTAGCTTTTACCTAAGAATGCAGTTATTTCTCGCTTACGAAAAAAACTGCCAACTGAACAATCATCCAAAAAACATGGTTCATCTTCGAAACATGATGCCACGAATGGTTCCAATGGTGTACCAGCAAAAATTGCCTTACCAGGTGATGAATCGCGTCGATCAAATCGTCGTGATATGACGAAAACCGATAAATTAATGATGGTACTAAACGAATTATGCTTTTCGATCTCCTATCGCAAACAAATCACCATATGGGAACATAAGTTTTTACCCAATGAATATCTAATTTCCCATTTAGAAAATCGTTTTAACAAATCCTTATCTGAAATGGTTAATTATCGTCCGCCAGCGATGGAAATAGCCAAACCATCAGAATTATTATCCTCAGTTGAATCCTACATGGATATTTTAACTTTAGTAGAATCTCATTGTCAAATTGATACAACACGAATCTTTAATGAAGTTCTCTTGCAACAAAGTCAACCATTGGATAGTGCTGGAAATGAAACCATCACCTCACTCTATACACATTGGTTTCTCGAAGTTCTTATTAAACGTATCACGATGGGTACAATTGTCTATTCACCCTTACGACGATCGTTTGTTAGTATTCACCAACAAGATTTAACATTACCCTTCGATCCCGAAGAATATGCGTCATTCAATGAACTACGAGCTTTGGTAGAACTGATTAAACCATGTAAGTTAGAGTCACAATATCTGCTAGAAAGCTTATTGTCAATGTTTGTTTAGATGGATGTAAATATCTTTGCGAAATGATTCTCTATCGTTGTGTCCAACAAATCAATGAAATTCGTAAACTGACACATAGTCAACGTGATCTTCTCAATAATCTCCGTATCAATTTTGACAAACCAGCACAAATGAAGCTTTATTTAAAACAACTTGAGCATGTCGATTTACTCTTACAACGTGTCATACTCATCGGAGTTCTCTTACAATTGAAGAATCTCGTTGAAGAAGCTCTTCAAGATGTTCTACATAAGCGTATGCCGTTTCTAATGATTACATTAGAACATTTCTATGCGCAATACAAAACAACGACATTTTCCAACGATCCACAACATCATTTACTCATCAACGAAATGATCTCATCGACCGGAACATCAACCATGATCGATTCGACCTTATGTCAAGCGTTAATCAATCAAAAGAACTCGTTAAACAACAATACAAATAATTCCGAGCCGACATCAGCAAATCACGAATCTGAAGAATACATTCTTTCATGTTTAATCATGGTTTATATCGCTGTTTCTTTGCCACGTTTAGCAAGACTAGAATCGACTAAATACATTGTCGCTCTGGATGCTCACGCGAACAACTGTCATTGTTTAGTACGTGCAATAAATACATTAATAACAACCTTCTTTTTCGAGCATGGCCAACGGCATATCGAAGATCGTTGCAAAGAGTTTCTTGCTTTAGCATCGTCAAGTTTACTTCGTTTGATCGATGTGGACAGCAGTCAAAATAACAAATATTCAAATACAAACACGAATTCCGCATCGAATAATTCCAATGGTCTACCGAATGATGTGATCCATCGCGAAGCAACATATATCCTTTTGGAACAATTTGTTAATCAATGTCCATACTTAACACGTGATCTACTTGAAACATGTTTTCCATCGAGTGTTTTACGTAATGCATTTTTTATTATTTCGAGTAATATTGAATGAATATGATTGTCAGATGAATGAATTTTCACTCTTTTTTTTTGTGCTCAACTGTACGATAAAAATCATCCTTATTTGTTAGATATTTGTGTTGTGCTGTTCCTTGCCTTATCCTTCTTTTCTTTTATATGTATACAGCTTATTTAAATATCAGATTATTAAAAATAGTCATGCGAATTGATAACGTATTCTTTGTTGTTTCATTAAAATCGAAAAACAAAACATAACCATATTTGCCGTTTATTCGGAACTGAACGATCGTTGCCAGAGAACATTGAGTTGATCAATCGTTGAATCCAACCTTTTTTGGCATAATTTAACAATGTATATTTCTTTTTCAAGATGTATGATGATCAACATTGGAAACTAGTATAAGCCAATCGAACGTACTATTCCGAGTTTAGTTGTACCAGACAAGTAAGATTTTTCTTTTTATCACGTTTGAATTACTTATTTCGGATAATTACTGAAGGTTTTCTTGGTGATCATGTCGACTTCAACGTTCGATAGTCTACCTGTGGAAATTTTGCATCGCATATTCGATCATTTGGATGTCCAAACGATTATTTTCTCTATTCGTTATGTTTGCAAACAGTTATATTTAATAACGGATTCGTACAATCGTTACAACTTCAACTTCAAATCGATCGCTAAGCCATTATTTCGGATCATCTGTCGACTTGTACCATTCGAAAATGTCATTGCATTAACCTTATCTGATGAAGATAAGACTCGTGGTCAAATCGAATTATTTCTTTCGTTATACAACATTGAACAGTTTGCTCGACTCGAATCGTTAACTTTACTCGAAATTGATTATGATTATTTGAAAAGTTTCCTGAAATATATTGTAAATTCTTCAGTAAAATCGCTTTCGATCAGTGTTCCACCGATACATACTTCTCAAAAAGCAACTCCGCAACTACTCTCGTCAGTGGTTATTCATCATACTTTGAAGAATCTCTATATGAGTATCGGCGAGAAAGAATGGCATCAGATATCATGGTCTACTAATTGGAAGCTAAGGTATCTTCGGCTGGTTAACAGTATAACATTTAAACAATTTTGTCTTGTCCTTGACAACTATCGTGGCTTACGAACTCTCGTTTTAAAAGAAATAAATAGTAATTGTAGCGAGGACAATTGGTGTTTCTCCCCATTTAAGCAATTAACATCCTTAACGTTCGAAAATGGCCGAATTGATATCAATCAAATAAATCAATGTCTTTCATTCACACCTTCTCTTACTTATTTGAAAATAGTCGGTGATGGGAATCTATTTAATTCTTCATTCGATGGTTATCAATGGGAAAATTTACTTCAAACAAGACTTGTTCATATCGAAAAATTCGAATTCTTCTTTGTTATTTTAACATATAGTAACTATCGTTCGAGAAACACGGAACTTCTCATGCAATCTTTTCACACACGATTTTGGCTGGAGAAGCTCAAATGCTCAATCATGTGTGATTACATTGCTAATTCGCGAAAAATTACCTTGTATACTCTTCCAATTTGTAAAACAAATTTCGTCTATGACATCGATTCGAAAAAATCGTCTATATCAAACGTCGGTGCAAGTTTTAATTCAACTGATATGGATAATGTGCAACGTTTAGAATTACAATTGACCAAAGATGTCAATAAGTTGGCGATAGACGAGGTAAAATGAATGTCAGATTGAAAACAATTCGTAAATTCTGTGTTTTTAGAACGCATCTTCCAATGTTTTCTTATTTCGTAATGTGACGAGTCTCATACTTGGTAATGACGGTGAATGGCCTGAACGATCTCTACGTTTCCTTTCGAATACTCTCGATTTTTCACGTCTTATTAAGCTTTCCTTGTCAATCAATTTTCTTCCGAAACAAACACCGGATACTGTCGCGAATATCGAACGATTACTCAAACAAGCACCGAATCTTCGTTCGTTCTTGCTATTAGACTACTGGGGACCGGATAACTTCATGACACGTATGGAAACCATCTGTTCCATGATATCACCGAACATAAAACACTTACAAATCCGAGTGAAAAATCTGGATGATATCAAATATATTCTTGAGCACTTGAAACATCTGACGAGTGTCACATTCGAATATGCGCAGATGTTGCAGATTGATTCGAAAGAAATTATGAAATCATTGTCTTGTCTGAATCGATCGATTTCGTCATGGAATCATCAACAGGCTCTACACATTTGGCTTCAAAATAATCCCGCAAATCTTTAGAAAGATTTCTTTCTTTTTTTTTTGTACTTCTTGCTTTTCTCTTTCAAATAAATTCTAAATATTTGTTTATTATTGGACTATTGTCGATCTCATTAATCGTTTCTGCTTGTAAAACTCACTGATTGAAAAGGCGCGCGAAAACATTAAGTGAATTACATTAAATCTCGGCAAAAACACNATGCGTCATCTCGACGAACGTATTGCATGGAAAGACGATGTTTTCTGTATCTTACGTTACCTCTCTATTGCTACGCATGCACTGGGTCCGCAATTAAAGCGCAAAGATTACGATGCGATTAAAAAAGATCTTATCCAGACATTCGGTCTCCAATATCTTGTGTTAATTCATGCCATGGAACAAATTGGACTGCTAAATTTGATAGATCCAACGAAAAGCTCATCAGCGTTACGAACAAACGAAACGCCGCTCGAACGATTGAAACGGGAATTCAATTTACTACAAGGTGATGAAACAGTCAATGTCACTGATCCACAAGATGTTTCGTACATTTTCTATCAATATGCCCCGATCACTATTCGATTAATTGAGAAAATCGTTTTTCAAACATCGACGAACATTCAAGAAACAATGAATAATTTGCCTGGTACGACATTTATCGATACGCAACAAGTTCCAATGGAATTAAAACGTCATCGACATGATTCCACCGCCTCGTTGAATTCACTGAATAAAACGACAAAACCAGCAAATCAGTTGCAGCAGCAAAGTATCGAATCTAAAGCTACCTTAGTCGTGTTCGTTGGCGGAGTGACTTATGGAGAAATCGCTGCACTACGATTTCTCGCTGATAAAAATCATGACTTTGTTATTGCAACAACACATTTCGTAAATGGAAAGAGTTTAATGAAATCTTTACTCGATGTGCCAATCTTACCTCTGTGATTAAAACAGTATTTAATTGTCTTTCAAAAAAATCTAATTTTCCTCTTCTTTTCTTTGATGATACACTATTTAACGATTTGAATGATTTCCATTTCTGTTACTTTTCTTGATTATTCTAGATAGAGGTGAAAAACAGAGAAACGAGAGAGAATGGCTCATCAAATTAATCCTCATCAACAAAAACTAGCTGAGAAATTAACGATTCTCAATGATCGAGGTATTGGAATGTTAACGAGAATATTTAATATAAAAAAGGTAAGCGGAGAGGAAAACAAACATATGTGAATGTATCATATTTACTCCTGAAATTTCACACTACTAATTTTCAGGCTTGTGCAGAAACGAAATCGAAACCATCGTTTCTTCTTGACAAAAATCTCGACTCGGTTCTTCGTCAGATACAAAAGAAATTTCCAGCTGTTGATAAAGTAAATCTCCTATCTCTCCGTAAGACAACTCTTGACTTCGATTTGCTTATCTAGAGTCAATTTCAAACACTTACGTCGATTAAAACAGATATTATCAAATCACTCGCAATATACTATTTTACATTTGTCGATCTATTAGAATTCCGAGTGAGCCTCGAACTTGTGTATCAAATGCAAGTTCAATTCTTTTCTTTTCAAGGACCATGTTACTGATTTGTTAACAACGATTGATGCGTGCCAAGTTCACTTCGATATCGTACGTATTTGATAAGCGTGAGTTCTTCGATAATCGCATTCGATTCTTTTAGGCATTGAATTACGATTTGACAAAATCCTACTTAGAGTTAATCTCAACATATATCTCATTGATGATTCTTTTATCCCGGGTAGATGACCGCAAAGTCGTTCTTGGTCTTTATAACATAGCCACAGATTTAACTCACGGACATGGCGATGCTAATTTTCCTCGACTTGGTCAAATGATCATCGACTACGAACAACCATTACGTAAATTACATGATGAATTCGTTCCCCATGTACGCTCAATTGGCGACGCGATACAATCATTAGGACCTATCTACGATCGTCGTACATGCAAAGTTTCAGAATGGCGAGCGAAAACTTTGCTCAGCTTATTGTCTACACCACAAACAGCTCATTTGATGGATACATCAGAAACTTTACCTTGCGAATATCTCTCACAAGAAACAATTGAACGTTGGATTGTTTATACAATGATTGTCTGTCCGCAGCAGTTGGTAACTAACTCCAAATGTATGCAGTTATTCGAGAAAGCCTTATCGAATAGTTTCGTTCATGTTCTCTACCGTGACGAACTGTTGTTGACACATCAATATTTACATCAAAATTTGGATATTTACAAATCCTATCGACAATTGAAATTAACCGAACTTTTGAACGAAACATTCAAAAGAGCCATGACTGATCAGCCGTTGTATAGACGCGAAAGACGAAAGTATATTCGACCACAATTGAAAGAACTAGCTCTGATTTTTGCCGATCAACCAGCACTGTTAGGTCCGAAGCTATTAACTGCATTTACAGCGTTAAGTTTAGCACGTGATGAGATTGTCTGGTTATTACGACATAGTGAAAATTTCCCATCAAAACTCCAGAAAGAAACAAACAAGAAGCAAGCAGGTACCACACGCGACGATTACAGCGATCGAACCTATCCCGAGTTTTTGTTCTATATTGGTAATTATATCATTTTCTTTTTCGGATGATTCTCTACATTTTGCTATTCAGAGGAACTTCGTCATTTGATCACAACCTATTCGTCGGTCATCAAACAATATTACATTGAATGTTTATCAACTTTGGATTCAAATGACTTACAAGCGAATATTAAAAACTTACATATGTCGTGTACAGAGGATGAATCGATTCTATTAACATCCTTTTATAACACAATTACGACATTGTCAACGACGGCCAGCGCAGATCTACGCGCCTTGCGTCTAGATTGGTTTCGTATGCAGGCTTATACAAGTGTAACGAAAAAATCATCATTATCATTAATCTCCTTGTCGCATAATGAACATTTCGCTCAAATCATGAATACAGTTTGTTTTCATTCGAAATGTGTCGACGATTTGGAAACTTTATTGTACGAAACGAGTGATCTTTCGATCTTCTACTTCTATTTGACTCAATTCGATCATTTATTTTCATCGTGCATCTATTACCCATCACAGATACGCTATGCAATTGCCTTTCCATTGATTTGTCAACATTTCATCAATGCAACACATGAGTTATGTCCAGAAGAACGACAACAGATCGGCGATTTAAGTTTGAAGAGTGCTCATGCTTTCATTGACGAGATATGCAAGCAAATCAAAAGTACAGTTTCGGAGATCGCCAACGAATATTTTCTTATGAACGAACAGGTACGCCAACAAAGGTTTACTACATATCCGAATATGTTGTTTTGTTTGATGCTTTTAGCTTTTACCTAAGAATGCGGTTATTTCTCGCTTACGAAAAAAACTGCCTACTGAACAATCATCCAAAAAACATGGCTCATCTTCGAAACATGACGCCACAAATGGTTCCAATGGTGTACCAGCGAAAATCTCCTTACCAGGTGATGAATCGCGTCGATCAAATCGTCGTGATATGACCAAAACCGATAAACTAATGATGGTACTAAACGAATTATGCTTTTCGATCTCCTATCGCAAACAAATCACCATATGGGAACACAAATTTTTACCCAATGAATATCTAATCTCCCATTTAGAAAATCGTTTCAACAAATCCTTATCTGAAATGGTTAACTATCGTCCGCCAGCGATGGAAATAGCCAAACCATCAGAATTATTATCGTCAGTTGAATCCTACATGGATATTTTAACTTTAGTAGAATCTCACTGTCAAATTGATACAACACGAATCTTCAATGAAGTTCTCTTGCAACAAAGTCAACCATTGGATAGTGCTGGAAATGAAACCATCACCTCACTCTATACACATTGGTTTCTCGAAGTTCTTATTAAACGTATAACGATGGGTACTATTGTCTATTCGCCTTTACGACGATCGTTTGTTAGTATTCACCAGCAAGATTTAACATTACCCTTCGATCCCGAAGAATATGCGTCATTCAATGAACTACGAGCTTTAGTAGAGCTGATTAAACCATGTAAGTTACAGTCACAGTTTTTGCTAGAAATCTTATTGTCAATGTTTGTTTAGATGGATGTAAATATCTTTGCGAAATGATTCTCTATCGTTGTGTTCAACAAATTAATGAAATTCGTAAACTGACACATAGTCAACGTGATCTTCTCAATAATCTTCGTATCAATTTTGACAAGCCAGCACAAATGAAGCTTTATTTAAAACAACTTGAACATGTTGACTTACTCTTACAACGTGTCATACTCATTGGAGTTCTCTTACAATTGAAAAATCTCGTTGAAGAAGCTCTTCAAGATGTTCTACATAAACGCATGCCGTTTCTAATGATTACATTAGAACATTTCTATGCGCAATACAAAACAACGACATTTTCCAACGATCCGCAACATCATTTACTCATCAACGAAATGATCTCATCTACCGGAACATCAACCATGATCGATTCGACCTTATGCCAAGCGTTAATCAATCAAAAGAACTCGTTAAACAACAATACAAATAATTCCGAGCCGACATCAGCAAATCACGAATCTGAAGAATACATCCTTTCATGTTTAATCATGGTTTATATCGCTGTTGCTTTGCCACGTTTAGCAAGACTAGAATCGACAAAATACATTGCCGCTCTGGACGCTCACGCGAACAACTGTCATTGTTTAGTACGTGCAATAAATACATTAATAACAACCTTCTTTTTCGAGCATGGTCAACGGCATATCGAAGATCGTTGCAAAGAGTTTCTTGCTTTAGCATCATCAAGTTTACTTCGGTTGATCGATGTGGACAGCAGTCAAAATAACAAATATTCAAATACGAACACGAATTCCGCATCGAATAATTCCAATGGTCTACCGAATGATGTCATCCATCGTGAAGCAACATACATCCTTTTGGAACAATTTGTTAATCAATGTCCATACTTAACACGTGATCTACTTGAAACATGTTTTCCATCGAGTGTTTTACGTAATGCATTTTTTATTATTTCGAGTAATATTGAATGAATATGATTGTCAGATGAATGAATTTTCGCTCTTTTTTGTGCTCAACTGTACGATAAAAATCATCTTTATTTGTTAGATATTTGTGTTGTGCTGTTCCTTGCCTTATCCTTCTTTCTTTTTATATGTATACAACTTATTTAAATATCGAATTACTAAAAATAGTCATGCGAATTGATAACGTATTCTTTGTTGTTTCATTAAAATCGAAAAACAAAACAAAACCGTATTTGTCGTTTATTCGGAGCTGAGCGATCGTTGTCTGAGAACATCGAGCTGATCAATCGTTGAATCAAACCTTTTTTGGTATAATTTAACAATGTATATTTCTTTTCAAGATGTATGATGATCAGCATTGGAAACTAGTATAAGCCCATCGAACGTATTATTCCGAGTTTACTTGTATCTGACAGGTAAGGTTCCTATCTCGTTTGAATGACCTATTTCGAACAATTAACTGCAGCTTTTCTTGGTGATCATGTCGGCTGCAACGTTCGATAATCTACCTGTGGAAATCCTGCATCGGATATTCGATCATCTGGATGTTCAAACGATTATTTTCTCTATTCGTTATGTCTGCAAACAGTTATATTTAATAACGGATTCATACAATCGTTACAACTTCAACTTCAAATCGATTGCTAAGCCCTTATTTCGGATCATCTGTCGACTTGTACCATTCGAAAATGTCACTGCATTGACCTTATCCGATGAAGATAAGACTCGTGGTCAAGTCGAATTATTTCTTTCGTTATACAACATTGAACAGTTTACTCGACTCGAATCGTTAACTTTACTCGAAATTGATTACGATTATTTGAATAGTTTCCTGAAACATATTGTAAATTCTTCAGTAAAATCACTTTCAATCAGTGTTCCACCGATGCATACTTCTCAAAAAACGACTCCGCAACTGCTCTCGTCAGTGGTTGTTCATCATACTTTGAAGAATCTCTATATGAGTATCGGCGAGAAAGAATGGCATCAGATATCATGGTCTACCAATTGGAAGTTAAGGTATCTTCGGCTGGTTAACAGTATAACATTTAAACAATTTTGTCTTGTCCTTGACAACTATCGTGGCTTACGAACTCTCGTTTTAAAAGAAATAAATAGTAATTGTAGCGAGGACAATTGGTATTTCTCCCCATTTAAGCAATTAACATCCTTAACGTTCGAAAATGGCCGAATTGACATCAATCAAATAAATCAATGTCTTTCATTTACACCTTCTCTTACTTATTTGAAAATAGTCGGCGATGGGAATCTGTTTAATTCTTCATTCGATGGCTGTCAATGGGAAAATTTACTCCAAACAAGACTTGTTCATATCGAAAAATTCGAATTCTTCTTTGTTATTTTAACATATAGTAACTATCGTTCGAAAAACACGGAACTTCTCATGCAATCCTTTCACACACGATTTTGGCTGGAGAAGCTCAAGTGTTCAATCATGTGTGATTACATTGCTAATTCGCGGAAAATTACCTTGTATACTCTTCCAATTTGCAAAACATATTTCGTTTATGACATCGATTCGAAAAAATCGTCTATATCAAACGTCGGTGCAAGTTTTAATTCATCAGATATGGATAACGTGCAACGTTTAGAATTACAATTGACCAAAGATGTCAATAAGTTGGCAATAGACAAGGTAAAATCAATGACAGATTGAAAGCAATTCGTAAATTCTATGTTTAGAACATATCTTCCAATGTTTACTTGTTTCGTAATGTGACGAGTCTCATACTTGGTAATGATGGTGAATGGCCAGAACGATCTCTACGTTTCCTTTCGAATACTCTCGATTTTTCACGTCTTATTAAGCTTTCGTTGTCAATCAATTTTCTTCCGAAACAAACACCGGACACCGTCGCGAATATCGAACGATTACTCAAACAAGCACCGAATCTTCGTTCGTTCTTGTTATTGGATTACTGGGGACCGGATAACTTCATGACACGTATGGAAACCATCTGTTCCATGATATCACCGAACATAAAACACTTACAAATCCGGGTGAAAAATCTGGATGATATCAAATATATTCTTGAGCACTTGAAACATTTGACGAGTGTCACATTCGAATATGCGCAGATGTTGCAGATTGATTCGAAAGAAATTATGAAATCATTGTCTTGTCTGAATCGATCGATTTCATCATGGAATCATCAACAGGCTCTACACATTTGGCTTCAAAATAATCCCGCAAATCTTTAGAGAGATTTCTTTCTTTTTTTTGTACTTCTTGCTTTTCTCTTTCAAATAAATTCTAAATATTTGTTTATTATTGGACTATTGTCGATCTCATTAATCGTTTCTGCTTGTAAAACTCGCTGATTGAAAAGGCGCGCGAAAACATTAAGTGAATTACATTAAATCTCGGCAAAAACACTAGTTTAATCAAACCACATCTCATCGGAACTTTTCGTTCGGTCTATTGTGTTTCGAACAGAAGTCTATCATGGTAAGAAGTATTGATTTACGATTCCTTTACGTCAATTCTATTCATACGATATCAGCGTGAATGTCTATCGATTCATATTGGACAATGTGGCGTACAGATCGGCAATGCTTGCTGGGAATTGTATTGTCTCGAACATGGGATTCAACCGGATGGACAGATGCCAACAGATTGTACATTGGGATCAGGTGACGACTCATTTCAGACATTTTTTGCTGAGACAGGAGCAGGAAAATGTAAGTTTATGTGATTCTATTCATTGGTTAATCGAGTGTTGTTCAAGATGTACCGCGTACCGTTTTCATTGATCTCGAACCGACAGTTATTGGTAGGAACGAGTTGCAGGACTTTGAAAACTGATTTTGTGTTTAAATATTTGAGAATAGATGAAGTACGAACGGGTACATATCGTCAATTGTTTCATCCTGAAACATTAATATCGGGCAAAGAAGACGCGGCAAACAATTATGCTCGAGGTCGATATACGGTTGGAAAAGAAATCATCGACTTGGTACTTGATCGAATTCGAAAACTAGCTGATCAATGCTCTGGCTTATTAGGATTTTTTGTCTTTCATAGTTTTGGTGGTGGAACCGGTTCAGGTTTGTTGACTATCATCAACGCACCTGATCTTAGGCTAAACATAATTGAATAGGTTTTACTTCATTGCTTATCGAACGACTGGCTGTTGATTATGGGAAAAAATCGAAACTTGAATTTGCTGTTTATCCAGCACCACGCATAGCTACAGCAGTTGTTGAACCATACAATTCCATTCTAGGTGAGTTTATTGATGAATTTCTAGACCATTGTTGTTGTTTTTAGTTACACATAGTACCTTTGAAAATTCGGACTGTTGTTTTTGTATCGATAACGAAGCAGTTTACGATGTTTGTCGACGAAATTTGGATCTGGAAAAGCCAACTTACACTAATGTGAATCGAATTATGGTGAATAAAAGATAAAGGAGAAACAGAAATCAGCTTGACAAAAGAATGCACTTTTCAGGCACAAGTCATTTCATCGATCACTGCTTCACTTCGTTTCGATGGCGCAATTAACGTTGACCTAACAGAATTTCAGACAAATCTCGTTCCATACCCACGTATTCATTTTCCTTTAACAACATATGCACCAATAATATCAGCAGAAAAGGCGTATCATGAACAGTTAACAACATCAGAAGTCACATCAGCCTTATTCGAACCGGGAAATCAACTGGTCAAATGTGACCCGCGGCATGGTAAGAACAACCGATAAGTACATGAGAAATCATACGTTTCAATCTGCAGGAAAATACATGGCTTGTTGCATTCTTTATCGAGGTGATGTTGTTCCAAAAGATATTAATGGTAATCGCTCTTTCTTTTGTTGCACTAATCAGTCGCATCTTCGAATTCTATATAGCAACTATTTCAACATTGAAAGCAAATCGTAACATCCAATTTGTTGATTGGTGTCCAACTGGTATGAAACAACTTTGAGAATGTTTAGAATACACTGTTCTATACTTATGTCAGGTTTCAAAATTGGAATCAATTACCAACCACCTACAGTTGTACCCGGTGGTGATCTCGCTAAAGTTCAACGTGCTGCTTGCGTGAGTCGACCTTGATCTGAGAGATTTGTTGATATTTTTGGTATTATCTTCCGTAGATGATGGCAAATACAACTGCTATTGCAGAAGCATGGGCTCGCCTAGATCATAAGTTTGATTTACTCTATGCTAAACGAGCATTTGTTCATCATTACGTTGGCGAAGGTATGGAAGAAGGCGAATTTAGGTAAGATTGATACGTGCAAAGATTTCATGTGAATAAATATTCTTTTTTTATTTCTGAAAAAAACAGTGAGGCTCGTGAAGATTTGGCAATGTTAGAAAAAGACTACGAAGAAGTTGGAGCAGATACAGCACCGGCTGAAGGTGAAGACGAAGGAGAATACTAAACGTAAATAATAATTTTATTCTCAGTTGTTTTTCTTTCTTCTGTCTGTCTGTCATTACGTGTATATGTATTAATGTTATTCTTTATGTGAAAAAAAAAATAAGGTCTGAATCTGATGAATTAGTTGAAAACGTCGATTGTTAATGTTTAAGCTTGCGAATCTCGCTAATTAACCATGGTTGAGCGTAGTATGGCCGAGCAGGAACATCGGAGGATGTACCGTAACCAGCACGAAATATTCGTGGATCACTTTCCGCTCCTTTGTCAGTGTAGGTAAGTTTGACACCGGGTTTCGCGCGATTTTCACGTATGATTAACGTTGGTTCAGTCGGATTGAAATTTTGCGGAATTTGTTTATATTCCGGTGTACACCAGTAATCAGTACCTAGAAAATACGATCAAAAGTACAAAACTAACATAGAATTATTCAGCATCGAACCGAGTGGAAAATGCGTTTCATATTCTTGTGGATAAGCAGGCACATTCACTGGCCTACAGAAAAAAAAAGGAACAAGGGATTGATATATGTGTGATTGGATGAATAACTACCAGGGATCTAGTCCAACTTGTGCAATATATGGCTGAGCATTGGTTTGATTAGGAAGATAAGTGGGTGGCACTCCATAACCTAGGATGAAATCGAATTTGAAATCGATTCGATCAACATTTTTCTACCGGGATATGGAGGTGTTGGATTCTTTTGATAATACATAAAACTATCAAGCATATTGGGTACTCTTGTACGATCTGCCATGTTCGGAAGTTTTCTCAAAATAAAAAAGACTACAATTCAACAATATTTTTGTTATTTCTTGTAATTATTTGTTTTCGGCCATTTTCAACGTTAGATGGGCGTTGCTAAGGACCCGTCATCATGTTGATGAAGTTTAAAGCGACTCTATGTGAGTGCGAATTCAATCATTCTCCTTGTTATTCAACAATCGTCATTAGTTTTAGTATTAAACACTTGATAATAGTTATTCATTGGTAGGAAATAGTCGAAGAATGCCAATGAAATTTGATTGTTTTTTTTTCTTCTTCATGTAATGTTAAATCGTATTAACAAGTCAACAATAAATATGAGAACTCTCAACGACAGTCCTTTGTCCTTGAAAATATGTTGGCTAAGAAAGAATGTTCCAAAGTACAAAAAGATTCTTCTTTTGATCATAACGAATACAAGACTTTTTTTCTTTCATTGATAACAAAAGTTAACCGAATGATTTTTGTCAATAATATGACCGTATGATCTGTCTCGTTTTTTCGTTAAATAATCGAGACAGTGTTAATTTGGATTTAATTTATTCGCTATCAATCAGATGTCAAATTTTCAAGCTCAATGCCATTGTTTAAATATCTAATAGCATTATCCCGTAGTTCACGTATAGTCTTTTGATGATCGAACTGCCTCAAACTTGTAGCAAGTCAATGTGCACTATCTTTCAATCATTTCTTGCAGACTAATTTTTCTCTCTTGCTTCTTATTTAATCAACTTACTCGATCTCGATCTTCTGTCTGTCTGTGCCTTTTCTAACATCTATTGATTGGCGACAGTAGTAGAAAGTAAAGTGAACGAGTGAGTGGGTCGGAAGAAAAGCAAGCGAAGAGGAAAAGAAGAGGCGTTGATTGCTCTCGCTCTTTTAGTTCTATGCGTACGTGTGTATGAAATATTGATGATGCGTTAAATCGTTTCGGCAATGAACATATACTTGCGTTTTCTCGTCAAGATAGAGAAAGACACTTGACAAGGCGTTTTAAGGAGGAAGATGGCTATTTCCGTTTCATACTCATACAAAAGAAAACAGAAGTATGTATGTTCAATAGAATAACTACTGCTTCAATCGAAGTAACAAGCATTTGTCATTGGCACGTTAGATCAATCGTCTTTAATTCTTTTAGATTCTGTCCATGCCAAGGTATGATGTGTAGATTGTCTTGAAATAATTTTAAGGTTCTCAACTCGCACTTTTTTTCGCCTTCAATATGTATATAACTAGCTTTTTGACTGCATTCGCTCTCTTTCTCTCCTCTCCTTGCTCTCAATTCTTGCCTCTGTCGCCTTCTATCCGTCTAATCGGTACACTATGTACGGTCAGTATGTGTGATCGGTGATACCACATATCGGCAAAGATGGCAAAAATCAACCGTACGGCACACTTTTCGCATTATACGTTTGATCTATGGTGACGCAGATGTTTCCGATATGGAACTTTCTGAGCAAATCTATCTTCGCTTTTATCGTATGAAAATGGAAAATGACCTCCAAGCTCTGCTTTTGATGATCGAGTATAAATATTCTAATTCGAAATTTAAAAACTCATTATTTGATGTCTAAGAAGAAGAACAACACCACACACACACACATAGTTCTTCGTTCTTTTTTTTATATTCTGTCTTTTTTCTCGATATTATACTATGGTATAAAAAATAGGTGCTGAGATAGATGCAGATACATTAGGAAACCATCGTTCTAGTTCTGGTATCCTTGTCAACTTTCTCCTCTATTACCTAACGATGTTGTGGTACTCTATCTCTTATTCACCACTTCAGTTCATTAGCACATCTATCCGTCTGCCATGCCATCTTAATGTAGAATAGTGCATATGTATCACCAATATATATATGAACAATCAGCTGATTGTAGTTGCAATAATCTGACAGTTTAACGCCTTTTCCAGATGTCCTTCGGTTGGTCGGCATCTTCAAATCCACCGTTTACTGGACTTAAATCGGGACCGACAAGCAGTTTTGCCGATGCACTAAAAAGATTAGCTGAACACGTGGAAGAAAAGAATAAAATTAGTATGTTTTTAGACGTAGTTCTATGTCAGATTTTGATCGCCGATTGTGTTCCCCCTTACTTAGATGCAAATCATAATGGAACTCCAAATTGCATTCAGTCACCGCAAGACTTCTCTAACCGAACGAATATGTCGCATGTAAATAATTCAATGTCACCTGAGCAAGCTCTGCGATTATATACGCAATACGTTCAAGAAGTAAATATTTTGTTTTTCTCTTCTTTTGCCAGTAGATTTGAAATTTTATTCACTTTAGGTGGAACGAAGAGAAGATATGCGACGGAATTACCTTCGAAACTATCCTGGACCTGATAGTCCGAATGTCAGTATACCTATTCTGAATAGGTAGTGAAATCGATGGTCACTATTCGAATGATTACACGTCATTCTTTTTCTATCTACAGACGTTTCGATGGCCCTGATCCATACCGTTTCATGGCACCTCAGTCATCCGGTCCGTTTCCTCCATCTGCATATTTTCAGTCGCTTGCACAACAGCCTAGAATGCCTTTACCCACATCATTGCTATTTCCAAATACGAAAGCAACTGACGTCATAGGACGGTAAGACGAACAATAATATCTATGAATATTTGGATCTCATTTCAATAGTGTTCCAACACAAGGCAAAATCGACGAAAAATCTGAAGTAAAAAGATCTATGCAATATTCCACAAACAAATTTGTCTTTATTTTACAGGCAACATCACAATCTTCAAAACCCAAATCAAAACTGTTTCGTCCTTATGATCTGGACAGCCCCGCTATTAATTCTCAGCGAACATCTCCATCTTCACCAATTGCCATCGTTCGTCGGCACAATTCATTCATCCCCACTGACGAATCACTAACAACCATATCATCTGGTAAAGAAACGCAGCTATTCAATTCGTTAGGTCTTGTTCAACAATCAGCCGATGTTCTCTCGGAAAAATCATCATCGGTAGAAACATCGCCATCCGTGACAATAACAAGTGAAGAATCATCATCAATAGATACGGTCTTAACACCACAGCCAGATAATCATCCACAGAAAACATCTTCTCATAGCAACGATTCGACATTGTCTGGTACATTAAAGCGGAAATCAGTGTTTTCATCAAACAAAACACAATCATCGCATCGTAAACAATCAAAACACGCTACAATATGCATAGAATCGTCGAATAAGTCCTAGATGATTCACAATTTCTTTCGAGTTCGATTTTAGTTGTTTGATTCAATCTCTTCTTCAAGAGACAAAATAAAAATTCAAACCAAAACATTTAATTCATGCGTGATATATTCATTATTTGATAAGCAAAAACTCAATGTTGTTAATTCATATTACAAATAAATATTTCTTCTCATCTTACAGTCTCTTCTCTCGTTGATGACAGAGTAATAGAATCTATTTAAGATATAATCAATAACACATCCACATCTGTATACTGTCATTCATGTTTGTTGTCGATCCAATGCCATCCTAAAGTGCTATATTAGACGATATGGTGTCTAACTGATTGCACAGTATGTCTTCAATCTTCTCGTATCAATCAAGTGAAATAGAATTGTCCGCTTAGGTATGAAGCCACAGTTGAATGTCCTCATTTACATTTGTGGTATGTAAATAGCCCGGGTGAACTTGTTTTCACGCATAAATTAGTGTCATATCAGTTCACAAGAATTTGTCTGCGATGTCACTAGTTGCTGGATGAGAAAAATTCTCATTAATTCTGATTGGCTGTTAACTCTCTTGTCTACTCATTATCGTCGTTATTTCGCAAATAAAGATTCATTGATTCATATAGATTTTATTTAGTTGAAATAATGGATACAAACTCTGATAGTCCCTATGATGTTCTTTTCGAACGTTCATTAGCACTGATCGTTCGTGAGTATGGCTTTGATAATATTGAACTTTCTGCCTATCATCAAATTCTCGATGTATCCAATACAATACTTCGTCGGTTATTACTCAATGTTAAAAATCTAACGGAAGTTCAATCACGTACCGAACCGTGTCCAGCTGATATTGCACGTTCGTTACAAATGATGAATGTCAAATCATCATTGTTACACCAAACGTGTAATCAACCGATTAAGCATCGTCTCCGTTCACCAGATCGTCAAACAGAAACACATCCAATGAAATTATTTCGAGTAACACATACGACAAATAACAATTCGTCGCGCAAACATCGACCTATTTATATTCCGGACTTTCTTCCAGAATTTCCCGATCCTCACACATTTATATCTAGCGAAACCTATGCAGATCTACGAAAAGACTATCCGCGCGTTCGACAATTGCTGGCTGACCAACGTCGAGCCTTGCAGCGATCCTTAGTGAAATTTAAACTACAGACCAATGAGAAAATTTCTGTTATTAACAATCAGGGAGCAAATATCAACGATTACTTTCTAATAAAAAATACTACTTCTCCATTACCATATCTTGCTGCTTTGTTACCGCAAGACCAAATGGATTCGGAGAGTACAGACGCAATGGAAGATGAAGCCACTGTTGATGTATCAGCAAGAACAAAGTCACTATCAGCAACAGAAGATGGAGAAATCTGATCAGGTAAATAGAATAGATCTTCAATGAACTTACACTAATGTTTTTCGTTATTTTTTACATAGAATTCAATGAATGGATTGATCCATATATACATATTGAATAGGTGATATTTTCAATGTCTGATCACAAATAACAAAACTAATAGCTTTGATATAGAAAATATCTTCAGTCTCTTCTACTCTGTTGTAAATGGATTTTAATTTATGTGTGTTTCAGATTGAATATTTCCTATCCTACGGTTAACCATGTCTCGTTCGCCCTCTGGTGCATCACTTTCACCTCGTTCGAGTGATCATCTGCCACATCCAATTATTCCGCGACGAGAACGAACACTTTCTCAGTGAGTTTAAAATAACTCCCTTTGTGTATGTATTGTAATTCGATATAAATCGATGATTTATTATTCAGATGTGAGCGGGCGTTACAAAGTCCATCCTACGAAGGTACTATTGAAGAATTTTGTCGAGAAAAAGGTCATGGTTATATTCGTCCTAAAGACAACCCAAGTCAAATGATTTTTGCACATGTTTCTGAGTATGAAATCGGTCTTTTCTCTATCGTATACACTGTCTAATCAATTTAGTATCGATGATGATTATGTACCGAAAAAAGGCGACATTGTTTCCTTTAAGAAAATGCTAATGCCGCCGAAGAATGAAAAAGTCATGGCTGTGCATATCAAACTTCTACATTTAGCTGAAGGTGTCAAACACGAGTCATGGGAAGAAGCAGTTGAGCATGACATGGAAACTCGACGACCGTCACGTCATGATTGTTTATCGATGACAAATGAAACCGCTGGTAATGGTGATCATATACATCATGCTATACCTCGCGTATCACCTGTTACACACGTTGATTAGATGGGCAGGACAACACATGTTTGATAGGTCTGCAAAAGCAAATAATAAAAACTACGTTCGTTAATTTTTCTTTATCTATGTTCATATGTTTGTGTTGTGTGCGTGATCGTTCCTTCTTTAGCATGACAGGCTCAACTTCTAAAAGGAAATAAAAACTTTATTTATATTAGTATTGTGTATGATCGGTGTTTATTATCTTTTTTTTCTCTGTGTTCTTCAGATAAATTATTGAAAAATATTCGTGATCGATGGTACGAGATTTAGGTGTCGTATTAATTCGAATACGCCGTTTTTCTTTAGGGAAATCAAGGATCAGGTGGACAGAGACGAGGCGATGGTGACAAGGAAGTAAGCGTAAAAGATCCGTTTTCATTTGATCAAACAAGTCTTTTATAGAAAAAGAAATACGAACCGCCCATTCCAACTCGAATAGGTAAACGAAAAAAGAATACCAAGGGCCCTGAAGCAGCAAATAAACTACCTCAAGTGTTACCCTACACACGTTGTCGACTAAAACAACTTCGATTCGAACGTATCAAAGACTATCTATTGCTCGAAGAAGAATTCATTAAAAATCAAGAACGTTTGAAACCTCAAGAAGATCGTCATGAAGTAAATGAAATCTAATCTGTCTTATTCGTTAAATCTCGTTTTATTTGTAGGAAGAACGTTCGAAAGTTGATGACATTCGGTATGTAAAGAAAATTGATGAACTAAAATTGACACGCAAACGTTGCTTCTGCTTTTCAGAGGATCACCGATGGCAGTTGGAACGTTAGAAGAGATTATCGATGATAATCATGCAATTGTATCCACTTCCGTTGGTTCGGAACATTACGTAACAATAATGTCCTTCGTTGACAAAGATCAACTTGAACCAGGATGCACTGTTCTACTAAACCATAAAGTAAAATATCTTATTCATGGAGGAGATAATCATCGATTTAGAATTCTTTCTAGGTCCATGCGGTCATTGGTGTGTTAGGTGACGATGTCGATCCAATGGTTGCAGTTATGAAATTAGAAAAAGCCCCCAAAGAGACGTATGCCGATATTGGTGGATTGACAACCCAAATCCAAGAAATTAAAGTACGAGTTTCAAAAGAAATATTCATACTATTGTCTAAACTTTGTATTCACTTTCAGGAAGCTGTAGAACTACCATTAACTCACCCTGAATACTATGAAGAAATGGGTATAAAGCCTCCGAAAGGCGTTATTCTTTACGGACAACCTGGAACAGGTAATTTATCTAATTGTAACTATCTATCGGAATGTTTGATTTTTTTGTAGGTAAAACTCTATTAGCCAAAGCCGTAGCTAATCAAACATCGGCGACATTCTTACGTGTTGTTGGGTCGGAATTGATTCAAAAATATTTGGTACGAACTGTTTTATTTGACATTGGCAGCTATTGACAATGAAATTTTAGGGCGATGGACCAAAACTCGTTCGAGAACTTTTCCGAGTAGCCGAAGAATATGCACCGGCCATTGTCTTCATCGATGAGATCGATGCGGTTGGCACGAAACGGTACCTATCTATAGTTTCTACTAAGAAAAGTTTTGATCACGACTTGATTTATCTAGCTATGATTCTAATTCTGGTGGTGAAAGAGAAATTCAGCGTACTATGTTAGAACTACTCAATCAACTCGATGGATTTGATTCACGTGGTGATGTAAAGGTACAGGTTTCGATTGTGTGGAATGACTTAACAAAGAAGGGCAATACTTTTAGGTCATTATGGCTACCAATCGAATTGATAGTCTTGATCCTGCCTTGATTCGACCTGGTCGTATTGATCGAAAAATTGAGTTCCCGCTACCGGACGAAAAAACTCGTCGGATGATTTTCAAAATCCACACTGGCCGCATGACATTAGCTGACGATGTTAATCTGGAAGAGTTGATCATGGCTAAAGATGATCTTAGTGGTGCCGATATCAAAGTCTGTTTTGTCTTTCCGAAAGAAAAGAACTCCCATGAATATCTTTTTTCTTAGGCTATTTGCACTGAATCGGGTTTGATGGCATTGCGTGAACGTCGAATGAAAGTCACCAACGAAGATTTTCGCAAGAGTAAAGAAACTGTACTCTATCGAAAGAATCAAGGAACACCGGAAGGATTGTATTTATAATTATAGAATATTGAATCCTAGAAATACGTTTTATCACAAAAAAAAACATAACAAATTCTTTTTAATATTACTCAAGTGTTATTTTTCGTTTTCTTTTGTTCTCCTTCTTATTCATCTGTTGCTCGATATTCCTGAGACAACAATAAAACATTATCAATTTTACTAACAAAAAAATCAATAAAACTTCTCATGAAACATTTCTAGATGAGTGAAAATATTAAACAAATTCAAGGTATCAAACGAGCCTATGAGCCAAATCTCACAGCCAACAATGCTGGATATCAACCCGTAGCAAAAAAGAAAAAAGGTACGTACACATCTCATGCATTGTTCAATCAACCATTCTTGTCTTTTCCATATGCTAGGTATACCGGTTGTTGGTACAACATTGCGGGAGATGATCCATACAAGTATTAAAGCGGAACCAACGATAGTGGATAGTCGTAGTCGAAATTGTCCATACTTAGATACGATTAATCGGTACGTTTCGCTTATCGAATGAGAAAAAATAATGTTGTTAAACTTTTATCGTAGGAGTGTGCTGGACTTCGATTTTGAGAAGCTTTGTTCAATTACACTTTTGAATAACAATGTCTATGCCTGTTTAGTGTGCGGCAAATACTTTCAAGGTTACTGATCGAATGTTTTCAGTGCCAAATACAAGTTCTTCGTTTGTTCTAGGTCGAGGACAGAAATCTTGTGCGTATACTCATAGTGTAGAAGCAGAACATCATGTTTTTATCAATCTGCTTTCCTTACAAATCTTTTGTCTACCGGATAACTATGAAATTATCGATTCGTCGTTAGATGATATTAAAGTATGAGAAAGTTTCATGTTCGATGTGTATATCATTCTGATTTTTTGTTTAGTATGTCTTGAATCCAACGTATTCAAACGAACAAATAGAAAATTTAGATAAAAATGAAAAAATGGTTCGTGCTTATGATGGAACTCTATATCTACCTGGTAAGTGAACATTTTAATAACTGGTTTCCACTATCCAGTGTGTGCTTTTAGGTATCGTTGGTTTGAATAATATCAAGGCAAATGATTACTGCAATGTTATTTTACAAGTAAATCCTTTCTTCATCGCGAAAATTCTTTCTCTCCGTTAGAAATTTAGGCGTTGATCAATGTTGGCCCGCTACGTGATTATTTCCTTCAAGAAGATAATTATGCTGACATACGTGTTGCACCTGGTGATATAATGGTCAATCTTGTCAAACGTTTCGGTGAATTAGTTCGCAAATTATGGAATCCGAGAAATTTCAAAGCTCACGTTTCGCCACATGAAATGTTACAAGCAGTTGTTAAATGTAGTAAAAAACGCTTTCAGATCACGGAGCAAGGTGATCCAGTTGAATTTCTTGCATGGCTACTCAATAGTCTTCATTTGACGTTAAATGGAACGAAGAGCGCTAATAGTAGTATTATCTACAAAGCTTTCCAAGGCAAAATGAGAGTTTACACACGAAAAATTCCACCTGTGGATATGGTAAGTATCAAATGCAAAGTTCGAATTTGAAAACTGTTCTTTCCTATTAGGGCGAAGATGAGAAACGAAAACTACTAGCAACCGAAGAATACCAAGGTAAGCCTACTAAACATCTACGATGTGAATGACTTCGAATTTTTCTCTGAAGAATCGAGTGAAGAAACACCGTACTTGTTCCTATCTGTTGATTTACCACCGCCACCACTGTTTCGTGACGAACTCAAAGAAAGCATCATTCCACAAGTGCCACTTTTTCAAATTCTAACTAAATTCGATGGACAAACAGCACAAGAATTGAAAACACACAAGGATAACTTTCTCAGACGTTATGAAATCATTAAACTACCACCGTACTTGATTCTATGCTTTCGAGTAAGATATGTAATTTGATAAACTGATTGTCAACGCTCTTGTTTTCATTTCAGCGTTTTACAAAGAACACGTTCTTTCTGGAAAAGAATCCTACAATCGTCAACTTTCCAATTAAGTATGTATTACAGCGAGAAAATGAGAGTTTTTGGCGTCTGATATTCAAAGTAAATTCGAACACTTCTTTCGTAAAACTCAGTTAATCTTATGTCTATGTGAAACAAAGAGATTAGGGAGAGTAAATGTAATGTGAATATTTGAATAGCACATTGTTTTCGCTGATACTTGCGGGGAGAAAAAACGTTTTTTAACTATTCTAGAAACGTCGATCTTCGTGAATTGTTGCCTGAACATCGTATTGACCCATCGGCGCTCACTGAAAGTCCATCGACAACTTATGATCTGATTTCGAATGTTGTTCACGATGGCGAACCAGGTCAGTTCTACATTCGTATCCTCCATTATTGTTTTATTGAAGGTTTCTATTTGTAGGAAAAGGCACCTATCGAGTTCATGTTCTGCATAAGGTTTGCTGAAAGTGTGAAAACATCACTCAATTTTCTCTTTCTTCGCCTAGGGCTCAGGCATTTGGTACGAATTGCAAGATTTACACGTGATTGATGTCTTACCCCAGATGATCACACTCTCCGAATCGTATTTACAAGTAATAATTTATCATTCTTTATTCAACAATAAATATATATATATATATATATACATTCGTATTTAGATCTGGGAACGTCGTGATGTAGATCAATTATTCAAAAAAGCCTAGTGAATCATGCTGTGTCTGATCATATACTACACTTCTTTGAGAATTGAATAAACTTTTGGAGAAAACAACTGTTTTAAATGTAAAAATAAATTGTGTGGCACCCTAGGCAAATCTCTATGTAACGCTTTGCACTGCCATATTAACATTGTGACAATAAAACCCAGAACCATATCTATAGAATAATGGTGTCGTTCTAATATTGTACATACAATTCTCTGAAACACATAGAACCAGGTGAAAATTCGTAGACTAGAACGTAAGAATTTCACAGAATATTCTCGAGATAGAATTGTAAAAGAGATTGCTGTCAATGTGTAGATGACAACATGTCCACTGTAGAGTAAATCATTGCAAATACCGCCAACATGCGCTCGGAATGGATTGATAGGACCAGTAAAACGACACCAAGGCTTTGGGGATGGAAGAAGCGTTAATGAGAATATACAAATACGTAGTGAACGAGCGATAGTCAGACACCGTGCACCTTTCTGAATAACGATTAAACCCTTAGTACCATGTAGAAAACAGAAAATTACCCAAATAATAGCCAAATGTTCAACACTAACTGGATCATTAAAGAAAGCGATTCTATCCGCATTGATATACACTAGAAATTCATATCCAAGGTCACGTAATGGAGTACGATTGTGCCGAAGAGTTGATACGACTTGTACCATGGTGTTTTCAATGAAAAATTCCAGAGCTAATAATAATAAATCTCTCAGCGATTTGAGAACATACATTTGTAATTCATAACTGACACGTAGTCGATAATGATACTTGATAGAAGAGACACGAGGACATAATTTCAGCATGATTAAAAGTAAAAAGATAAATATTCATTGAATAAAAAGCTTGGAGTCAAAATCAAATATCTAGGCGAAAAACTTTCATATTACTGATTTCAGTAGAGATATAAGTCGATCATATTACACGTGAAAGAAATTTTCATCGCCCGAACTACTCTTATTCTCTCATCTAATGTATTAAAGGAAAGAGAAACGAAACAACAAGCGATGAGGAGAGAGAGAAAAAAACCAGTTAATATGTATCCTGTAGGTATATAACCATCACATGACGATAGGGGTTAGAAGGTCTCTTTCGTTCAATGATCGACGAAAAGCAACAACACTGCCTGAACTCAATAACGAATAAGTTTCTGTTTCTTTTCACGTCCATACGCGATATGTAAATTATTCATATGACGAACATAAATCTTTGCGGATAAATCAAAGTATTTGTTTCACGATTTTCCTCTATGTAGATGATAATAGCAACGACGAAAGAGTTGCCTGTCTCTGACATTGACGAATGCTTATAACTATTAGAGTACCAATCGTATCTCTTGCAGAACAGACACGAGATACATAAAGAACCGATTGTAGAACAAAAGAGAGGATAGAATATGCAAAGATTGTTAACATTTTTGTCTTCACATTTATAAGCACAAAAGGTCTACCATGGTTGACGAAAATTCTATTGGTATCATCATACAAACATGACTTTGATTGTTTTAAGAAATGTCGATTGAAAAGGAAAAGTTTTGCAAGTTTATTGATCATATGCAAAGATCGAAATGATTAGTTATAAACCATATTAAACCTTGGTATTAATGAACATTTCATGTGCAGAAAACTATTTATGAAATGTTCATTTGACATGATTTAGTGTTATGTCATCCGAATCTCAAACGAGAGATATTAAACATCGGTATAAAAAACGATGTAAACTATTAGTATAGCTTATTGAAATTTCAAAGTAATACGAATAAAAATAGAAGGAGTACGATTGGTTGTCAATAAGACAGGTATCAACATTATTTCTCAGCTTGTTTATCCACACATGTTTGATTATAGTGTATATCTGTGTCAAATCGAACTTAACAATCACAGTACTGGTTTTTGTTTCTGTTATGTTTGTATTATTTGGTTTCATCAAGGTGAAATATCGTTTTAGGTAAGTAATAAGCAACAAAGAATGTTATTGGTCATATTCCAGCTTGATCAGTTGCATAAATCGTGTATATCTACATTAATAATAAAAAACAACGCAAGTAAGTCAGCAACGTGTTCTCACTTTCAACAAGGATTATATAACTGAAAACGATTCTGTAACCTTTTCAGGAGATCAATCTAACATTAAGAACTATGATACTCTTTTTAACGCTTAGATAGATAGACTGTTTAACAATGGGAAGTTTTTTTTCTCTCAATTCGACTGTTGATGAGATCTATTCAAGCACACAGATGACATCTTTCTGTTTCACTGAGAAATGTATGTGGTTGTATCTTCTTATTTCATTGGTTGCTGCTTTCATCCTTCTGTTCCAGTCATGTGTATAGTTATTTTTCTGTTTTATTCAAATAATTTCACAAGATGTGACATGTGATTCATTGTAAACATATCGGTTATTAATCTAGAACGGAAATTCCCAATGTTTCTCCTATTTTTTTTCGTTTAGAAACAAATCACTGTCGAACAGAAGCATCCTTCTAGATCATTCGTAGATTGTTTACTGACGAGATAACAGAACTTTTGTTTTTTTTTACTTTTTCTTATCTAGAAAATCCTCAGGACAAAGGTATCAGCACTCACACCTATTCCATGTGATGCGGGGAGGTCATATGCTCTTTCATATTCACACACCTTCAGTAACAGAAGAAAACGAAATATCTTGTGATTCTTAGTAAATAATTCCGATAGTAATACTATTCGGACAATTTTGAGATAATATGACGACGATTACTTTTGATAAATGTGTGCACTTGTACATCATCTGATGTCGAAAAAAATGAAACGACTGAAAACAAAAGTCTTGTTTTTTAGATTTATTTTTTCTTATATTACTCTAACGAATGGTTTGTAAATCGTCTTCTCCAATTAATTTATCTTTTTCTGGGTGTGGATTTCTGGGTGTCTACCACATTGGTGTTATTTGTGCATTCAAGGAACATGCACCTGAAGTTTTGGAGAATAAAATGGCTGGATGTTCAGCTGGTTCACTCGTTGCTGCTTGTGCAATGAGCGGCTGTTGTCTTGGACAAATGTGTAGTGATGCACTGGAAATAGCAATACGTGCACGAAGTCGCGCATTAGGTCCACTACATCCAACATTCAGTATTGTCGATATCATCCGAAATGGTTTAAGAAGAATTCTACCACCGAATGCACATGAACTATGTTCCGGACGTTTGTACATATCATTGACACGCTGGAAAGATAATAAAAATGTTGTTATCAATCATTTTCAAACACGAGAAGAGCTAATTCAAGTGTTAATTTGTTCAAGTTTTGTTCCATATTGGTCCGGTATTATACCACATAAATTTCGTGGAGAAGTAAGTTGACGTGTTTCTAAGTAGAATTGACACATGTTTATTTATCTTTCTAGTATTATTGGGATGGAGGTTTAACAAATAATAATCCAATCATTGATGAAGGCACCATCTTAGTATCTCCATTTGCTGGCGAAAGTGATATTTGTCCAAGAGATGAATCAGGATCGTTTTACAGTGTCGATTTTCGTGGTGAGAACAAAGGACATAGTTGACGAGAACGAATAATGTACGGATTTTGTGTCCAATAGGTACAGATATTTCATTCACACAAGAGAATCTATATCGAATGACACGAGCTTTATTTCCTCCAAATCTATCAGTATTGAAACAGATTTGTTGGCGTGGATATATCGATGGTTTGAAGTTTCTACAAACGAGAAGTAACTAATAAAAATGTCACTGTCTTTTTGTTGATCGATATCTTTTGTTTAGACATGGTTATTTCGTCTCATATAAGTACAAAAACAACCATATCGTCTGTCCTTGGCGAAGATTATACCGAGCCAGTTAATGATGATGAAAAACAGCTGGGTAATGGTGGTATTGCAGTCGACGCTCATCAAATGTACGAACAGTTAGATGATGTTGAAGAAGAATCGGCGATTGATGAATATTCAGATCAGGAATCATGTGATTCCGATGTGGAATCGAATGTAGCAAGTAGCGAAGCAACATTTAGTCCATATTGTGAGAAAGTGACACGAAAGAAAGAATTGCCAACACCACTGTTTGCTGGTAAGTTGTTCTGGAATGTAAGAATTTATTTTAGTTAGTTTTTTTCTTTCATTAGTTTTTGCGGATGCTAGACAAAAAGAAGAAGATCCTATACGACGGTACTTTACAGATTCAAAAATCTACAAAGTCTGGTCATTTATGGCCTTACCAGTCACATTACCAATTGATCTGACTTATACAATGACGAAAAAGTATGGAAACTCAGAATACTCTTCAGTTGATTAGAAATTCATTTCGATCTAGAGTCCTAGGCGTTTTTCGTCCGTCATCGAGTACGGTAGAACCATCTCCGTCCAATCGTGCCGTGAACTTTCTCTGGTCATTCTTTGCAGATGATAATAATGATAAATATTGTTATCATGTCAACGAGTAAAACAAAATCAGGTTTACTCTTTAGGTCTCTATCTAATTCAATTCTCTTCTAGTTGTGAATGTACGGAAAGCCGTGCATCATCAATCGGAACTTCTTCACAGCGTCCTCGTCAACATCGACATCACCGCCGTTCTCGGCATCATCAATCATCACGCTTAAATCCTCGTCGTCCGAATCCAATTCTTCAACATACAACAAGTGTCCCGATTAGTTCGATCACATCGTACAAATCCGATTCTCCCAGTGATAATGAAGACATGTCAACGATGAATAACGACGACACACATGATCTGACGTCAGATTTGAATCTTTCTCAACCTCTACCACCACCTGATCTAGTTTCATCGAACAAGCCAACCAGTTTAAGTCAAGAATACTGTCAACATTTACAACAAATGGCGGATTTATCGAATCAACAGCGATACCATGAACAGTCATCATCTTCTACCATACCATTTTTTGGTAAAGATGATCATCTCATGGATACTGAATGTAATCCATTACCAACGACTATCCTAGAGAAAAATGTTTTATTTAATTAACGGGGATAAGAACATTTCGTTCCTTACCGGTGCTTTTCCGACTCTTTCAATCGATCCTATGTATATAGATATTTTCTATGTATATATTCCTACGTTTCTCTCTGTTAGATTTGTAAATTTAATATTTTTCTTTGTTCGGTTATGTGTGTATATGTGTTAAAGAAAAGCTTTATTTATATTGAACGGAGAAGACGAAAAATTACTGCTAATACAGACTTTCTTTTCTACTAGATAATCAAGTGGATATTTAAACAAGCAATATTGTCTTTTTCTTCTCGTTTTACTTAATTGTTTTTTTTCTATTTGTGTTCTCACACGAGTCTGATGTACCAACCAAACAGCGTGTACAGTGTTGTGCTTGTAAAACGTTCTCGCCTAGTATAAATATAGATTTGCGACGTTTTTGTTAAAGATGAATATTTGATTTCGGAAGAAAGAAAAAAAAAAGAAGATAACATGTTGTCATCCTTTCTTTTCATATTGTATTGTTTTATTTTAGAAAGAAAATGAATACTTTCTCGATTCTTTCTTTTTTTTTCAAATTCTTCATTCGTCTTTTCTTTTCCTTTTATTCTATCAAATGATGTCATCGCTAACGTCCATGTAAAAGTACTCCTACATTCATTTCTCTCCTCTTCATACCTTCATTTTTTACCCTTCTTATATAGTTACCAATGTTGTTTTTCTCTGAAGAGAAGAGAGAAAAAGAAGAGAAAGTATGACGTTCGATGTTTGTGTTTGATGCCCGTCGTCGAAAGACGCAGAACGACTACGTACATTGATTGAGTTGAGCTCTTTTTTCTTCTTCTCTCCTCTGTATTTTAACCCTTCCAAGTGCATGTAGAAGGCGAACGTGTACGAGTTGAACGACACAAATCAAGGCACATCTTCGCAATTCTTGTTCGCCTCTTACATCATTGTTACTAAACTAACTTATCAACTTTTTTCTTTCTTTCATTTTAGATATTTGTTAGTGTTCACCTGATATTTTTTTTCTTCCTGTCGGTTTTTTTCTGTTTCATATTCTTTCCCATCAACTCTAGACCATGAATTTTCTCTCAACTAATAGTTCGTCGTCGTTATCCGACGATATTATCCCAGTCAGTGTCACACCTTCGAAGATATCCTCAACACTTACCTACGAACAAAATAATGAACAATACCTTCAGACATTTGCCACATGGAATGAATATGAACAAGTATATTTTGTGGAGAATTTATTACAACAAATGCAAAGTCACCAACATGGCCAAGTTAATACATATTTGTTACCAATGTTAAAGAGAGATTTTGTCGGCCGACTTGCGTTTCAGGGTCTCGTGCATGTTGCAGAAAAAATTCTCGGATATCTAGATGATCAATCATTGAAATCAACAGAACTTGTCTGTCATGAGTGGTATCACGTGATATCAGAAGGTGAGATTAACAGAAGGAAACATTCCTATGAGTAATATTTTGTTTGCTTTCGGTCGTGTTTAGGTATGCTATGGAAAAAACTAATCGAACGAAAGTTTCTATCGAACGCACTTTGGCGCGGCTTAGCTGACCGCCGTGGATGGTCGAAATATCTCTTTCGTCAGTTGATAATTAATGGTGAAAAACCGAAACGTCATGATTTCTATCGTCAGTTATATCCACAAATTCTTCGTGATATCAAACAATTGGAAAATAATTGGCGAACAGGAAATTTTCAATTAGAAAAAATTCAATGTCGTTCACAAAGCAGCAAAGGCGTTTATTGTCTACAATACGATGATGAAAAGATTATTAGTGGTCTTCGTGATAACACAATTAAGATTTGGGATAGGAAGTCACTGGAATGCATTCAAGTATTAACAGGACATAATGGAAGTGTTTTGTGCTTACAGTATGATGAAAAAGTGATCGTGACTGGTTCGTCGGACTCGACTGTTCGTGTATGGAATGTTAAAACTGGCGAATTGATGAATACATTACTACATCATTGTGAAGCGGTTCTTCATCTTCGATTTATCAATGGAACAATGGTGACATGTTCGAAAGATCGTTCGATTGCTGTGTGGCAAATGAATTCACCAACTGATATATCCATACGTCGTGTCTTAGTTGGACATCGTGCTGCTGTCAATGTGGTCGATTTCGATGATAAGTATATTGTCAGTGCAAGTGGTGATCGCACAATCAAAGTTTGGGTACGGGTGATCGAAAGATGTTGTCGATTTTCTCAACTAAACTCTCTTCTTTGAAGGACACAACAACTTGTGAATTTGTTCGCACACTTCTTGGACATAAACGTGGTATTGCTTGTCTACAATATCGAGACAAAATCGTCGTCAGTGGATCTTCAGATAACACGATACGAGTAAGATTCGTTGAACTTCTCCCTGGAAGACCAACATTTCAATTCTCTGCTTCTTTCAGGTTTGGGATATCGAATGTGGTGCTTGTTTACGTATTCTCGAAGGACACGACGAACTAGTCCGATGCATTCGCTTCGATTCCAAACGCATTGTATCGGGTGCATATGATGGCAAAATTAAAGTCTGGGATTTACAAGCAGCACTTGATCCACGCTCACAAGCATCATCACTGTGTATAAAAACCTTATCTGAACACACGGGTCGTGTATTTCGTCTTCAATTCGATGAATTTCAAATCGTTTCGAGTTCACATGATGACACTATACTTTGCTTTAATTTTCTTCAACCAGAATCGTCCACATTGGCACTTCAGCAGAACTCGTCGCCCGTTCTCAGTCGATGTCAAATTCAAACAACAAACTTTCCTCCATCAACGACGACTATGGGATCATCAGATAACGACCATACTAATGAACCAGCATCAAATGTGTTTCAAAGTCAAGCTTCTGTTCAATCAACGATATCATCCTCGTCTGGCTCGGGAAAATAAAAATCTTGATTTCACAATGCGCGATGTTCTTTTTCCTTTCTCTTTTTTTTCTGAATATAGAATCCGTTCTTTGAATACTCGAGTTTGGTTTCTCTATTTTCTTTCCTTCGAATTACGCGCTATACCTTGTGTCCGTCGTGAAAATACCCTCTACGTGTCTGATATATCTCTTTGTTCATTGTCTCTTGTCTATATATTGATATACATATATGTATTCGATCGAGAAAATACGATGCATGTGTGTATATTCTGTTGTTATTATTATGATTATTTTTTGTTTATCTTGGTCTCAGTTGATTATTGTCGAAAATCAACAGTAACTATGTATTTTTTTACGCAAGAAAATATCACGAAAGAAGGAAGAAATAATTAATGGATTTACGTCATTACGGTGATGGAATCGGGCGACATCTATAGTCAACAAATAAAACTTTGAGATGAATCCCTTTCAATCACTATAGTAGAAGATAATTTCTGATGGAATATAATCGAAGAAAGACTATTGAAAGAGATTCTTCATTTTATTGGAATCAGTTGAGTTAAGACAAGAAATCCGTTTGATTGGCCAAATGCACACAACCAGTGATAGGATGGATGTTAATCAAAAAAAAAAGAAAACAAGAGATCCATTTTCAATAAAGCTAATATTGTTGAAGAGAGTCTAGATCGAATACATGTTTATTTTGATTTCGATTCGTTGATTTTAGATGATATACCATCAGACGACGAGTTCGATGTTGTGTATTATATCGTCGTTCGTTTCAAATTTCGTCTTATCAATTACAGAAGTGTATGAAATTCTACCAGGACATTTTCAGTTTGTCTGTCTGTCTGTCTGTAAGTGATTCAAACTCGACGTTAAAGAAACAACATCTACTTAAGTAACTTCAAAGCGTTTCATGTGCCTAAACATTTCTATTTTTCTTCTTTGTCAATAAGAAGAATCATCGTGTATTCTAATTGCTTTACCTTAGGGGACGTCATTTAGATCTTTTTCATCGATAGAAAAATAATATTTGAATAGATGATCGTGTCTACATAGTATAATTAGATCTATTTAAAGATCACATCTTTCGGAGACTTACTTCAGATATTATTAACGTTCGACTTGTCATTAATAGTTGGACTGAATATTTTCATAAGAACCATCGAGTGTCGCGAGAGGAAATCGTCGTCAAATTATAACTTTTGTGTTCCTTTTAGACCCGAAGGCCAACTGAAAATCTACACCTTTTGTGTGCATCAGTGAATAAAAACACCATTATACTTCTAGAAAGGAATATAAATGTATACTTCTGGCTTTTTCCCTTCTAGATAATTCCATCCAGGTTCGAAGGTTAGTAATAACCAAGTCTAGCGAGTGTGATATACAATTCTGATTAATGTGAGTTAGATGGAATGCATCAATGTTCGGAAAAACCTGCTTTTGATAAATGCTGATATCTGATGAACAAATGATATGTACATCTGACGAGAGAAGGAGAAAAATTACATCATATAAACAACAGTTTCTACCCTGTGATGTTTCCAATATGTAGAGAAGGAGAATGATAGATGTGGATGGCCTTGTTGAAGAGTTTAATATGTCTTAAGATGAAGTTTTAATTCGAATATCATCTTCGTATATTTGAAGTCACGCAATTGTTTAATTGTTCTTTCTTTCCTCTCTCCGATGAACATATTCCTTTCTTCTTTCCTTTTTCACCATCGTATACAGATGTGAATAGCTATGAAAGTCGGATGTAGTTAATGAGAACGACATAACCAAGGTCTTGACGTGTCAATCCCATGAGAATATAAATGAATAAGAAAATCATCTCTTTGGAAATATTCTCTCTATCTTTCTTCGTGACAATGATTGATCTTTTTCCAATAGTTGATTTCCCCTCGAGCATATGATTCTCGTTTTGAAGATTTAAGTGGTATATTTATTTGTGTATTTTTCTAGATGAATGAATTCTATTCATCAATTACTATTATCCATTCCTTTCACTTGTCATCGCGTCTCATGAGCAAGAACAGCTGCCAACACTACGATTCCATCGGTATTTAATCCAACATCATTATCGGACACAATGAACACCAGAGAATAGAGAGAGAGAAAGAAAAAAAGAACGAGAGAACGAGAGAAAAAGAGATGTCTTCTAGATGAACTCGACACATTTACTCCATGTGGACATTTTCTTTCGTGGTTATTCTGGTAAGTTAAATAAAGATCGAGTGAGAGAGACACTAGACTAGAACACCTTGTTCCAATGAGTACGAAACGGGAAAAAAAGTAATTAGTGTCAATCAAAATGTCGCTAACAAAAGAAGAGAAAACTTTTCCTAGTCGACACAAGTGTATTTCATTAATAGAACGGAAGTTGCTGTCTAACTGAATGTTCCCATCCTTTGAAAATTGACATCGAGAGAAGAAGAAAAGAAAACCGACCTAATCAAACTATTTCTGTATACATAACAAATCTGGTTTGAATGAACAAGAAAAAAAGATGCATACATATGCAATCGAATAAGTAAACATGTCCCTTTCTTTCTCAAGTATGTATATGTGACAAATCGAGTAGCAGATGTCGAGTGCTCAGAGTACAACGAGAGAAGCAACGATCGATGATTATTACACGTTGTGAGAATTATAGTTGATGTGTTGTGTATCACATTGACATTTTTATTGTGATCGAAGTTTTTGTATTAGAATTCTTTTCTCTTACCCTTTCATTTGCAGTCATTATTTTATATATGAGAAAAAAAAGTATAGATTAGGTGTTAGTTTTTAATCGGAGATATGATGTAAAAGTTTGTCGACTGAGAAAATGATTTGCATTGTGTGCGAATGAATTTATTTTCTCTCCGATGGTGGTCGTGTCGGCGGACAGAGCAGCCGTTCATCATCATCATTATCATGTAATATAATGATAGACGCAAGGTAGAACGAACTAATAGTATAAACACACCAGGAGACGAAAGCTGATCGAGCCGATTCTATTTCTTTGTGCAATTGCTCATCACTTGATTTTCCGCCATCGGTAAATATGAAATCACTAACGATAAGTAGATTGATTCCGTGTAACTATTTCCTATGTGTGTGTGTGTATGTATGTGAAGGTCTTTCTGTTTCTTACTGACGTAAGAAAATATATGATCCATCTTTATTATCATGAACGTGTGGGTCAGTAAGTCAAGATAAGTATCATCCATTTAGACATCAAACGTTGTGATTTCATTCAGCAATAAGAAATCTGTCAGATTTAGTGATCGATCGATATATAATCACAGTGACACTTATCCAGCTGTGTTCTGAACGTCTCGATGTATCGCTCAGTATTATTTGCAATCATAAGGTTAATGATAGATCTCGCTAGGTTCAGAAGATATACGACCTTGTCCAGTTCGAATGTATGCCTGTCATATTTAATTTCTTCGTTGTTTCACTCGTTATGTTAATTCCCCCAGAGAGATCTACTAGTTCATCGTGAGAAAGACAAGTGAAAAGAAAAGAAATTTTTATGCTTGGACATCAATTGCTAGACAATTAATTGTGATGGAATTGAAGATGCTTGCATTTTTTCTCTTCTTCTTCCTATTCGATTATTATAATTGCTAAGTATATGTCTATTGTAGATAAGTAATTGATCTCTTCTATTGTTAATCACATTAAGCATTAAATATTTAAGTCTTAGGCTGCTCGTGGCCACTAGACAAAATATAATGTGATATGGCCGAAAGTTGTTCGGCGACATTATCGAGGACATGCGTATTGTTGTTACACATCATATCATTGCTATTGTTGGATTAATTCTCCTAATCAACATCGCGTTTGTTAAACTGGATAGTACTAAATTCACTAACGAATTCGTTTTACATGTTAATGATGGTGAGCAGGCAGCACGATTACTAGCAGAGAAATATCAATTACAATTCGAACGACAAGTATGTGAAAATTATAATTTTTTGCCCAAGTTCATTTTTCGATAAAAAACGATTCTTTTCATAGGCTATACCAAATGAGAATTACTTCGTATTCCGTCAAGCAATCAATAGCCGAAGACGAAAGCGTTCAGCAAATGGATCAGATCGCGAACTTGTTAGAGAACTCCAAAGCGATCCATTGATTGATTGGGCTGAACAACAACAAGTGAAAAAACGAGTCAAACGGAATGTGATGTATTATCATCGAATGAAGTCATTTCTATCATCGACATTCAATGATCCTGAATGGGATAAACAATGGTATATGGTAAGTTTGATCTCTTCTCCGTTGAAATAACATACACATGCCCTCGTCAATAGCATGATGAGAATGAACATGGCCGTGCAATGAACATATCAGGCGCCTGGCGTCTTGGTTTTACTGGTAAAGATGTTGTCGTAACCATCCTTGACGATGGCATAGAGAAAGATCATCCTGATTTGATTCAAAATTATGTAAGTCGACCAATTGTTTGGTGTGCCGTGTCTTGCATGTTGCATGTTTGAAAACAAAACCGAATTTCTAGGAACCGCAAGCAAGTACCGATATCAATGGTTTTGACAATGATCCTCAACCACGTTATGATCCAACCAATGAAAACAAGTAGAAACAAACTTCCGTTTTTTTTTCTTGTGTTTTCTTTTCGAAATCACTTCACGAATGTGAAAAATCAGAAGACAGTGTTTAGGAAAGTTAATCAATGTTGATATTGTTTGTAGGAACCGCGTGCTAGTTATGATATCAATGGAAATGACAGCGATCCACAACCGAGAATGACAGCAACTAATGATAATAAGTAAATAGAGAGGTTTACTCTTTGACAGTATATGACAAGTTTGTTTGTATATGTTTGAGCATGTCTGAAGATGCGAATGAATCTTTCTTCATCTTGGCTATGTGCATGAATGATTAGCTTTGCAAATGATTAATCACAGACTATTTGAATGTTTTTGTTTATTTCTAGACACGGAACGAGATGTGCTGGGGAAGTTGGTAAGTCAGAATTCAAGGCTGGATTATGTAAATAGTAATTAAATCGTTTAGCTGCGGCAGCAAATAATAATATTTGTAACGTTGGAGTGGCTTATAATGCACGAATTGGAGGTAAATTGCTTAACTGCTACTTCGAATAGAACTGCTGCCGATCGAATCCGATTGCTTCGTTCGCGGAACAAAGCTTTTGTTATCTTTGTTGTACATGATTACAAATAGGAAGTAGGGAATTTCCTTTTTCAATCTGTTTTGACGAATGATCAGTGAGTTGGCCAGTTCTATGATAGACAATTTGTCTTGCTTGTACTTGAACAAAAAGAAAACAATCAGCAGTAAGCTTGCTATGCTTAGACAACGAGAGTAGACTAGTGTCTGATCGAAGCATATAATTCAATCAGGAAAATGTCGGAAATTATTGTATTTCAAAGGCAAACAAAGCAAATCGGATCGTGTTTTGAATAGTAATGAAGTTTGCGTGAATCTAATCGAGTTTTACATCAATTTCAGGCATTCGTCTCTTGGATGGCGAGGTGACTGATTTAGTCGAATCTATGGCATTGAGTTTTCGGCCGGATTTTATCGATATTTATTCTGCTAGTTGGTAAGAATATTTCAAATGTTTGGTTTTTGATAATTCCAACAATTGATATTGTTTATTCTCAGGGGCCCGGACGACGACGGAAAAACAGTTGATGGACCAGCTACATTAGCTCAGGCAGCATTTGAAAATGGCATCAAATATGTAAATACTTGTCTTCGTTGCATCTTTTTTTCTTTCTCACAGTGGATCGTTTCTCTAGGGTCGACAAGGTCTCGGTTCAATTTATGTATGGGCATCAGGAAATGGCGGAAAAGACGATGATAATTGCAATTGTGATGGCTATACGAATTCTATTTATACAGTATCTATTTCGAGCGCTACAGAAAATGGCAATATACCTTGGTATTCTGAAGCATGCTCTTCTACGTTAGCTACAACCTATAGTAGTGGAGCGTCGGATGAAAAGCAAGTCGTCTCAACAGATCTACGGAGTCAATGTACAGAAAATCATACAGGTAGACATTTAGAAAGAAGATTCGATCTTTAGACATCTGATATTTGCGTTTTTGTATTTAGGAACATCGGCGTCGGCACCATTAGCTGCCGGAATGATTGCTTTAGCACTTGAAGCTAATCGTAATTTAACTTGGCGAGATGTTCAACATTTAATTGTGGAAACAGCTAAACCAAGATACTTAAATGCACTAGACTGGAAAACGAATGGAGTCGGTCGGCGTGTTAGCCACGCATTCGGTTTTGGAATGATGGATGCTGCTCAGTTCGTTCTGAAAGTACGAAGTTATTTTTCTTCAAAGCATCCGCCTATTTTCGATCTCCTATCTCAGGCACAAAAGTGGCAAACAGTTCCATCTCAACATGTATGTCATCAAACTGATCCAAATATTGTTGCCAAGTGAGTAGAAAAACAAAACGAATAGATCAGTTAACAATGAACATGTTGTTTAGAACATTCAAAAAACACGAACGAGTCGTTATCCAAATGTACACCGATGGTTGTCTGAACACAGAAAAGGAAATTAACTTCCTTGAACATGTCCAATCGAAACTTTCTGTTAGAGTGAAATATCGAGGTAGGTTTTACCTTGAAGTTATGGAGCGTTCGATTCAATATTGTTTTTTTAAAGGAAATTTGCAAATCTTTTTAACTTCACCCATGGGTACCAATTCCACATTATTAGGTCGACGAGTTGAAGATGATTCGGCTGATGGATTCAATAGTTGGCCGTTCATGACTGTACATAATTGGGGAGAATCACCTCGTGGTGTGTGGACATTAGAAATAGTTGATGTAGAAAACAATGGTAAGCTACTTTTTCTTCTCATTGCTCTGATCGTTCATCGTCGTTCTCTTTCAGTTATTTTTCTCAATTGGTCCCTGATTTTCTATGGTACTCAAAGTAATCCCTCACATAAATTAGCAACTTCTACTCCATCGAAAGTTGTCGCTGCGAATGTTCACCTTCATCCATCTGATGAACTCAATACGAACGTCGCTCGTTCTCGTTCTACCAACCATCATAACTCTTTTCACACTCGTCATCGAGAAAAAAACCGTAAAAACAAACAACAGAATCATTATTATATCAAGCATCATTATTACCCATATGAACCCATCTCTTCGTCCTCTGCAACTTCCTACTATACTGATGATCAATATCAACTAGATATGTCGAAGTCACATCGAACACACCCGTATTTGACATTAATTCTGCTGATCGTCGTTCTTATTTGGCATTCTGTTTAGAAAAATTTTTTTTAAATATCTTTTATTGTATTTGCTCATCTATCTCAGTATTTTCTACATCTTATTGAAGAAAACCGAACAAAAATAACATCAGTACTTCCGTTGTTTTGTCTCGTTGTGTGTTCATATGTATAAGTTACTGAAGAACAAAAAACTTTAACCTTAACGGACTATTTTTGTTTTTTTTCTCATTGTGAAAATAAACTCGAATGAAAAAGCGAATTATCTAATCCATCTTTGCCTTTTAGAAATGTCTGGTTTAGCTTATTTTTTTAAACCGAAAATAAGTGCCACAGATTCGGCATCATCATCAGCAACAGAGAAACGTTCTGGCCGACGTTCGAAAGCAAGCAAATCGTCAGAAACACCAGCGACCATTGAGACGCCTGTCGAATCGATGGAAACTGAAGAAAATATTCCAGAAACCAATGATAATCATGAAGAAGCGCCACCTCCACCTCCACCAGAGCCACAGCAGACGGAGAATCTTCCGACAGCAACGCCAAAAATCAAGCTAAAGTTCAATTTTCGATCTCAATCCATTCATGATGCATCGGAAAGTCCAATTATAACCAATGTTACTAATGAAACGAATGATCTATCTGATGACGAATCATCGGACAACGATACTCGGCTAAAAATTGACGATGATCAAGAGGATTTCGAAGAGCAAGATTCACCATTGCCATTGCAACACCAAGAAGAGATACCTATGGCAATAGTTTCACCATCGAAGAAGAAATCTCAGTCATCTCGTAAGAAAGTGATTAGTCATTTAATTGGAACAACGACCAATACATTGTCATTTGATGAACCAAGTCCAATTAAAATTCCTTTGAATGACTCACAATTCAGTGAGATCAAACAGACAAAATCTGGTCGAACGATTAAATACACACCTTACTTCAAAGAACTTGTTCAAGGCGCAACTATTTCTCCGCCGACATCACCTGTTCATTCGTCAGCACCGGCGAAACGTCCATCATCGTACTCTAAGAAGAAACAATCATCGATTAAGGCTGATTTGGATGCTATCAAAAATGGCGGTTTACCAGGAACTATCAATTCTAAAGGGAGAAAATCGACGGGATCGCCCAAAGCAAAAAAACAAACAAGTTCACCCGTGAAACGTGCTGGTCAAGGAAGAAAATCGGCTACGCCGAAGCAAGCTACCACTGGTACGCAGAATTAATTTGTTCCGTAGAAGAATCATTCAGAAGAAAGCCATTGTTGTCTTTTTTTTCATTTAGCAAAATTGAAACGAATCTCAAATCAAATGCCTGCAGATAACCAAATCGAAAATGAAGACGACGGCGATGACGACAATGATGATGAAATTCATCAATCACAACGGCTAAGTGATGATGAAGAATTTCGTAATAACATTCCATTCTCTTTTCTACATTCAGATCATTTTTGCTTTCTTGTATAGATCATGAAGGTCAGACGTCGGAAGAAGACGAAGATGAAGGTGAACGTAGTATCGATGCTGAAGAAGATCAGACATCCGAAGCTGAAACCGATGAAGAAGAATGGACAACAGGCAGTACCAAGCAAGAGCATGATCGAACATTTGGACTCACAGCAACGCTTGGCTCTGTATCTAGGGAAATGTTTGACGGATTTTGTCTGTGGTCAATGAGATACCGCGCGCGTCATCGGGCAACGGCGCTCGATGATAAACGTCTTCATCGTACGTGGAAAAAAATGAGCGCACACGATCGTCAACGTTGGTGTTTAAAAGCTGAAAAAGAAAATTATCATTATCCAATTACGGCTGAACTTTTGAAAGCTTCGACAAGCGTGGAATCATCAGCGACAACACCGAAGTCAGCAAAACCAGCGAAACGAAAAAAAGGTACGGATGATCATCCTCCAATACTTCTTCAGAAAACGTTGAACCAATATTCGAAACAACAACCATCACTATCATCAATTCGACCACCTAATGCGTTTGTTAAACCACCAACTGTCATTACGCCGCCTAAGAATTATGATATTGTTGATATCGCTGCTGGTATCTATTTACTTGGTGAATCATTAACAAAAATGGGTGAGAAAGTTCGACAATTGAGTCATCTGAATCCTCGTGGCACATCGGCAGCAACGTCTATCGATAATCTTGCTGCCATTCTCTTTGATGGAACATTATGTGCATGCAATCTAATGGCTTGTCTTGCAAATGAAGTGACAACAACGAATCCCTCAACAGCTAAATCAGATCCACTGACGAACAAGTTGATGGAAAATGTTGGCATTATCTTACCTGGACTAAATTAAAATATCTTTCTTGTATAGAAGTTTTGTGCACATTTCTGTATATGAATCTAAATAAAAAGAGATAGAAAGTCAAAGTTTACATTCGTGCTCTCTTTTGACAACTTTGCATGCATATGTCTATTCTAGATGCAACGAACAACAGTTATTCAACCGACTACAACTGTCAACGATCTTGTTCAACAAGAAGAGGCAGCAAAAGACAGTGCTATCTGGAATGTTTTTCGTAAAATGCTTCTCTTCACAGTAATGCTTACTGTTGCACCGTTAACATCGTTCTTCGTTTCGAAATACTACGTGTTCGAAGGTATCTTCAGTATGACCAGTAGCACTAGTTATATCTATTCAGCGTCAGTCGCGGTGATCGTCGTTCATATTATTTTAATTGCTTTTCTCTACGTGGCATTCCGTGATGATCAATCGGGCAAGAAAAGCAAAATCGAGTTGTTCAAAGAAACAACTGGCAAGAAAGACTAAAGTTGACTCATACGATTTCTTTTATATTACTTGTTTCGTTCTGTGTTTTATTCGAATTTGAACATGCCATCTGTCTATAAAAAAAAACTTGCATTTAATTCTTTTCTAGCATATCATCATTCAATTCTAGATATGACTACGCATCACATTCAACTAGCTTTTGATCTACTCGAGGATCTTTTTCCCGATGGAACTTCCAAAGAAATTGCATCGTATCTTAGTCGTAAAGGTCCTCTACCATTTGCTCTTCTCGTTCGCGATCTAAACATTCCTGCCAGAAACATCGCACGATCATTAGCCGCACTAACGATACATGATATAGTCGAATGCCAGGTTGAAGCGAGTACGAAACGTGTTCTCTATGCATTAAATCTTAAACGAACACTATACATATTACATTATTCAAAATGCATTCATTGTGCCAGACAATTGTATAGTTTCGATGGCGAATTGATTATCGAAGAGTTACTTTTAAATGGCAAACAACGTATGAGTACATTGCTAGTTAAAGTTTATGAACGTTTAATCAAAGCTGGCAAAGATCCGGAAACACACAATTTGCAATCGATCAAAGAGAAGTTTAAAACCTTAGTGTCTGCACAATTCCTACAACGTGTTGTCGCTGATGATGCCAAACCATTTATGGCCACAACTGTCGAAGAAACATCAGCCAGTTCTGTGCAAATACCAGAATTAACACCAGAAGCTTGGAAATATTTGGTGTCTAATCAACAGTATGAGTCCAACGAACCAGCACAGAAAAAGGTAAAAACATCCATGCCAATATTCGGTGATGAAAAAATCTTTTGGAAAGTTAATTTTCAACGATTTTTTGCTTATCTACGCGACGAAGAACTCATTCAAGCATTTACAAATCGAATCGATCAGGTAATAGATAAATGTGATAAGAGCAATACTACTTTTCCTCTATCCAATTAGAATGCTGGGAAAATCGTTCGAGCAATCCTACGACTCGCCGCTGTCAAACTGGACCCTTCGCGAACGATACCAATATCATTTATTGAAGTAATTCATTTGTTGACAACAATTCCTTGTCTAGTTGCGTTATTCACACAGATTGCAAAAACAATCTCAAACACCGGCTTACAACTGAATGATGAATCCTTGCAGAAATATATGAATGTCATTACCAATGATGTGGTAAGTGAGACTACACATGAAGTGTACAACTACGCAAATAATTTTCTTAGAATAATTGTATTGTTAAAATTGGTGATCATGGAAGAGGAACATACGAAGTAGGTAATGACATGACTGTTAATAAGCTGTGTCTGATGAGATCTAGAATCATTATCTTTGTTCATTGGAGATTTTCAAAAAGCACTGCGCGGTTTAACTAAAGCACATATTCAATCATTCTTGAAAGAAAGATATGGCTCCAATGCACTCAGAATTTACAACATGTTAGAAGAACGTGGCTGTTTATCACAAAAACAAGTAAACAAAGTCGTTGAATTAAACGTCATTGAATCGACTCTTGTCTTTTAGATTGAAGATATGGCAATGATTAATGCAAAAGAAGCACAACAGTATGTGTATTCGATGTTTATCGATGGAATGTTAACACTAGAGGTATACATTCACAATTGAACTTCATCTATTGTTTGAATTTATTGATATCTGCACGTAGGAGCTATCAAAAGCAAATGATTTCAATCCGACTCGAACATTTTATTTCTTCCGTGTAAATTTGTACAATGGAGTTTTATCCTTACTTGATCATTCGTATAAGGTAAACGAATTGATGAATGTATTATTCTTTTCCTATCTTGTGTTCTAATAGACTATGTCTAATTTGATGCAACGACGTCATTTCGAAAAGGAACGTCATAGAAAACTGATCGACAAACGTGATAAAGTCGACGCAATTATTCACAGTCTTCGAGAACAAAACGCGGATGAAGAGCAGATCAACGAAGTCGACGACATTCTATCGCCAGTAGAAAAAGAACAAATAAAAAAACTGGATGCTGCTTTCCGCAAGTATGAATTATTATTGAGTTTCAATGCATTCATTTCTTTTACTAGAATTGATCTTGCTCAACTTCAATTAACAGAAACAATTCTCCTACTAGAACTCTATCTCTCGTTATCAAACACTGTGGCACCAGTACAGAAGAAAACTGGTGGTAAAGCTGTTGCCGAAAAACTATTAGAAACCAGAGCGCAAAGATAATCTACCTATCACTTGCCAATCTTGTGATAATATGCTTTCTTTTTCAATAAATCAAAGTTATACTAGACGAATGAACATTCTGTGTACTTTAAAGTTAGCCACACTGGTATTCCGCTAAGCACACTGAAATTCGTCATTGCCACCTGCCAAAAGCGGTACCTTTTTATCTCTTCATCTAAGTCAAACGAAGACAGAAATGTGTCTTCTGAAACATCGCAATTCATTGGTCGAGATACATGAAATTCTAATTATCGTATCTCATGGTGTATTATATAAAGAGACAAACGCAATACTGTGCGCTTTTTCATCAAATGATAGAGAAAATCGAGATTTAACTAGGTGGTGATCTACGATGGAATCGACCGAAAAGACGTCGTGTCCGAGGCCTGCTTTGATCATGATCATGACAATTTCCAAGCCAGATCTGGATACATCGTAAACCATGTCGACACAAAGATCTTGACCTCTTCATTTTCAGCCATTGTTCAATATCTTCACAATAATTTGATATGTCTGACGAATAGAATGTTACACTAAACAGTTGAGGAACTTGTTCCAAGATCATCTTCATTTCCTTGAAGTTACTTATCGAAATCTGTAGATGTTGAACTGTATGTGGAATCAATGTACACAAACTCTGTGTACTATGCAACGACTCTTCGCTATGAATATAAGTGAGTTTGAGCGTGTGAATGTTCGATGCTTCTCTCAGTATCGCTGACAGATAATCACTCAACGATGTTTTTTGAGCAAAATTATGAACGAGAAGTTGAATTGTTAAACGAACCACTGATGAAAGATCAATCAGTGTTCGAAGAGATGATAACGATGTGTATGGATGTCTTCCATCAAAGTTCACTGAAAGACACTCGAGTCGTCGAAACAAGGCACTTTCACTTGACTTCTTCTACAAAATCAAAACAGAAACTTTTGTGAAACAATAAATCAACACAATCAATACCGATGCTTTATCTCCACCACGTTCAAGTGTTTCATTCAAATTCAAACTAATATTGTTAACATATTGTGTTATTTCAACGTGATCCTTTTCACTTGTTGGTAAAGTAGATAGGGATATTTTGGATGAATTTGTATAATACATAAACATTGGATTACAGATCGGTAGTGAATACAATCGAATACCTGCTAATGATTTGATATAATCACAAGTCACATACCAACGATGATTTTTGANGTCCCACATAAATATTTTTATTTGTGACAAAACGGAAAATAATCACATATTTCAATAAGATTTTCACTATGAGGAGTGAAACATTTGATTTGTCAACTCTGTTTTTCTCTCTTTTTCTTCATATCCTTTCCGAAATATGTCACATAGAAAAAGTGTGCAAACAGAAGAAAATATGAAGCATAGAGAGCTAAGGACAAGGTGATATTGGTGAGATCTGTTGAGCAAAGATGTCCTTGAGTTTTATAATGATATGCACTTAGATTAACTACACATCCAAGCACCATTTGAATGAGTTATGTGTAGAACTTTGAAGTCATAAACAACGAAATCCTCAATATTATCAATGATCAGATCGATTGAATCCGAACAGATTACCATAATTGGATAACAGTCTTTGACATATGACCAATCACAGATAGAATACATGAATCAGCTCTAGTACACATTCACAAGCACCCGAAACACTGAAAATGTTGAGACCAGTATTTCATAATATTAAAGGTATTTGTAATTCGAATTTGTCCTCTCTATCCTACCGGAAAATACGAGAATAATGTAAGATTTCGCATGGAGAAGATTGTAATATTGTGCTCTTCTCTTTCTCTTTCACAACGAGGTCACAGACGAACAGTTCCTATTGACCTCGATCACTCGAAATTGCATAGTCACGTCTTTCTATGCCTTACAATATTTCTTTCTTTTGAATAAACGATGATTTATCTCCTTTTGTTAGTTGATATTCACTCCACTGTATAACTTCGGAATACGACACTTATCTAAATCTCCTTCTATTCTAGACAACCTATCATCATTTTTGTTCAGTATGTCCGGCCACAAATTTTCCCATTTACTCTCTACAATCGGAAATGATGTAAATTTAATGGTAGCATCAGTTTCGCCGCACTGACTTGCGCCAATTATGGAAAGTCAGTCCGACGAAATTCGCATTTTTCGGGCTTAAAGAATTCTTTTGCAGAGTCTGTTATCTTTCTTTTTCAGGTTGATCAGCTTGACAAGCTTCAAAAAAACTTTCAAAATGAATATGATCAAACGTCAAAAGTTGTCGAAAAGCTTGAAGAAGAGCCACAAAATCAAGCAACGACTACTGAGCTCAATCGTTTACAGCAGCTGCAGAAAAGTCATCGAATAAAAATCCGTTTGACTGGTTTAAAAGCTGAAAAGGCAGCCGACGATCGTGACGCCGTGCTTTCGAAAGAGTGCCGTACGTTTTCATAAAAAGTTTCATGCAATGGATCGTTCATGAGACAATTATTTTACATAGGACTTAATAATAAACGCGGGACCATTTTGATTCTCGGACTTTCGAATTCAGGAAAAGTAAAATACGAAATCGATTGTTCATTTTTGGAATTAACTTTCCTATTCCTTTCAGAAGACATTGCTCAATACATTAAAAGAAAACAAATTCGATCAATATTCATCCAGTTTTTCTGTTGGTATGGAATAACTTCTTGTTTTCTTCGCCTATGAAATGTTTGTATTTATAGGCTCACAAGAATTGCTAATCGGAAACATGAAATTTACTTGTACAAATATCGATTTACAGCATGGTGATGATAAAAACAATGTAACGATAACACATCTTATATTTGTGTTGTAGATGGTCGTTTATCGAAACAGATTCCGATGAACGATGCAATTATCTTTCTCATCGACTTAACTGATCCGATTCGTTTTTCTACAGCTAAAGAAATCATTATGGTTTGTATTTCATTTGATTTAATCCTAAACACGATTCAGATGTTTTCTTTTATAATTAGTTCCTATTAAATGAAAAAGAAATTTCGAGCAAACCATTGGTAATCGTTGGAACGAAAAAGGATTTAATTGCAAACGTTGATGAAGCTGATCTTATCGAAGCACTTGGTATTGACATGCCATACAATACATCAAAATCGTTCAAATTTTATTTGGCAAACATGAAAGATATGGCTAGTTTTGCCTGTGCATTTCGCTTTATTGCGACATTTCTTAACGACCAATAAAAATTGATTCTCTTCCTTTATTTTCGAATAAAAGAACTTCACTTTTTCGTTCGAGATTTCACTAAATACAAAGCATCTGCTTAGTCAAACAATTCCGATTCGAAATCAACAACTTTCTTCTTTTGCTTTATTGATTTGATTTCATCTATTTGAAAAGATCAAAAAGCTATTCAATCTTCTGTCATTATTAACTATTATCAAGCTGAGCTCTTACAGATATTCTATTTACAATAAAGGAAAGTATTGATGAAAATTTTTTGGAGGCACAAACGATTCATTTGTGCGAAGACTGGTAAACTTGCTACAGGTGAGCCGTGTAGCATCATTTGTGAAATTGTTTGTGATCAGAATGAGTGATTCATAGTCGATATTAAGACTTAGTAAACAAGGCACATGACAAAATTTATCGACGAGGAATTGTTCAGCATAATCAGCATGAGCACCTCGAAGATAAAGATAAATAAGATAAGGAAATTGGATCAATGGTAATGATTTTTGCTTGTCTTTCTGTGGCTTTTTGTTCATAATATGCAACATTTTCAATGACGGGAAACTTTGAGAAATGATTTGGAAGAAATTGTGCTCAAAAGAACAACAATCACCCATCACTAGAGATTGAACATTCGTAAATATTCCACCTTGAAACGAATTAGTTAAGAAATGATAAGTTTTGAAATGATATGGAAGTGAATAGATGTGACATCTGCTTTGAAATTCAAAAGGTAACGAATAATTATGACAGGCACGTTCATTTAAACTGTTGAAAACTTCAATATGTGAAGCAACTGGTCCATAGTATTCTTTTCTTCTGAAACTACGTTGAACATCTTTCTTAGAGGAGAAATTAATTCCAACATTGTTCTTATCAACATTTGTGTATAGATTAAAAGTAAATTTGTTCATTTGTGGCATATGAATAAGTATATCATCATATAATTGAATACCATCAACATAGTTTTTATTGCTTCTTATTATTGATAGGTCTAATATCAATTCTTCAAGATTTATCATTCGTCGAAGTAATGGAATAATGACATCATCGTATAAAAATGTATGTGGATACGATGTTAACGAAAAATGTTTTAATTTGGAAAGTGTTTCCTATATAAAATGATGGAAAATACTGCTTTGTTGTTCTCGAAAGAAAAGACTTGCTAATTATACTCACTGTATTATCGATGGTTTCTGATGTCGATGAAATAATATCTATATTTACAATTAACGTTGATAAACAACGAAAACGTCCATCAAGTAGATAAAGACAATCATTGAAAGATTCCAGATTGATGATCAATTGAGTTAAGATTGAAGATTTAAAATTAGTTGATGAGAAGTCAAAGGTACAGATCGTTGTTCGATAATCGAATTGACCAATACTTAACTTCTTCAATTGTTTACATAATGATACTACCGAAGTCAGTATAAGCCAAAGTGCTTCAGAAGATGGTTCTGTTGGCTGATCTTTGATGTCAATTGTAAGACATGTAATTTGTTGATGGAGAAGTTGTCGAAAAATTGTATTATCTTTAGTTGAAAAGCAAAAACAAGATACAAACTAGTATGAATTCGTATTAAATACTTTACTTGTTAATTCGTTCAAAAGAACTTCTTCTGAAAAATCCACAAGTTTTAATGAATAAAGTTCAGGATAATTGATGACATTAAGAACACGATTCATTGAATATTGTTCAACAATGATTTCACTTATTTTATGCGATATTTGTGGTAAAATACTTTTACAAATTCTATCAAGAACTCGACTGTCTATTGAATAAATGCGATCGTGAAATGACTTCATTGTCATAGATGTCATATTAAGATTACGAATATAAAGCGGGTCGAATACTAATTGATCGAGCCACTCAGTAAGACCAACAAGTGAGTATAGAACATCAGTCATATGCAGTTTGTTAAAAATAATCAATAAAATTTCATTGGGTAAATCGAATAGATCGGACTGATGATTGATCGACATTATCTATGTTTAATTCTTTCGTCTAACAATCTCTCTTATATACACACAAACATCGTTTCATTGTTTTTTCAGAAAGATGAATGGAAGAGAAATACTCATTTTCGAACAATAGGCGACTATTGATAGACGTTGGCATTTTTCGTTCTATCCCATTTCATTTATTTATTCATTCATTGAAAAGTCATTCGTCAGGTTATCCATCAAGTCATTCTTCTTTTATCAATGTCTACCATCATATTACATATTTTATTATGTATAAAGTAACGCGTTGGTCTGAAAAATCTTATTCAATTTAGTCCAAGGAATCGATAGAGAGATTTGTGTGTGTGTACGTCGGAAGGACTAGAAATAATTTTTAACTAGGTCGAATATTTAATTGAGTACTTTCAATTAAAATTGAATGTCAACATTTACTACGCCATCTGATGGTTCAAAACCGCTCAAACGAGTATGGATAAAGATGGGGAAAAGAAAAAGATGCTGGTGAGAGAAAACAAAGATTGAGATTTTGTTTCGATTGAAGCTAGATTTGAACCTCGAGAAAACGAGTGGCAAGAAAGTCTAATTTTTACCTGTATCATTTCTTTTCTAATTTCTTTCACTTTTTGTTCTGATGACTAGACTTGTATAGAATAAGTCTTTTTCCTCAACGGAAATAAAAACAAAAACAGATAGCTCTAGGTCAAAATGAATTTCTTCGGGTTTCTTTTAACTTCAGTTGAATTTCGTAGAAATTCCATGCGTTTTTGTGCAAATCTATCAACATTATTCAATGATATACCCAAACTAACCGAACGGTAATCTTTTACAAATCCATATGAGGTATCTGTTGATACATGGAAAGAGGCGGTGGTGAAAGACAAATCATTGAAATGGATATTAATCAATAGCTTACCGCTTTATGATCAAACAAATGAGATTCCATCATTCAACGAATACAAAAAGATAGTTCTTGATCGTACACTTGATTATGCTAAAATGTTCAACGTCAGTAAAGTGCATCTAGTGATGACAGAAGCAAAGGATGAGTCCGATCGGTAAGAATTTCTCATACTAAAGATTTTATATTTATTTTCACACGGAGTTAAGATCAAGGATCATCGATCTTGTACATCAGGCAGCTCAATTCTTTCAACCACATCGTATTTTATGTCTGATTGAGCCACTTTCAACACGGCCGAACTACTATTTACAATCGTATTCGACAGCAATGAGTATTGTTCAGTCATCTAACAGCAATAATCTGAAAATCATGTTGGATTCCTTCCATCTTCAACGATTACATGGAAACTTAACTGAAAGAGTCAAAGTATTCGAAATGAATTCTGATTAGTTTTCAAACACAGTTCATCTTTTCTCATCGTAAGGAATTAGCTCCGTTCGTTGGACACGTTCAAATTTCACAAACACCAAACCGTGATTGTCCTATGAACGAAAATGGCGAAGTTAATCATCGATATTTTCTATCTAACCTCATTGCATCATTCTATCAAGATTACATCGGTTTAGAATATAACTGTGACAAGTCAATGTGGTGTTCTTCAACTCTAGATTCTGGTGATGCATCGCTAAAACGGCTGGATAGATTTATATCAGCCTATTGAATATTCTTTTGTTGCAATTTTCTTGATTTTGATTATGATCAATTTTTAATGATTATGCGAGTATTTTATGCATACACGGATTCAATTCTATACTCTATGAAATGGAACAGTTGAAGAAAAACATTGGCTGACACACTAAATTCTTTTTCAGAAGCGAAAGATAATTCAATAGTCATCCCGTTTCATGCGCCCTAGATATTTAGTTCAAAAATTTATCTTGCTACAAAAGTAAAGCATTACTTGACAAAAGCCGAGAAAAGGTTCTTTGCAGATTAAATACCACCAATCAAGCCCTTTCAACTGGTTTGATGGATATGAGGGTGGTATGGATTGCACGAACAAAGCCGTTTTTTCGAAAAACTGCTAAAGCGACCTTCATTTGAATGATAAAGATAGTCGAGATTTAACTAGGTGGTGATCTACGATGGAATCGACCGAAAAGACGTCGTGTCCGAGGCCTGCTTTGATCATGATCATGACAATTTCCAAGCCAGATCTGGATACATCGTAAACCATGTCGACACAAAGATCTTGACCTCTTCATTTTCAGCCATTGTTCAATATCTTCACAATAATTTGATATGTCTGACGAATAGAATGTTACACTAAACAGTTGAGGAACTTGTTCCAAGATCATCTTCATTTCCTTGAAGTTACTTATCGAAATCTGTAGATGTTGAACTGTATGTGGAATCAATGTACACAAACTCTGTGTACTATGCAACGACTCTTCGCTATGAATATAAGTGAGTTTGAGCGTGTGAATGTTCGATGCTTCTCTCAGTATCGCTGACAGATAATCACTCAACGATGTTTTTTGAGCAAAATTATGAACGAGAAGTTGAATTGTTAAACGAACCACTGATGAAAGATCAATTAGTGTTCGAAGAGATGATAACGATGTGTATGGATGTCTTCCATCAAAGTTCACTGAAAGACACTCGAGTCGTCGAAACATGACACTTTCACTTGACTTCTTCTACAAAATCAAAAGAGAAACTTTTACGAAGCAATAAATCAGAACTCAGTCAATACCGATGCTTTATCTCCACCACGTTCAAGTGTTTCATTCAAATTCAAACTAATATTGTTAACATATTGTGTTATTTCAACGTGATCTTTTTCACTTGTTGGTAAAGTAGATAGAGATATTTTGGATGAATTTGTATAATACATAAACATTGGATTACAGATCGGTAGTGAATACAATCGAATACCTGCTAATGATTTGATATAATCACAAGTCACATACCAACGATGATTTTTGAGCCAGAATGGTGTCTCAAATGGTTTCACGTATGTCTGAAGATCTAACGAATCTGTAGTCACTTGAGTCAAATCATCAAAGAAGAACTCAAATCTTTGCAGATTAATCAATTTATTCTTGATAAACTTTTCCCATTCATTTCCGTTGATCACCGAATCACACGAATCCGTCCAGATAATCACTTTCAAATACTCTACACTTGGTGTACATGAAAGTAAGATGCATAGCTCTTTCATACGAATAAAACAAGCACCAAATGATAATGTACGAAAATGAACTGGACAAATATCATCCGGTGGTTGATACATACTGCCATCAAGATTAGACATTAGACATTTTGTTAACGATAACTTTTGTAGATTAATCGAGTGACGAAGTATCATGCAATATTCTTGAAATGTACAATGTTCAAGATGAAGACATTTCAATGTGGTTGGTAGTGGTGAACAAGCGAAAGCATCTAAATCTCGATAGGAAATATTCAAATGTAAATATTCTAGTTTGGACTTGACAATGATTGAAGAAAGAAGTAAACGAACTGTATGAGTAAATGTATCCCATGCAAAACATTCGATTGTTAACGATTTCAATGTACATTTGGAGAGATGAACTAACAGTGTAAACAGATTACTTTCATTGATTTTGATTAATGTTAACGAGTGAAGTTGACAACATTGTTGTAATGCAAATCGTGATAGAAATGTTTGAATTTGATATGGAGTGTTGAAATCATCACTGAGAATAAGCGAAAGAACATTTGCTGGTGATATGAGTCGACACAAATGATCAAAATCACTTTTGGATATCAATCTCATATCGACATGATAACGATCATGAGAATTCACGATCGTATAGAATCGTTTGCAGACATGACGAAATGAAATGAAGATTGTGGAAATATCAAGATATTCCAATAAATGATAAATCAATTCTGCTGGGAGTCGATCGAACGGAGACGACGAACAACAAGACATTTTACATTTCTCATCCAATTCTACACGTGCTTTTCTAACTACAACAAAGAAAAAGTCAATGAAGGATGACTGGGCCTACACTTTCTTTGTATATTCATCGATATAGATATAAATAGAAGTGTGTTCTATTCAGGGATTGAAACTGATTTGCGTCAATCCAAGGATCAAATTTGTTTTGTCCCACATAAATACTTTTTATTTGTGACAAAACGGAAAATAATCACATATTTCAATAAGATTTTCACTATGAGGAGTGAAACGTTTGATTTGTCAACTCTGTTTTTCTCTCTTTTTCTTCATATCCTTTCCGAAATATGTCACATAGAAAAAGTGTGCAAACAGAAGAAAATATGAAGCATAGAGAGCTAAGGACAAGGTGATATTGGTGAGATCTGTTGANTCCCACATAAATACTTTTTATTTGTGACAAAACGGAAAATAATCACATATTTCAATAAGATTTTCACTATGAGGAGTGAAACGTTTGATTTGTCAACTCTGTTTTTCTCTCTTTTTCTTCATATCCTTTCCGAAATATGTCACATAGAAAAAGTGTGCAAACAGAAGAAAATATGAAGCATAGAGAGCTAAGGACAAGGTGATATTGGTGAGATCTGTTGAACAAAGATGTCCTTGAGTATTATAATGATATGCACTCAGATTAACTATACATCCAAGAACCATTTGGATGAGTTGTAAAAGAGTGATTGTGGCTTGAACGAAACTAGGCACATGGATGCGAGCAGCTCGCAAAGCAAAATAACCATACATAATTGTATGTACACAATAATTCATTGAAACAAACCAGCGACCAGTAGATGCAAATAATGCATAACTATAAACAAACGAAATGGATAGGAAGCATATGATCGAATGACAAACCTGTAGAAACAATAGACTAGAACAGATGCATGGTGATACCAATGAAGAAAAATCAGCTGTTGGCGTCTCAAGACAATGAATAATGTATCAATTGTTTCTGGAACTTTCGAAGCCATAAACAGCCAAACCCTAAACAATGTCAATAGTTAAATCGATCAAAGTCAAAGAAATAATCACTACCATAATCCGGTAACACCTTCCATATATGAACAATTGCATATGGAATACATAAATCCATGTTGTGTTAAAGCATGAATCAGCTCTGGCACACATCGGCAAGCACCCCAAAAACTGAAAACGGTGAGACCGGCGTTCCATAATACTAGAGGTTTTCGTAGTTCGAATTTGTCCTTTCTTTTTGACATCCATGCTCGGCCGAGAAACACGAGAACAATATAAAATACGGCATAAACAAGACTTAACCACCACCAATGTTTCATCAAATGTTTGATAAAATCGAATGTGCGTTTGTCGAAAAACGCCAATTCAAACTCGAATACCCATGGATGAACAAAACCACTTGGATCTTTGATTTGATCATGTAACATTGTTGTGATAAATTATTTGTCAATTATCTAGTATATATACACTTTTTCATTTATTTTTCTTCCATTTCTTTAGTCATTTTTCAAATATGATTCACGACTCGACTACAATCTTTCTTCCTTTCTTCTTCTTCTTCTCCTTCTTACTTTGCACTACGACCTTGGTATCCGAGTAAATCATCGAGCGACAGGATGGTGTCATCCTCGTCTGGTCTTTTTTTATTTCAGCAGCAAGAAATAGGTCGTTGATATATATGAAGATTTTCGAAATAAAATATGGAGACCATTCTATCTTGGAATGAGAAACTTTTCTCCTGTTAAATGGAGCAATATAAACATCTGTTATCTTTTCTATGTGAAAACGATAAAACAAATGTCGAACGCTTCAAATAAATATCATTTTTCTCGTATCTTACTAGGTGATATTTACAGCGATCTATCATTGCTGATTATGAAAGTGCATTAATACAACGCAATGTATATCACTACTAAAAAAAGCAGTTCTGTTCGTCGTGATAACACAAGTCAACGAAAGAACGAACTTTAGAGAGTGAATAGTACGAGGATTTTGTCCTCGACAACATATGCCTTATCGTTTCGGGCCGATTCCAAAGTCGTCGGATACCTTTCCTTTTTCACAACATGTTATATAACGTGCATTTTTGCCCTTGTAAGAAAGTTAATTCAAACATACTGTTTACTATCAAATGCGTATAGGCAAAAAATATGATTAGTGCTAAAGTCCTGGACAAATAATTTTCACTTGATTTCGTCACTGTTTTAAAATATGAAGAAATTGATGAGTAAATATTTATTTTGAAAATTTCATTGATGAGAAAAGCTGTTTTTAGTGCGCTGTGGCTCGAGGTGATCGTGATAAATCCGTTGGCAGCTGCTGAGGATTATCGAAAACTTGCCACTTTTCTGATGGGATCCCTTCGAAAGCAGTTAGAAATCGTCGATCATTGAAATCTTCATTTTTAATTGCTCGAATAAAGATCGCACGTATCCGTTGCGGGTATTCTCGTGCAATAGTTCCATATATTTCCGGATCTTTTTCACCGCTATCACCTACTAATACATAATCACGAATTGTATTTGAAAGAAAAAACCGTAAATGTTTAATCTTGTGCATAAATGTTGCGTCAGAATGAAGAAATTCAAATAGCGACGCGGCTGCCCATCCAAAATGTCTCATATGAAATGATCCATCAGGAAAATTGTTTGTATAGATAAACTCTTGAGTTAGTGTATACAACTGATCTGGCATACCGGACAAATAGTGAAAAGTACAATTGGCATTAGATGTATACCACTGTCGATACAAATCTGCCATACCTAGTAGAAAAATGAAAGAAGGATATAAATACTCAAAAGACGATAATTCTAGTTTTACCGGGGACCGGTTTAAATGGATAGATGAAAGTATTAGCAATCAGTCGAACTTTATCCAGAACTTCAGATATTTTAATTGTATCATCAACATCACTAATCACCGAAATACCTTGTCGAGGTTCAATAAGTCGTATAACACCTTGTGCCCTATCTTGATTGTCACCGGTAGCTTCGTATGTTATAATATTGTCTTTTAGTTGTTGCTGTTGTCGTATTGTTTGTATTTGATTATTTGTCAGAAGAAGTTCTCCATAAAATTGACCATTCACGTCAGTCCGAAGTGACTGTGTCATTGTACCTACCTTAATTTCGATGACATCATTTGATTCATCGTCTACAAAAAACGGTTTCAATCGATCTCGATTCAATGAGCCATTTAAATACACGATTGCATCTGGATCTAATAAATGCTTTGCAATTCGTTCTACCCACCGCGTTAACGTAATACCCAACCAACTTCTTCCATGATTACTTTCGTATCGCCAACCGTGAATCACCACGTTCCATGTACTATCGTTTTTCAACGATTCAAAAGCAATGTCAGGATATAAAACCATATCTTCCTGTTCAAAACGTCGAAAGTCAATGTGAAATTTATTGACTGTTTTATTTTTTAGCTTGTCCACTACTGCCTGCCAAAAACGACGTTCCCGGATATCGTGAAAACGTTTTCGGCCATCAATTTGAATCGCGCAGCAGTAGCAGCACAGAACGATGAATAATAACGAATACGATGCCATCGATGATCAATGAAAAGTAAAAAGCGTCGAATAGTATATAGAATGAAAACAGAATTTTGTAACATATTTTTTATATAGTTGCAAAAGAACGAACTAACAAAAAGGTAGCCTTTCGAATGCCAAAAGCAAAATATTATAAAGTATGTATGAATAAGTATTTGGATATTACAGACAGAACAGTCAACTCGACTGAAAGCATAAATACATATATTATAACGATATAATACAATGTATCATTTACATATTATCAGAAAATAACGTCAATACATATATTTCTTTTTATCAAAGAACATTCATATGCAGAGGTTGTTACTGATTACTCTGCCAGAGTAAGGACGATCGATCATCGGTTAATTGTTACAAATGACATTATTCCCTAGTAGAAGTAGTCTTCGACATACTTTTTTAATTTGATAAGCTATATTCGTGGTTAAATGAATCTAGACATTGATAGCGACACAAAACTGATAAACGAACTATCGAACAATGACATAGGATAAGCACAACATCTTGAATGGGAATAGAAAAGAAACAAATGTGTCAACGTAGATGCATTGTCATGAATTCTTCTTTTGTTTCATATCCATCCCAAACACCTTTGGACTCGGCATTCTTTTTCGGAAGAATCTTGTATTTGATGATCCAACCACAATTTGGTGATAATGATCGTGACAACGATGCAGTTGAATCGCTCACATCAGAAGTGGCTGTTGATCCATTCTCTGAATTGAGACGTCTAGATGAAACAAAGATTATATCTATACGTATACAGTTCAATTGTTTTACCTGGAAGTTGAAGTAGTATCAGTCATTAGTGAAAGCAAGCGTAAGAAGTAGTAAGCGAGTTGGAAAGGAGGGAGTCAATCTTTGATCACTGCTTTACCAAGCGACGAAGCTGGTTCCTGTAAGGAAGAATAAATAAATGAAACAAGAAGTGGATGAAAGCACAAGTCGAGCACTTACATTTTTCCAAGTTTTACGAACTGGTATAGCTAATTGCTTCGATAACAACAACATTCAGGCATTACAATAAGAGCAGCAACAAATAATCGACAGGAAAAGTTTCTTTCCTCGCAATAAACAGTCACAAAGTCAGTCTAGATAATAAGTGAAATATATGAAAGAGTCAAAATGTTTGCCTTTTTTATACTCATAGGGAACATTTCGTATAGCATCGAAATCAAAACGAGAGAACAAATTTGAACAAAGAAAAAACGATAGATAAGAACCATTTGAATTTGAGTCAATAGATTAATCTTTCTTATCGTGTGCATCATTTCTTTCGCGCGGTAACCGCCTGACCGTTTAGAAATTCAACAGATGATCGCCATTATCTATTACGGACATAGTAAACCGGCTGATAAATAGAATGTTGCAGATATTTGGAAAAAGTCATATAATTATATTTTATGCTTAAACAAGAAAACAATCCTAATACAATATGTTTTGTATTTAGACATCTATTCATCTTTTTTTTTGTTCTTTTTTTTATAAAAAAAAAACGAAAACAATAGCGTATATAATATATAAGAGAGAAAAGTGACAAAATAAAAGATGTAGAGATTAAGAGCGGGCTGTTTCCGAGAAAACAAACATCTGTTCATAATAAAAAATAGAATGACTGATAAAAAAAAGAGGAAAAAATCGACTTATTTTGTTGTAGTTAACTGACAATCACTGAACGACATGTTCCTTTTGCAGATGATCTTGTTACAATTGATTTGCACGAACTTTCGTCATCTTCATTCGACTTCGAAGAATTACCATTCGTTTTCGATAGAACTGTCTCATCATTATGGCTGTACTGATGGTTGATCAGATGCATAGAGAACATGAAATATACATCACACTCCCGACATGGATGTAATCGTACTTTGGTGCCGTGTTGAACCATATGATGATACAACTGTGTCGCATCGTCAAACGAACATTGCTCGCAAAGAGTGCATTGATAATCACGATTGGGATATTGATGTTCGATTAGATGCACATGCAGTTTAATAGCCGTGTCAAAATTCGTCCGACATAAATAGCAGTAATGTACACGAGGTGGCGATGAACAGCGCGACGAGTTTGACGAATCTATGCTATCGATGAGAAAACCACTGGTTGACGACGATGGTGAGGATCGTTTTTGTTGATGTTGAAAAACGTGTTCACGTGATGGAACAATTTTATTACATTTTAGACTAGAAGCAAAAGAGAAAGATAAAAGAAAGGTATTGCGTGGTGAGAGAGGAATTTTACCAATGGTATTCGTCGGCGGAATATTTAGATAGATGAACGGATATGAAATGCTGTTGGTACGTTTTTATACTATCGAATTGCACGTCATTTCGACATTTTGGACAAGATAAGATCGTGGCAATTGTGTCAATTTCTTGAATGATGTTTAGATCTAAAGAGGCAATTGTATAAAAGTGAGAGTAACTAATTAACTGTGTATTTCCCATTTTCATTCATTATTGTCAATTGAGAAGAAAATCAAAGCGATGAAAAAAGAAGAGAAAAAGGCAAAGCTCACTTGCGATTCCCTTGATACTTCTAAATCTTTCCTTTCTGTTCCGGATGGCTATTCAGAGATTACTTTCAACTTCTCATTATGATTATGATTATTATAATAATTTTCTTCAACTGATATAAATCAAAATGTCGGAACTATCTTAACATGCACGGGTGCACTCTCCGTCTCTCATTACCTGGAGATTTCAAATCTTTTTCAATGCAATTAAAGCACTGGACATCGAATGATGGTAATTCCACGAGAAAATCTCGATGATTGTTTGTCGAATGTTGACATTGAACACAGGTGATTGCCATGGATACTGTAGATAAATCTTTGATCGCCGGTTTTTTCGTAGAGATGTTTGCCAAATGAAATTTAGCATGTAAATTAATTTCATGTTTATTAATTAATGATTGCTTACAAATGATACATGCCATTGCAAATGTACCGTGATCATTATTTGTTGTAAATAGTCCTGCTTTTGTTCTCAGATGGCGATTGTGATTGTTATGTTCATCTAAATGACGTAGAAAATCTGCTTCATTGTGTAAAATTTGATGGCAATGTAAACAAAGATTCGACGTCGTTGCTTTACAGTGGGATAACTTATGTTCAGAGAGATTGTCAAAGCTTGAGAATAACCGATCACATATATTACATTTCAAATTATTGCCCGATGACGCGATATGGATGCGAGAGTGACGATCGAGTTGAGTACGAGAAGTAAATAATGCGTGACAATAGGAACACTTGAACGAGGCCGAAATAGATGAATTTGCTAGTGGTAGAGGTGGCGATCGATGCGAATGTTTATTGTGTTCTGATATGAGTGATTCGGATGAATGTGTGGACTCATAAAGAGAACAAATAGTATCGGATGAATTGAGTGTTGCTATATGAAACGACTTTCAATGATATATTTATATACTACACAGAAAACTTGAATCTTACCAGGTTTTTTCCCGTTTTGTTGCCATTCTGAGCTAGTGATTCTTCGTTCATCGTTATGTTCTTGTAAAATGTGTTGATTGAGATCGAATCTGGAGTTAAACTTTAACGAACAGAAAGCACAGGAAAACAAAGTATTAAATGACGGACGCCGTGAAGTGAGATGTATATCGAGATTTTGATTGATCTTATGAATAAATTTCAAATGGTCAATCAATTCGTTCGTTGAATTCAACTGACAAGAACACAATGAACATGAATACAACGTTGATTTATGAATTGTTTGAACATGATGAAGGAAATCGTCGCGTTGTTTGTAACTCGCATTACATAATTTGCATTTAAATGTTTCCACTACAAATAAATTCTCTTTTGTTTGATCAGAAGATAAACTTTATTACTTACCGGTTTTCGAAGGATGCATTCGTTCGATATGGCTGAAGAAGAGTTCAATAGTTTCGAAAACATCCTGACATTGAAGACATTTGATTAATTGTAACGAATGTTGCAAGGAATAATGCTGTAAATAGACGGTCATTGAGTCGAATGAACGTTTACATTTTTCACACCAAATTGTTTGATCGACTAATGCATAATCATCAATAATTGAATCTTCGTATTTTTCATGTGTTTTCTGCGAAAGGGAAACTTCGACTAGATTTAATTGGTCGAGTGTTTTTTGAAATGGCGGATGTGTACAACGAATATGTGCATAATAGTTCTCTCGATTATTAAACTTGGCATTACATAAATGACAATAGGTATCAGTAGTCGATGGAGATATACGCTCAGATTTGAATTGTTCTTGAGTTTGATTATGTTCAGTTTGTATATGAGAACGAAGACTATCTTCACCGAGACAGATACGTGGACAGTAAGGGCAATGTTCAGCTTTATTTTCATCTCGATCGGTTTTCGAATGGGATGATATACTTCGTTCTTCAAGTTCTGATCGAGTTGTGCTCAGAGGTATTTTCAATTGAAAATCAAGATTAATAGACTTATCGATGGTTATGGAATTGTTATGAGTTGTTAGAGTATTGTTATTATTATGAATGTTATTATTATGAGTTCGAATATGAGCTTTGAGATGGTCTGAACGTGCGAATGTACTTTCGCACAAGTTACACTTAAATTTACGTTCACCTGTATGTAGTTTCGAATGACGATTGAGACTACGACGATGTTTAAATCCTTTGCCTAAAAAAAGAACTAAGCTGTTCCATCTCGAAACGAAGGTAGACAATGGGAAAACATACCGCAAAACGAACATCGAAAGGGCATTAATTCTACATGAACCTAACAATCGAGAAGCATGAGAAGAGAAAAACTTATCTTTGGTTTTTCTTGCTTACTTGTTCGTGTTTAAGTAGAAGTGCCATATTTGAAAATGCTTTATGACAATAAGCACATGGATGTGGATATTCTTCACATTGATTTATTCCGTGAGGAATCTAAGGTAAATCGAGGTTTAATTATGAAAGAAAGATTTCATTTCAATTACTATATCGACTTGATTAGCATAGTCATCGTAGGACGATGTACGACTTTCATCGCTGTTTGTTTCTTCTAAATGAAGAAAATAAATCTCATTGCATAATCGGTTAAGCGATGTTCACCTGTGACAAAGGAACATTGATAGAGACGATGATGATTAAACTGTTCACTAGTTAAAAAGCTTTCTTGACAATTATCACATTTGATTGATAGATTTGGTTGATCGTCTTCGACTGTTTGTGTTGAGTCTCTGCTATCTGATTGAACAGATTCAGAAGCGAATTCTGAACGATAATGAAAAGTGTTTGAAGAAAGATTTCTACAGTTAAACTCGGTCTTACTTTTCACATTGAATATCAAATTGTCGCCATCGTCCTCTCGAGATACTATACAATTGAAACAGAAATGAAATAGAACGAAAAAATATGCAAACTTTTACCATCACGTTTTATTGCTCTTGGATTTGTCTGTTTACGACGTGACATAGTTTTGTCTTTACTCTAGAATAGGATACTGCAATCAGCTCGATAGGCAAGACGAGTGCGTCTCCTTGTTCTAATCATGCTCTCGGTGCATCTTTCTCTCTCTCTCTCGGTTTGCCTTCCATATATTATATATAAATACGCGCATACTCGTCCATCGTTCCCGGAGGGGTGCCGAACACAGCAGTTGTCGTCGATCTATGCATTCTCTCTCTCTCTCTACCCACATGCTGTTTCGCACACATATACACACATACACGTAAAAAGAGTCGACTAGCTCCCCTGGGATGTAGCTACGGCAGGCAATACGACGTGTGCTCCCCGGTGACCATCCGACGACGTCAAACAGACAGCCATAGAGAGAAAGAGAGAAACAGCTAGTGGCATAGCGCTCGTCTTTTTCTTTTAAAATTCTCCGGAGATTTTCCTCGACAGAATTCTTTTAAACGAAGAAAAGAAGGCGAAGGAGAAGAAAAAGAAAGAAAATGGGAAAGATTACAGACTTATCTTATCCATAAAAATTAATAACTGAAATCAAATAAATAATTCCGAAACAAACGAATCTTTGTCACTGAATATGAGTAGATTCTTCTGTTCATTCCTAATTATACCTAGAGAGATATGAGGAAAAACGATATTCTTACCACATCTCTTTTGCTTTGGATTACAGCGGTGAAAAAAGAGAAAGGAAGAGATGACACCTGTCTATTGCTGTTTTCTTCTTGCTCATTCGCAGTCATTCATTTTATTCTCCACAGGGAATTATGGTGTATGGGAGAAATAAGGGAGAAAAAAAATGAACGAAGAAGGAAAAGAAAGAAACAACGGAAAACTATCCCATGTCGATAACAACTGAACGATGCGAAAAGCTAATCTTGTGAACTAATTAAACGAATGATTACAAATAATCTTAACTGAAATCTAATTGTTTGAATTGAAAAGGTTTTTCCAAAGTTTTCTCTCTGTTGGAATTAGAAACGAGCCTGTTCGAGTTTGAAAAAGAATTTCACTTGTTAATAAAGAACCAATCAGCTTACGACGCCACTTCACAATCAACGTCGAGGATGGCAACCTGGAGTAACGGTGAAGAGCATGGTGATTTATCGAAGAGAAAGAAATCCAATAAGATATTCGTTCATTCTTTTTCGAAGAAAATAGTTGGTGAGAAATGGCAACTTTAAGTGAATTAACAGCTCGAGTGGCCCAACGCAAACAGCGTTTGGAAGAGGAGCAACAACGTTTCGATCGAGTAGATTCTTGAAAACCTCTATTTCTTTAAATAAGATGCTTTTCTTTGTTGAAGAAACTACATATTCACGCTCAAAATCATGACGGCATCAGTGAACCATCGGAACTAGAGTCTAGTCGACAGGCACCGCCCAAACCCAAGCGACGTCATCATCGTTCGACAAATAATAAAAGTGCATTCGATGATGATAGTTCATTGCACTTCAATTATAGTGAAAAGCAATCGGATTCGACAGCAACAACTACCTCGACGAACACACCGCGAGAAGCAAATAGATTTGTGAAGAAGTCATCGAATGTTCCTGTCTTAACAGAAAAAATCAGTGTGACACGTTCACCACGAGACGTTTCTTCGCCACGAGTGTTAACGAAACAAAGTGCAAGTAAAAATCTTCAACCACCAACTGCTGTAGCGTCTTCCGGTCTACTCGGCCAGTCGTCACTTCTTGCTCGTGCTACTCGTCGAACCCAGCTATACACACAGGGTATTGAACTAGAACCGGGAACATTTGCTCAAGGTTTAGATGAAGATGAGTCGAGTTCCGATGCAACATCAACAAGTACTTCAAAGAAGATAGCGGCCGGAAGAAAAACTTTTCTTAAGAAGCCAGTAAATAATGCACCTAACAGTGAAGTACCTGAACTTCTCCATCTGGATAGTGAAACAAACAATAGCGAACAAGAAAAGAAGAAATCTAAACATAGGAAGAACTCAAGAGCACCTTCAGGTACGCGACAGTGAAGTTACAATTACTGGAAATCTTTATCATTTGTTATTTACATTTAGTACATGATACCGAAGATGATTCGTCAATTGATTTTCTCGGCGATGGTTCATCAAGTGAAGGTCGAAAAACACCAACCTTAACGCCAAGAAAAGGCATTCTTAAATCCCCAAAAGTAAATTATACAAACTATGAAACACACTCACACTCTCTCTTTCCGTTGTAGGATTATCCGAAAGAAAATGAACATTTTGTACAATTTTCCAAGAAATTGGTTACTGTTCAAAGTAAAGACGACTCAGTTGTGAAAAACATCTTACATTTAATAACCCATTTTCTCGTCGTCTAGGTGATGATGAACGTGCGCCTACACCAACAAGAACTTCTCGTTCGACAACCCCACGGCGCGTACAGATAGCAAAGCCGCCGTCGCCTATTGATGATGCCATACCGTCCGAAACAGAATCGATCTCAACCGCTATTGACATTGCAAACGAAAACGATTATAGCATCCCATTTAGTGATCATGTTAGTGAATCGGTAGCCGACAATATGTTTGCAAATTTAGTGATGAATGATGAACCTTTGATAGCACCTACTGTGACGACCAAATCACCACGACGTACATCTCCAATTGGTACAACAAAAAAGTCGTCGACAACACCAGTTAAAGATCATTCTTCACATCGCACTCTATCGGATATTAGTGATGAAGACAATACCAGAACGGACGATATTCCTGAAGAAATCGGTGCGGATATTTATTCAGAAGATTTCTCTTCGGCTATACATACAGAAACTTCAACACCACGAGTACCGACTCCAACAAAAGTTCGCATAGAGAAACCGGTACAACCTGATCCGAACAGATCGACACGAAAAGCAACCACCGAAAATCAAGAAGTACAAGTTGATTTGACCTCTACTCCATTTCAATCATCTCTAAATCAAGGTTGATTTGCATTCTTTTCGATTCTTCTAATCTATTTCTAACTATCGTTCTAGTTCATTCCATCTATCTAATTAATCAGAATGACTTAAATGAAGCTCGTCCTTCGGCGTTGATTCGTTCTGTCATTGAACCAAATGTTCTTCAATCTCTTCTCACGACAAATCCTGTCCTACTAGCTGTTGATGATTTAATTCGAGAACAGAGTTCACTTTTAAGATCATTCATTCAATTGCAACGAACATATTATGAATCTACCATACGAAGCATACGTCCAGAACATGTTTACATAACTAAAGATAACTCACTTCGAGTAAGTCGAAGTTCCACCGATGAGAAATGTTTAGATAAACTTTCTTTGCTTAGTACATTGCTGAACAGCAACAATCTCGAATGTATCACCGATCAAATGACGATTCAATGACCAATTAATTCCTTATATGCATATATATTTATAGTTCCTCGTGTATTTTTTATGTTACTCTGTAAAACGAAGGCAAAGTTATGAATAAACTGATCCGAAATCGATTTCAAACATCCATGACAAAGACTTTGTTTATTCACTAATTAAACACTGAATAAAACTTCTTTTGGCAAAGCCTGTTATGAAAATAAGAGAGAGATACTTTACATCTTCATTCTCGTCACCGAATTTTCGCTATTTTTTTCAAAACATTCCTTATCAATTTTCTGTCAGATATCACCTTCATGCTTACAAAGCTAAAGTAAACTCATGTGACAAACGAATGTCATCAGATGTGATTTCTCTTGCTTTCATGTACTTATCCCTTCAGAGAAGAATCACACCACCTTCTCACCGAATGCTCAAAGATCAAAGTCCATCTGTACTACTTTGAATTTTTCTTATCATTTTTATCTGATAGAAATTGCGCCGTTCTTACTTGGTGTATGCTCTCACTCATATATAATACCGCAACTCTTTGTTATCTCTTCAGTTATACATCTTCATACATTTCGTCAAAGCTATTCTTACTTTTTTCTGTAAGTGTTGTTCGCAACTGTGAAGAAGAAAACCGCAGTGTTATGATTTAGATCCTCCTCGATATTTCCTATGTCAAACTGAATGTTGAATTCGAAACGCGCTGCTAAACCCGTCCGTAAAACTTGGAAAAACGTGAGTTCGCTCGAGTATTGAGAGTTCAGCGCTCATTTACTTTCTTATTCTAGCAACCTGCTTCATCACTTGGTAAAGCCGTTCTTAAAGATTGATCTCTACTCCACCAATTGACTTTCTCTCCGCTCGTAATTCATCCATTTGCTTGCTTTTCAATACTTTCCTTTTCACTTGAACTTACCGAATAACTATCTTATTCTCCTTCACACAATGGCCGAAATCAATAGTTTATCCAAGTAAATCAGACACATTTCTCATCTACTATATTTTCTTTACGTTCGTATAGAGTTCTCCGCACAAGCAGCATTTCGTCTGATCAGGATGCTGCATCAATTCCTTCATCATCCCGTTCAGCATCACCCAACTCTAACTGGACCATTCAGTATAAACCTGCATTCCCAAGCACACGCAAGGGTATTTGGGATGGTTACGAAACACAAGAAGAATTTATGACAATGCACCTTCGTTAAACACCAGTATGATGCCCTTCCGCTTCTTCCTGCCCTTCTAGATGTGCATTGTTAAATGAACTGCGCCTTTTCCCTTTTTTTTTCATTTTAATCGCTTTTCTTTTTCTTTTCATACCGGTTTTTCTTTGCCTTTAATAAATTGTGACGAAACTAATGGAGATGCTCCGAGTTCATTACCTTAGGAGAAGCTACTCTTCGGTAATGACAGCCCAAGATCACTTTATAACAGCGATTGATATTTTTAGAAAACTTTGCAATCTGTCACTTTCGAAAACCATTAATTATTCTTCATTTGTCATTGAGTATGGAAATGAATTTTTCTATAAATTATTGAGTATACGTTAAAGTCAATCCCAATGTATCACACACAAGAAATTTGTAGTCAAAACACGCTAATTCTCGCATATACGTATCAAATTATCGTAAAAAATCACCAATCATATCGCAAGAGATATTAATCGCGTTACAAGTGCATCGAGAATTCTTCTAGCCCATGCATTTTCGCTCCCAAATGCAAATTTCATTTTCCATATATATAGTTCATCAATTCGATGTACAATTATGTGATGTTCGAGTACTATCGAAGCAGTCTATAGATCACTTAAGAGGGAAACGAAGCGTCTCTTTCCAATCCCGAAAGGATTCTCCGATCTTTGTTCGTCTATGAATATGAATATTGTTGACATTCCTGTTAGAACTATTAATTGAGTTCACGAACACTTTTTTCCTGCCATCGAAGAATAACTTGCTAACATTCATATCTATTTTTATAATAATTAGTTCACATATTGGAAATTTCTCGCGGCACTTTGGAGATTTGGAGTCAACTAGTTGGGTATATGAATGGCCTTTGTATTTGGTGTGAGACATGCACATTTTCTTTTAGGCGTAATAATATAGTTGAATATCGAGCTAGCTAAAGCTGAAGCGTAAGAAAATAGTGCTCGACACGATATAAAACCAGTTTTCCGGCACAATAATGCATTTCTTCGCACATAATGAAACAAAACCGGATGTAGTTATACATCGTTTTTAGAAACTAAAGTGTTCGTTAGGAGAACATAGAAAACTTAATAAATAAGACGAGTCGAAACCGATATTGACATATAGGTACTAAAAAAGTAATTAGATACTGTTTACTATCTTTCATTTCCTATCAATATTCACATTATTATCCTAACCTTTTGTCTTGTATATGTCCAATCCGGTAATTATCTTCGTTACCGTTTATGATCTTGTCTTCGATAAACGCGTTGATTGTTTTCAAAAATAGAATAGTTTGTTTTTCTTTTTTTTTAGTAAATTCAGCTTTTATATATAATCATCACCCTCACCCTCACTATCATCATTGCTACTAAGCTGGTTATTTTCTATTCGAAGATTAGCACCATGTGTTTACAATCGAGCACGACTAGAAAAGCTTTCACTGCTTATAGATCAGACTTTGACAACGATGGGATCGATGATGAGGGTGATGAAAAAGAAAAAAAGTGTTTATATATGTCCCATAGTAAGATTACAATTAAGAGTCCAAAGATAATTAAAAGTAAATTTTGAATTCGTTGGAGATCTCTTGATGTTTGAGCCATTGTTGTTTTCTGCAATGTAATGGATTCTTTCAACTAGAACGAAACTTATGCGTATCGAAATAAACGAAACAAGAAACAATTTTGTTACTATTTTCTGCATCTCACTCAGAGAAGAATCAGGAGAAGTAGGTGATGAGCGCATTGGACTGATTTCATCGGACTGTTTTATTATTGGAGCAGATGGTGTCTTGCGACCATTCTCAAACGCACATTTTAATCTATGTGATAAAAAACCCGCCAATTCCTGTTTATGTTAATCGAACAGATGAGAACTTACCGATGTTCATAGAGTGCAGAACTCGACACATGCTTCCAGAATTCAACCAATTGTGCTTGTTTGAATTCTTGACTGATCAATGTCCAGATAATTAAAAATTTCTCTTTATTGATCTCGTTCGATAATGTACAATAAGCTAAAAAGAGCACAGGTATTGCATATTCTCTCCTATTCATAGATCTTTTCTGATAACCTTTCAACAAGTAAACGTTAATTGTTGCTGTTTCACCAGGATGGAGTAGACTACATCCGGGTTTCACGCGGAACTTATCTGGTGAGGTTGTTTTGATTTTGAACGTTAAGAGCTTATCACCCGTATTGGTTAACAATATTGTTTGAATACAATCAGCAGTTCCATGTGGAGGAGGATCTATTCTTTCGAAAACCAACTCATCATGTGGTCTAAATAGTTATCTCGTTAGAAAATCCGAAGAGAATGAAAGAGTTTGATAGTCGAACCTAATGGCAAGTCCATGGAAAACTTTTTCTTCGCCAACATATCCATTAACTGTCGAAGGTTTTTGTAGAATTGACTAATGCAAAACAATTCTTAAACGAATGTATTACTAAATATTTACTTTTCGAACAGTTGACAGAGATGTTTCGGTCGTGGGAAGAGAATAAGCAGGTTCTTCGGGAGTTAATGGATCTTCCATCGGTGATAATTCCACTTTAGGAAGATGATTTACTGTATTCGAAAGCGTTTCCGATGAAAGGGGTAAATCAAGTAAGCCAGTATCTGCAAACGTCACCTAATTGAATTGATCAACTGATAAAATATCCTGTGAAAATAATTAATGTACTTTTTTCTTCGAATTTGCATTCATTGAGTCTTCTACAGCGTCGTTGATTGGGTCATGAATGTGAACGTAATTTGTAGCATCCTAAACGAAAAGAAATGATTATTAATCAGCTAATTTGTCACATCATTTATTGTTTCCTGCGCAGCTACAATCCAAGTAGTTTGTTGCTCTTCGATTACTTTGATAAAAATCTCATTTAAATATTTATAGGAACAGACGAGAAAAATTAATGAATAGAAAAAAAAAAGGCAACGCTATTTTTATCAGTTCAATCGAACATCTTCGTTTCCTATTCACATACATCATTAAGATTGAGAGTTTTGTGTGACATGGTTAAATAGATAAGACACTAGAGAACGTTGTTAGTCGTTATTGAATAATCTGAAAAACTTTTGTTGCTGTTGTTGTTCCTGCTACTGTTTTGGCGATAGTCGACATCGTTCTTTCATTGTCGTTCTCTTCGTCGTTTTTTCCAATACTGGTCGTAGACTTGTCGTTCATACTGAGAAAAAAAGAGTAACAAGGTTCACTCGTTTTTATGTGTGTGTGTGTGCTTATATGCTCGATTCTAATATGAAAAATAGCAGAACGAGAAACGAGAGCGAGAGAGAAATGAAAAATGATGACGTATATAGTAAGGCCGACAAAAATAGAACAGAAAAAAAAAGAAGACGAAGAAGAACAAAGAAATAGAATAACAACAACGTTTATATTTCCACGAATGGCCGTAACACGTGTGTATCACCAATCTTTCTGGCATTAGTCTATATCTCATGTTGCAAAAGAATGCGATTAGGACAGATAGAAAATTAAAAAGCCGGAAATAGAAATAATAGCTTTCTATCGAAGTCAGTGAGAATCTCACATGTTATCTATTCAAGCATACAAACTGATATATCTGTATCAGATGAAAACAGATAACATCACTCGTTGTAGTATGTGTATCTGTAATTGAATCAATTTTCTACTTCACTTACAGTACCGCCCATCGATGTTGACAATTGATCAGTTGACACGTACTGCGTGATTGACTTAGCATCAACGAATTTTATAAATTGTTCTGCTTCGGTAGGCAGCCAGGAACGAATTATTTTCCACGCCGCTATCAATTAAATTCGAGTTTTTCCTCGACTAGAGGACAACAAAATATTTACCTGTCAAGATAAATGGCATTTTGAAGATAAGCATATAGGCTGCAATGTATGGTATATAAAGAGAAGGATTAAAGGCAATATCTAAGCATACCTAATAAACCGGGATAATAAATTTGTCCGCAACCAATGACAAATTTCACCAAATCGTAATCCTACGAGTATAAGATAGCAATCGAATGCATCAGTTTAAATACAATACGAACTAAATGTTTAAGACCGGTTTCACTCATATCAAATAGAATCACAATTGATTGGCCAGGATGACGACGTGTGTGTCTTTCGAAATTATATGTTATAAAGCGTTTGACTGCTTCATTATCCTCTTGACCTTTGTTAAATGTTCGCACAACAAAGTGAACTAGAAATAGGCAACGATCAATAGAGTTTAACAAGAAAAGTCGATCATTTTGTTTTACGTATAGGGTTGTTGTTTGTGTCATGATTTTTAAAATAGATTGCATTGCGATCAAAATAATTGGCAGGAAACTCCTCTGGTGAGATGTCTATAGAAGAACGAAGAGAATTATTATTTACACGATGATGAAAGACAATATTAGTTCTATTTCCAGGTTTCTTTACCATAAACATGGTGCTCTTTCCTCCAACTCAACGAAGCGTTAAACACGCTCATCGCTCGATCTTCATCAAAAGTTGCTCCGAACTGTCCATGGCGGATGAACATCATTGTGTACTCATCAATTTCATTGAAACGTTGGAGATCACGTGGATCATACAATTGACCTTCATCAATTTGTTCTAGTTGAGAGAGAGAGAGAGAAAGCACCGAACATGTCTATATTAATGAAAAATGAAGCGATCTACTTTCGAAATGATTATTTACTGATTCTCGGAATCGATTAACCTTTAAATAGATACAAAGATTAATTGATATAAACGAGATGAAACATTTGATTTTTACTGATATCAACTGTTGAAATGTGGGAATCGATGACGCCATATGCAAAGTAAAATGTAAAAAATAACAGTGAGATGTGTTATACTAAAAACAAGATAAGACATACGATAAAAATTTATCGTTTTTACAATTTACAAAAAACAAGGCTTGTTTTGCGGATAATCTGAAATAATAAGATAGATAAATATGCTTTTCTTTTCAATTATATCGAACATCCGTTGCGCAAATCTCCTCTGGCTCTTCACAATATTGGTTTTACACTCGAATAAAGATCTTTTTTTCTTCGAGAGCGTTAATGATATTCAGCGTTTCTCTTTTCATAACAAACAGTGTAACAGCAGTCGAAATCATTAGAATTTTGCGAACGATAAAGAAAATGGGAGTTCACACGTTCGAATAGAAATGGATAGAACAGATCTTCTTTGCATTTTAGGTTAATGGAGTCGAGCAGATTAGCATTCATCTTCGTCGGCGTAGTGATCAGTGAGTATGCAAACTTCGCACTCTCATGGGAAATCTCCAGCATTCCAATGCTCTACAGATTGTTCCAATAGTGTATCCGAAAAGAAGCTCGAAATTGATACTTATCTCGGTTTTAATCAGATTTAACCAAGAAAAAAGCGGAATAAAACTTATTCACGGTGAAGGTTGATGAATACAGCGAAACGATTATATATCTCTTACAGAAAACTTACTCGGAAGAAGTAATACTATATTCTCAAAAGCTTCTTCCCATTTCTTAACGTAATTGAATCTTGCGCATCACAGCAAATTATAAGTATAAATAAGAATTCCTATTTATTATTCATTTTGACCTAACTCATCATATATCTAAAACGCAAAAAAATCAGGTCATTTATCGCCGAATCAAACGAAACTTTTAAAAAAGCTCGAGTTAAATCAAAATGGTGGAATATGCTAAGGTGTATCATTTGCAGTACCACCCATGTCTTTCGATAATTGATCGAGTGATATATATTGACTTATCGTTTTTTCATCGACAAATTTAACTGAATTCTGTGTTTCAGTTGGTAACCATGTTTTGATCAGTTTCCATGCCGCTAAAATAAATTTTCCACGAATCGGTTCATTTTTACTGTGCAAAAAGTATTTGTCTCACCTTGTAGTATAAACGGTTGTTTATAAACAAGCATATATGCTAAAACCATCACAGATATGTAAGATAGAATATGATTAAAACAAGAGGATATAATTACCGAGTAAGCCAGGATAGTAGTGCATTAAACTATTTACAACAAACTTAATGAGATCGTAATCCTATGTTTGAAATAAATGCGATATTGTTAAAACAGTGTAAGATATGCTATACGAACTAGATGGCTAAGACCTGTTTCTCGTAAATCGAATAGAATAACAATACGTTGACCAGGGTGATTTCGTATTTGTTCTTCGAAGTTATACGTTATGAAACGTTTCACTGCTTCGTTATCTTCTTGTCCTTTGTGGAAGACGCGAATAACATAATGTACTACGCAGAATTTCGGAAGAAAATTACCTAGAACAATACCTTCATATCTCAGACTTACATAATGGTATGTTATTCATATCATGATTCTGAAAATAAATAGCATGTCGATCGAAGTAGTTCGCTGGGAATAGATCAGTCGACATATCTACCAAAGAAATATGTATTTTAAACGAAGTTGAGATGCACTCATACCGTAAACTTTGTTTTGTTTTCGCCATGTCATTGTTTCATGAAAAATACGAAATGCTTTCTGCTCATCGAATGTTTTACCATACTGCAAATGTTGAATGAACATGCGGGCATAATCATCGACATCGTTAAAACGTTTTATGTCACGTGCATCATACTCTTGACCTTCATTGATTTGCTCTAAGCAAACGAACGGTAAATATTGGCGACAACAACTGCAAACGAGAATTCTTACTAGAAAAATGGTTATTTACCGCTTTCCGAAACTCTTGCACCTATACAGAAAATAGTGGAACGTCAGCAATTGTTTCAAAAGTAGCATCCATATAAATTACTGTAGTTAACGTCTGGTATGTGGGTATCGAGGTGGCCATACCGGTCAGCAGGTAAAATGAATGTATGAGCCGAAAAGATAGTGCACGGTAATGGAATGACAGTGAATATAACAACAAGAGATAAGGATGATATATCTTTGTGCATGGCTTGAATGTGTATGGAATTTGTCAGTATGTCAATAGTTTTCTCAATTCAACAAAATGTGCAGTGTATCCTTCGATATTTGACTTGTCTATGAATCTACGAAATTCAACAATGTGAGGTAACGTGAATTTCTCAGTGAACCATCTAGAAAATATATTTTATCGATATCGGAATTGTCTAATGTTATTTCGTGAAAGAAATTCAAACTAACAGGATGATGGTCAAAAGAGGAATCTCGAAGAACTCTGTGACGATTTCTTATGGCGGAGATGTACGCATTAATAGACCATGTTTTCATTTATCTCTTCCTCTCAAAAATTGTGTCATACTGGTATGAAACATACGTTTATACGCTTGTTCGTCAACTAGAGGAAGAGGAGAGGTAATTGAAAGCATATCGAAATGTACCCAAATAAAGGTAGACAGCAGTCACAAAGCGCCTGCAGGAGAGAGCGTAGTAAAATATATAAGAGAAGAAAAACATAGTCTTGTTTTCTAAAGTTGGTATTCTATCGTTGTTTTTACAAATAAAATATATAAACAACATTGCGAGACTATCTATCTGATCATAAGATGCAGTAACAGAAAAAATGAATATGTATATATATATATATGTATATTATATTTTTATACAAAGTTGTCATTGAATCATGTTATTCTGAGATCGTTGAAAATGCTCATATCTGGTTTGCACAGTTGTTGGTTTCAGTAGAGATTCAATTCAAACATAGCCATAACGATCGTGATATTCGCTGTGTGCGTCACGAATTTTCTTTCGTTCACTTTCTAATAGTTTCGCTTGCTCTGGTACCACAACGACTGTGCTAGCATCATTCCCATTCTCGTCCGTCTTCTTTTCCGGTTCATCATCACCGTTGGCACGCGATGCTTCAATAACCCGCTGCGCTGGCCACATCTTCGTTCTAAAATACGATCTCAAATCAGATCTATCTTTAATGAATGCATCTACATACACTTGATCAGGTCCAACAGCTTGGCCTGGTCTCAACGAATTAATTTCCGAAGCAATATGTTCAGCATGAGTACTTTCAATACCAATCAAACGTGCCAGATGTTTAATTTGTTCGACAGGTTCACTATGTATACTCTCGTAACGAAAATCACCTTTAGCCATAGCACGCCAATATTCGTATGCAGTCATGTATGCTTTCAGTCTGGAAAGTATCACACCAAGATCATGTTTCATCCAACCTAAACGTATATACCAGAGAAAGGTATGCTATTTCTATGAATTTCATATCTTTTAAGATACCGATGGTTAAACAATCATCGATGACGTCGCGTAAATCTCGATGAGCTACGAATACCTTGTATCCATGTCCGGAGCGATCGAGACCTTCTGCCCAATCGGAATCGGGTATACGCATAGTACGTACAACCAATGGTCGACCACAAGCTTCAATTAAACGCGTTTCGAGATCATTCTTGGTAATATGATTCAAACGGTAACTATCACCAGGACCAAATGCGGATTCCTCGTGGATGAGCAGTAGTCGCACAGCGTTGAACAACCAAGATGTTCCTTTGAAAGAAAAACGATCCTGCATTCTTAGAGGTAAACAAAGATTTCAAAACGTACCGGAACGTTCGGGTCCAGCGATAATGTAAACCTACGCGTAACAAAAGGAAATCAACGAATTTCGACGGTATTCAAATCGCACGTACTGGGCCAAATCGTTTGGACTGCTTTGAATGTAGCCTCATTGAGAATGACTCTCGGTAGCGTTCGACTAATGAATAAACAAAATTAATTTCAACTCAACTGCAAGAAGAATTTGGTTAAAACCTACTTGCTTGCTTTTCTTCGTCTGTTTGATGTCGATAGTTACACAAAGCATGGCAATACTTTCCTCGAAGGTAGTCGGGACAATCGAACAATTTGGGGTATGTCTCTTCCATTGTCTCAATTGATCGAAAATATGTGCAGTTGATTTTTATTTGCCAGAATGTGTAGAAAGATAAGTGAGTGCAACTGTGTCTGACTGACTGACAAAAACGAAGCCAATCTATTGGTCAAATATTAACGTCGTAGAATATTTTCCATAGATGTCGATCTTTCCTTTCTCCCCATCACCTTCATTCAATTCACAAAATATCGAGTTGGTCTCGTTCTCTTTTATTTCTATTAAAGATTACAAAAGTCGACAGTGTTGAATTTCCTGGATTAAAAAGGAAGAAAAAAATTGTTAGAACATTAGAATTCATCAAAATTATTCCTAAGTTTGTCTTCGCTACAACACATGGCATTAGCAAAAAAAGAACATCATAATTCACACGCGACTGAACTACATACATAAGAATGTAGAAAACAAACAAAAAGAAAGTTATTCAACGAGAATAGAAATGTTTCTCTAGCTGTAAACGACTTCGTCTTAGAGAATAGATTGCTATAGATAGAAAAGTTCACTTGTTGTGTTATACATACTGTTTTGTGAGTGCAAACAAACAAAAAAAAAGATGATCGAATGAAAAGCATGTTTTTATGTTCGTAATGATGACTGTAAATGTCGACGATTAGCAGGCGCTTTATTCGCTTTTTTAACTAGAACACTACTGGTTAATTCTGCCTTCCTCGCTCGATCGTCAAAGGTTTCATTCGTTTCACGAAGATATTCCCGAAGATCTTGAGATGATTTTGCCAACGAGCGAGACTAAGATAGAAAAGAGAAAAAGATTCAAACGAGAAAAGTTGAAACGACTTACTAAATTCATTGCTTCTTGCTTATCATTGATGAAGTGTCTGGTTCGTCGATCTTTTTGTCTAAGGTCATTACCTAATTCGTATCGACGCTTTTGTAAATCAAGTAATTGTCTAAAAACACATAATCGGAAGTAAAAATGCTTGTATCAAACGGTATGTTATACTGTTCGTAGTTCTTTGCTTGTAAAGTCTCATACAGGTGCCGAGTATGACGAAGTTTATCGACTTTGCGACGAAGTTCAGTTTGTCGACGCTCATCAGCCATTGTTTGATCCTATAGACAGGTAGAATTTCGACTCTGATTTTTATATATCGCAGGTCTATTACAGAAAGGTCGTGTAATAACGACGAATATCGTTCGATTTCTTTTTCCGTTTCCGTTCGACGAGCATTTTCTCTTGCCTTTTGAATTTTCAATTCATGATCATAACTGAAAACGCAAATCATTCAGTGAGATCCAGTGAATGATTATATTTACGTACTGTCCGAGTAAAATTTCATATTGTTTCTTTTCAAAAGCGGCCACCTCAGGATCATCTCGTACTGCTGAACGTGCTGCGCGTCGCTCGATGATCTCTTTGACATTCTCCAAGCCATTCCTAGATGGAAAATGCATTTCAACTAAGTATAATCAAAATAGCGACAAAGAATACAAACATATATCGATCGTTGCTATGTTGTTTTGATACAGTATCGGATGTACTTATACGCTGGAGACTTTTGTTCTAGAAGACAAGAATGATTGGTTACATATGTCAATACAATGAACGCACCAAACGGCGAACATCATCAACGAAATGGGCTGAAGTCGAAGCTCGAGGATCGTACTGGTCATCGCGATCACCGTTTTGATAATAAGGTGAAGGCACTGGAGGCGGCCATCGAGCACTTGAAGACTTCAGAATCGAGTTTGAGACGGTAGAACGAGTTGCCGATGTTGGCCTCGGGGGAAGTTCGGCATTCGCTTCATATTCTGGATATCTTATTCCTGTGCTTGAGTAAGAATGTGTTGGGACACTACTAATCGTCGTTGGTTCATGAAGACCTTGAACAAGGGAACTCGATGGATTGAATCGCGTTTCAGAATATGGCCTATCAAAGAACAAAATGTTGTCATGTTAATGAATGTTTAAAAAACAATTATTGATTACCGTCGGTGTATTGAAGTTTCATGCACATGTGTTGGTTCTTAAGAAATCGATTGATGATTAGTGGAGGAGATAAGACATAAAAGAATTCTTACGCGGATCTACTGTTCGCGATCTTGAGGCATGTGCGAGTGTTTCTTCTCGGATAATCTTTTCACGTTCTTCTCGACAGCGTTGCAATTTAGCTGCAAAAGACAACATAATTCGAGTAGAGCTAAATACTCTTCAAACCTAATCGATCGACCTCCATTTGATCTCGTACATTTGATAATGTTGAAAGACGAACTTTCTCGGAGCCAATGTCATCTTGTATATCAGCTAATCGTTTTGGGAGCAATGTCACAGGCTACAAATATAGTTGTATACATCGATAAGGATGCATAACTTCGATTGACTTCTTCATTTTCCTTACCTTTATATTTAGCCGAGAACAAGCTTCAAGTGAACGTGGACTCGTTAGAACATATTTCGAATCAGCATAATCAATATGATCAAAATTATAGAGATCAATTTTCAATTGACCGCGATTCACTATTGAGCTGCTAACAGGTCGTCGACGTTCATAGCGTCTGTACGATGATGATGACGATAGAATTGGCGTTCCAGTTGTTGGACGTTGCAAATTTAAACAACCAGACGTATCGAAAAACCGTGTCGCATCATTTCCACTCATCTCTAAGTTACCCGTATTCTGATCCGTTCTATCCCTTCACTTTTTCAGACAATGGTAGCCATGACATCTTTCGTTAACTAAGCAATGCCTCCGCCATGAGGATATTCTTCCCTCCAATCACCACTAATATAAGAAAGGAGAGTACAATAATCAAAGGAATATTTTTCATTTGGATAAAAGGACATATTTGATAATATTCGATTGCATAATGAAAACATGCAGATTCTATTCCACTATCAGCTGATGTATAAATAACTGTAAACTTGATGACCGCAATTTTCTTTTTATGGTATTTGTGAAACATGATAGCTTGTCGTTGTGTTGACATTGTTTAAGATTACGAGCAAATCAATGAATTTTTCAGTTCTAATTAATATGTCGATGTGACATTATTTTTAATTTTGATATCCTATCTGTGTTCTAGACAAGAATCCCATCGATAAAGTATTATTTATTGATTAACAACGAAGCTCAATGGCCGATAATATCATAGGATTTGTCAAAGAGAAAGGAAGTGCGTTAGTGTCATCCATTCAAGAACATGTCACCAACATGAGTGACACAACAGGAGCGTTGGCAAAACAAAAATTACTCCAGACATTGATTTCGTCGGGTGCTGTTCAGAGTGAACATATTCGACATGCACTTCAGATTGGTATGTGAAACACGTCTTTGCTTTTAGAAAAAGAACACTCTATGTACTTAGGTATTGGATATTTCTTTGACTGTCATTCGAACAGAGCTCATTTGTCCTCGGAATATGTTCAACGAGAGAAGTTTCCGGCAAAAGGTGGTACTGGAACGCCGATTCATTCATTACCTGATTTTGATATCGAAGCGTACGGACTTCCTATATTTTATGAGCTAATGAATATTTACGGCATTGATCCAGCAACATTAAAAAGTCATATCTGTGAGAATGAATTAAAGGAGATTGTTAATCCATCGAATTCTGGTTCACTTCTCTATCTCACATCGGATTCAACATTTCTAATCAAAACCGTTCGAGATTACGACGCTAAATTCATTCAACAGAAGTTTCTAAACGGCTACTTAGACTATGTCAAACGGACACCGGGCACATTCATTGCCAAATTATTCGGTAGTTTTGGTTACATCCCATACATATCCCCGGATCGTGGAATAACGGTTGATTCGTTTACTTTACGATTTGCGATCTTCTCAAATTTCATTCCACCAAAACTTGAAATCCATGAGAAATATGACCTAAAAGGTTCATCCTATGGACGTGACGCAAATGCAACGGAAAAAATGAAATCATCGGCTACATTCAAAGATAATGATTTCCGTGAAATTCATCCACAAGGATTCAAGTTACCTAAAAGTGTTTACTTTCATCTAAGAGAAGTTCTCACACGTGATGTTGACTTCTTAGAAAAGTTAAATATTATGGATTATTCTTTATTACTTGGTAAGTTTGCCGTACAGAATTTCACGATTAACTTCTTTATTTTTCCGTTCAATAGCTGTACATAATATTGATAATCAGGTCAAACCTACACGTGTTGGTCCAGTCGAATCTTTGCTAGGATCGGTTCGTGATACATTCTTGATTGGTATGACACAACAAATCGATCAACATGATACGAAACATAAAGAAGAAAAACCCAAACTAGTATTAAAATTTAAGAAACCAATTGAAACATTAGGTCTTGGTTTTAAAGAAATATCTACATACGATACAGAGAATTCGAAAGAATATGGGTAAGTTGTATTATCAAAGATTTCACAATGAACATCTTCTTCTTTCAGAGGTATTCCAGCAGTGAATGAAAAAGGTGAACGTCTTCTTTTATTCTTCGGTATTATTGATTTATTGCAAACGTAAGTTCTGCCTTTTGCCCTTTGCATCTTTACACTGTCTATCTTTCAATGCTAGATTCGATATTTGCAAAGTGATGCAACGGCAATATCAAACCGTAGAGAATCGTGAGGCGGTCAACGATAGGTCGATCGTTGAAGCTGACTTTTACGCGAAACGATTTAAAGAATTCGTCTTCGAACGTGTTTTCAGACCAGCAGATGATGAGCTTGCCACTCATCCAATCTCAATGAATGTGTTTTCTCAACCCTCACATAGTCAATCAACAGGTCTATCTAGTGAAGCATCTGGAACAGTCGTTCATCCCGAAGTGCACCGACTCTGAAACTTGTTTATTTATTCTGTTGTGCATTTGTTTTTATGATCACATCATGAACCCATGATTTTTGTGTATTTGTCTTATATATTTATTGAATTAAACGAGCAAGAAAAACAATGACACTATCTAACTTTTGTACAAAGACCAAAAGCAGTACGAGTTATACTCATGTGTTAAAAGACATTCAGATGAATAACAACTGTTCGAACATAATAAGGCGCGAAAAGAAAACTTGCACAAATATTCTTTTTCAATTCGAATTTCAAACGTGTATACGAACACAGCTGCTCCGTAGTTTCTTCTTCCTTTTGATATTACGATTAGGACATACATACACAAATGACTGTTGAGAAAAATGAAGGCGTAAATGTGTTGTCACTTATATTCACAACAAGAATTAGAAAAAAATTACAATGATTTTGTTTTTATCAGTTCATTTAAATGAAAACATTGACAGTAATATTGCACGTTAGTCACAATTGTGTCTTTTTACGAGTGAATTGCTATGGATAACACGAAGAATGACATAGCGAGAAAGAAAATAACACATCAAATACTGATTGTAAATCCCTGCTTGTTAGAAAGAGGAATGCAAACAAGACGTAGAGAATCGATTATTTAAATGGATTTGTCGATATTTGATGTCCATGATATTGAAGTGGTGTGGATGGAGATCGAACTAGTGAACGTTTACCAGGCATTTTTGTCAAAGATTTACATAACATGGCAAAATCTGGACGATCATCTGGTACAAACGACCAACATTGGTTGATAATATCCTAATGATCAAGAGAAGATTAGTATTCGTTTCGGCGACTCGAAGGAAAAGAGTATTGGCTTACTTTGGCATTTTTACTAATATGTACACTACTCAATGGTTGTTTCAAGGAATTTCCTGCTCGCCAGATGATGTATTCTGCGAGCTGTTTTGCATAGGGAAATTCTCGAAATAGAAGTTCATACCAAACCGTTCTAAAAGAGCCAAACATTTTTATTTCAATAGATTCGACTGGTTGTTGTTTTTTCTCTCCTACCCAAAAGCGTAAACATCGGTTTGAGGTGTGTGTTGTAAAAGCGTTTGTTCATTTCGTGGATCGAGTTTTCGTATGATTTCGGGTGCTAAATAGCTCAAAAATCCTCGCGGAACGATCACTGCTGGTTGTTCATGGTATCGATAGCATTTACTCAATGGCACTAAACCATAATCTGTTAGAACGACGCGATTATTTTGAACGAAAATATTAGTCGTGCGTAGTGACATGTGATTGATCGACTTTTCATGTAGATAACTCATAGCTTGAGCTATCTGTGCAGCATATTGAACAGCTAAATTGAATGGAATGGAATCATTGCGAATGTGAATCATTTCGAATAATGTTGAACCCCGAATCCAACTGAAAGATGTCAGTGAGAAGAAATTTCGAGGAAAAGAAGACACTTACTTCGAAGCAATAGCAAAATTGGGACTTTCGACTAGAGGAATACATAAATGTTTATCAAATCTTTGCGAGAAAAGAGATACATACTACAAACGCCTGTGTACAAATTCAAATGTTCATGTCGAACTTTCCGTAAGCAGAATATCTATGTAACGGATCATGAATAGATGCGTATTGTCAATAGGAAAGTATAGCGAATTACTTGATTTTTAAATTGTTCCAAGAATTCTACATCGGTAGATTTGGGATTTGGTTTTATCAGTCTTACAGCAAGTTCCCCATGCCAATGTGCTCTGAGTGTAAATTATTTCAATTCCAACTGAAAAATTCTTCATTATTTCTTACTTCATCAATGAACCAGACGATCGGCGAACTTCCTCAATCATTTTAATATTATTAAAACCGATTACCCAATCTTGGATTGAAGTAGGTAACTAATAAACCGTTAGTTATTTAGGATGGTGAAGAAATAAGAAAGAGAACTTACATCCATGCTTCGTTTGTCTGGATCTCCATCGACATCATCATCAATTGAAATTGCTAGTTTTGATTTAAAATCATCTCTAGCAGACTGTTTCGAATCGTTCTATAGAAAACTATGTTTTTCTAATCGATCATCATGATAGAATTAGATTTACTTGTGATAACTGTGAGCAGTATCTATTTGATAGTGTTATCGTTGAATCGGTCAGATTAGTTCCAGTATCAGTTTGAGCTGTTGAACTAAAATAAATTCATGGGAGTAGTACAGAGATTGAGACTATTTGCGATAGATTGATATACTTCGTATCACTATCGGACTGAGATTCCGGGAGTTCTAAAAAGGAACAAATAAAACACGGTCAGCAATAGTGAATATTTTCAAATTTACGTACCTGATGCTGTTTTCGTATTAGTCTCGATGACAACCCAACTATCAGGATCATTTTGAGCTGAAGAAAATGAAGAAATCAGATTTGATTTTGATCAATGTCATACTACACGCAAGCTCAATCGATGAAACCTACTGCAATAGATAGATTCACTGACGTATATCGATGGACTTCCATTTGGTATGACCCCACTGAAATGATAACTAGCTAGCGAAGGATGTGGCGCAGGAGAACCGGGTGCTGATATTGGAGTTGACGGAGTTGGACTGATACTATCCGATGCTAGAATACAAGTACTATTCAGGATATTCACATTGGAGGAAAGGAACATACGAGTGAAATGATATTTCCGCGTCAATGGAGTTGACTTGGCTAAAAGAGAAGACGATTATAGAAACGTTACGAGCTATTCTTTAAATACCGAAAGCATTTTGAATATCAGTATTGTCGATGGCACGGCGAAATTTTCCTTCACTGAAACCACAATTAGTGGGAGCTTGTTGAACGCATTCTTTATGGCATTTGTACCTAGAAAAGAACACAAAGGGACGAATAATGAATTATATAGAGGAACATTTTCAATTAACATAAACACAGCAATCATTTTCCTCGACAAACAAACTGAATCGTGCGTTTTTCTGCAAAGTGTTTGACTATCGTTCTAATTGACATTTGTCAATATCATTTTCGAGCATCTTACTTGCAATGAAGACAAGCCTTTCCTCGAAATAGCTTTCTTCGGCAGACATCACATAATGAAAATTTGAAAACCCGTGTTTTCGCGAACCTAGAAGAATATAATACAACAACAAAAAACTCTCGTTGTCTTTATTCATCTAATGCAATTATTCGCTCAGTTCGCTTCGCAAAAAGAAAATAGAAGAAGAAGAAGAAAAAAGCAATACATGATGACGAACACGTGGACAAATTTTGTTCATAGATATATCTTACTTGCAATTGTTGCATTTGGTACCGAGAAAGAAGATCTTTTTTGTGCATACATTACATGTTGATAATTTCATCAGATTAGTCCATCTGAGAACGAGATAGAAAGAAAGAAAATGTCATGAAAATGTTGTTGAAGATTAGTAGAAGCAATTCTATGTAGAGTTATGTGTACTATAACGATCACCAGGATTAGTAGAATGACAAAGAATAAGAGTGACAAGAAGCGAAAGCGTGAACATGAGCAGAAGATGCAACTAATCTAATTCGTGTAAAAATACGAACTTGTGCTGAATTTTATGTGCCATTCGATGACGAATAACGGGAGACTGTGTGTTGTAAAATGGTGTATCTATTGAAAGATAGTTCATCATTGAAAAGAAACATGAACATTTGAATAATACGATCTACCTGGTGATTTAGGGTCATTTTCTGTATCACTATTATGTGTGGAACCCATCGGCGAACCGGGCATAGTTGGTGAACGTATCGTTGGTGATTTCGGTGTTGCCGTTCCTATTAACATAACAAATGTGAGGACTTCAAGGATACATAGCTGGGGATGATTATATTAGTAAACGCATTAGTTGAGGAGTAGGCATTAACATTCGAGCAATCGAGCAGATAGGAATGTGTGCTAACCCCCTGTGAAAGCAGGTCTACTCCATAAGTGATTCTTGGCAAGTTTCGTGACAAGTTTATTGTCATGATGTTTGCGATTACATGAATTCAATGGCAGGATGTTATTTACGTCAGTTTGTTCAGATTCCGACGCTGTTGCATTTTGATGGATCAATTTTGAAAGTGCTTTCGCGTAATAGTATTTATCGAAGGCTTTTATTGAAAGTTTACGCTTTGCCAGCTGATACGGAAGATTGTATATTTCATTTTCAGTACTACTGTACTCGACATCTATTAGAAGGAAAAGTGATTTTCTTCAAATGATCATCGAATATAATCTATCTAAACAGATGTTTTGCGCTCCCGCACGCGATCTTATTATTCACATATTCTGGATATTCAAGACATCTGCTGAATGCGAGGGCGGTCTCGCTACCACGCTTTTGAACCAAACATGCATCTCCGTCAAGCTAAGTTACAGTTATGCATAAATAATATTAAATAGTTCACATGGAATTCCAAACTAATTTCGGAGGACGATTCTTTTAACTTGTTGATATTAGTTTATGCTTACCGGATTGCAATCGGTTATCCGTATCTGAACCATACGAGCTCCGACGAGATGTTGAACTATCGTCCGGTAATTGTAAATCCATAGTGCGTGACGGATTCACACTACTTAGAAAATAGAATTCACCTTTTATAAATCATTGACTCAAACGTACTTGGCAAATATCGAAGGATCAACTGAGCTTTTTTTGCTGGGATGTTCACATTTTCTTTTTCCATTGACGGATAAATGTGTCGAACGTGTAGGTGGTGGTGGTGTCGGTGTCGCTAGAAGATCAACAAAGGCTTTTTTCAGAGTTCATTGACGTAAACAGTATCTTACGATAGTGTCGTCTTGGATTGTTTGTTGTTGCTGTTGTTGTCATTGGTGTGCTTGTATTTGTGACAGCTCCAAATTCGGTTGATAGAGACGCAGACACCGACGACGATCTCTCAGAATCCGTACTGAGTGGTACTGAAAGTACTAATTAACACTCGAATAACGTCACATTACCGTTCAGTCATATATTTCAATATACCTGTATCTGACAAACGATGCTGACGCGCGGCGTAAGGTGTCATCACTGGTGCTGATGGTGTTTCTATATGCCAATAGAAACGTCCATGATCGTTGGTACCACCATGAAGAAAGTAATCTATTACGAATACAAGAGACATAAGTATGACAAATTAATTCTGCTTGATAAGACATACCAAGACAATCTTTCAGCGCATTGAATGCATTGCGAAAGTCTTTACGTTCAATTTCAGTTGTTCCAGCGTCATATAAAAGCTTTTCGCGTACGGCCGCTTTTCCATTCAAAAGATCATCAAATGTCATGCGCTGTACAATATACTAAAATCAAAAGCAAGCATACAACGACGTCTGAAGTAGATCTAATGAATTGTACTTCAATGGATTTTTTGTTTATATTGACAACAGAGAGGAATCGATCGAGTTTGGGATAATCACTATGAAATCCGCCATTTTGTCCGGCCGGATTTTGCATTTGTACTAACATGAGTTGGTGAGCAAAAAAGCCGATAACACGACTCTAGATAAAAAGAAAATAGAACAAGATCGTTTTCTGTGATATTCTGGACTGAAGTAACCTACTTCATTATTTCGTATCAATTCGTATTTGAGCGACAGATCCGACATGGTTTCACTGTTAAATTTATTTAACTGATCGATAGCGTGAGTCAGAGCATCGTCGAGATAGCGTAAATTCTGTGACACTGTTCGATCATATGGTATTGATGTAACTGGAGTTATCGGTACGAGAGGTTTATCATCGCCATTCTCATTTCCAGGCACCTCATCTGAACTCATGATTCAATCTAGAGAAAGAGCACAAAATCAAAATTATTTCATAGAGTTTTCTAGATAATTTTCCTACTTAATATAGGAACAAAATTGAAAAGAAATCGTGACAATGCGCGAGTTGCAATGACGAGAGTAACAGATGTAAACAGAACAGAATAATCAACAACATCAAAATGATTGGTCGGAAAAGACACTAACCGAAAGCTTCCAGATTAACATCATGGAGTGGCGTACCCTATAAAGTACTATTCTCTCCCTGGAGTCCTTGATTAGCGTGCCCTAGATTCATACTGTTGACCTACTATTAATTGAGACTATATTAATAAATCCGTTGTTATTCTTTCGAACGTAATTCATAAGAATCATTAATCTATTCTTGTTACAATCACCTAATCAGTATTTATTGACTCAGAAGTTCATCGACTGTTTTTACTGAATAATTATGAAACTGCTTTCAGTTAGAGCAAGTATCACAATGATTATACACAATGTTCGAATTGCTAGACAACTGGCGCTTTTCGATAATCAATATCTCGACTATGTCACAAAAATCAACGCTGTTCTTATGGTCTAATACACAAATAAAATTATCCCGTATAATTACATCAGAAATCTCAGCACCGAAAGGTTTTGATCATAAACGACAAGCTTATAACCATGTGCGTCATTTGTTTGTTAAATACAATGATTTATTAAAAAGACTAGACGAAGTATACGTGACAATATTACATCCGCAAAAGCGTTTGATTCTAAAAATTCTACTCGATGGTCTAGTTGGACGATTGATTGAATTGAAACAGGAAATGATGAAGTTCGATGGATGTGAATACACCTATTTTGAAGATATTGCACTTAATCATAATAAAACACTGGTATAGATACTTAGAGAGAAGATTTACTGTCCACATCATTTTCTAGGATGATTTGTGCATTGAAATCCCACGTTATTTCGCACAGGATCGTTTTCAAGCCATTGAACAACGAAACCAAATGATCAAACTAATCCTCGATCGTTTGGAACAATCGAAGAAGGATTATCTTCCAAGAAACTCTTTATTAATAGCACTAAAGTCAGATCAGATTGATACAATCACATTAGCTCATGCTGTACGTGTTATACAAGCTCATGAACGTGCTCGGCAAGGACGTGTGCACGCACACTTCATGCGACAAATGAAAAAGGACGTGAAAACAGTTGAAACGAAGGCATTCAATGATAATAATCTCAGTGACAGTTGTTTAATTATTCAAACTATATGGAGACAGAAAAATGCAGAAAAAAGATTTCATCAGAGAAAACTTGAACATGTCAAACTGTTGGACATGGTGAGGGAGAACGAGAGTACACATCGGTTTCGTGTTTGAATTGATCAAAAGTTCTCTATGTAGGTTTTACCTGGAAGAAATCCCTCGAGCGATAATCGTACGACTGACTGGGATCAAACCAGACGAAATATTCAGATAGAATATCAACAAGAATTAGACGAAGCACCAGATCATATCAAACTGAAACTGAGCCAATATGAAGAAACAGAAATGAAACTACGGTTAGAACATATCCTTATTCAATGGTTACTTGAATCACGACAACTCTATGGACAATTCCCGATCTATCCATCTGGAGATATCAACGGATCTGCGACGCTATTCAAAAACCTAACTATGACGGAAGTTCAAGAATTCGTGACTAAAGTTGGCTAGAGGAAATCACTTCTTTTTCGATTTGTTCTTTTTTTCATTTGTATCTTGTGACAGCAAGCACAAGCATTGAAAAACAAGAAATCCAAGCGAAAGGGGAACAAAAAACAGCTGAAAAAAAACAACAAGAAACCAATTAAACAAGTATTTCAATATTCACAGTCTCAGTCTGATCTCTTTCGTTCTCAATCTAGAAAACACAATTGAATACGTTAGAACCCTCAAAATTCGTTCCGATGATAAATAATCAATTAGGTGTTTACAAAGATCTTTTCTATGAACGAGATGAGTCTTACAATAGTGAACAACGGTACGATCGATTGTTATTAATGGATGAGTTTCGACCGGCAGTAGAAGAAGAACTACGGCATGATGTCGATAATATTCTTCGCAATGAATTAGTCTATCTGAAATTAGCTATTGATAATACTGAAGATAAGCCAATGAAGAAATCAAAGAAGAAGAAGAAGAAGAAAAAAAGGCAAAGAAAGAAGAAAGGGAAAGATTTAGTTTCAAACCGGTAACGAAAGCACTGATTTAAATCAATTTGTTATAAAGAAACTTCTTAACGACTAATAGAACACTCGATTCAATCTTCGAAGAACTTGTGGAAACGAAGATCATTCTACCAACTGAGCTCGTTCGTCAACATGATTTTATCGGCGATTATCAATACTCAGCGGAAACTATACGTTTTAACCAAAAAGAACCGATGCCATCGTTACTCGACTGTCAGCAACTAGTTAATTTACAAATCGTTTTTCCACTTTGTAACAATATGAACGTGATTTTTTCCGCTCAACTTATACATTCTACCCAGATAGGCTCGCAGGAAGTGCATTTGAATCTCGCACCATACAAAGCTATACTTCTGGCTGGACCACATGGCAGCGGAAAGGAATTATTAGTGCATATTGCATGCAACGAATTAGGTGGTCTACTACTCGATCTTTCACCTGCTAATCTGATGAAATCCTTTAATACATGTACGGAAACGAAGCCTTAGGAGAATTTCAGTCTGACTTGCTTGTTCGATACGCAGTCTGGTGAAATTCATTTTTCTTGCAGCAAGAAACTGTATTATAGTCTCATTTATTTTTAGCTGATGGTTTAAAAATACTCTTCGCAATGATTAAACGAGTCTGCTCTGCTGTCCTTGTTTGAAAATCCAACTTTAATTTCTTTTTGGTGATAGTTGGTATTAACAATGTCTCCAATCCTTTGTATGATTCGCGACACCGAACTACTTTTTTCAAAAAAGCTTACACAACAGGAAAAACAGTACGAACCAAAACGATTCAAACGACTCATACAGCGATTTATCAAACGAATCAAACCTGGCGAGCGAATCATGTTCATTGGTCTCTCATCACAGCCATATCGTGCTCGAATAAAACCTCTTTTTCAAATCTATCAAAATATTGTTCTCTTTCCGAAACCTAACTATGGTTCTCGGCGTAGTAAGAAGATCGTTATCTATCCCATCCAAATCATTTTCTTGTTTTATAGGAATTTGTTATGAAATTTTAGTTGAACGAAATCATATGAATATCACTGATGTAGAGCTCAGTATCTTGGCGTCGATTTCAAAAGGTTATACAGCTGGACAACTTCTCGAAGCGATCTACAAAGTGCTCAAAATGAAACAGAAAACTAAATATGTGAATAACGATTGTACAGCAAAGGATTTTATTCCGATACTTGGCTTGAACACGCCAGTTTTTATTGATGAAGAAAATAAAATAAAAGTAAAACAATGAAATGAATTACTTCGATAGTTCGTGTACGAAATCTTATCCTATAGAATTGGTATGCTAAAACACCCAATGGTGTTAAACGGTTGAAAGAGATGGCTCAAACACCGACGAAAACAAAAAAATCTTCATTAAAAAAATGAACTCACATCTCAGCTCGTTGTAAAACAAGTATTTCTGCTTATTCCTCACGTACATTTGTGTTTGCATATACATACATATACAAGAAAAAGAAGGCGAGATTATTTTAATGAAGACTAGAAATCGGCAAATAAATCAAGGTCTTTATCCGATGCGAATGGTACCGAGCGCCAATCTTCTTTGTATTCATCGAAACAAGACGTGTCACCTGGATGTTCTAGAGGAGGCACTATAGGCGGTTTGAGTTTTCGTGCATATACATCGTCCCATTTGATGGAAGAAAATATTGCTTGTTCTTTGACTTCGCGTGAACCATTCTTACCAGCACCAAGACGTTTGTCAGCATTTTGTATTAATAACTTCTTAATGAAGGATTTTGTTACATCGTCGATAGTACGCGGCCATGAGATTCGACCAGCCAAGACACGACTGGGAATTTCGATTTCATTTTGATTCGGATTAAATGGTGTATCTAAAAGTGAGACCAGATAGAATTCGAAAACAAAGATGTCGTTTCGTTACTCACAGCCAGTGAGCATTTCGAATAGAAGAATACCTAAACTCCACCAGTCCGTACTCTTGTGATGTCCAGTGCCTTTGAATAATTCCGGACTGAGATAATCTGGTGTACCACATGTTGTGAAGGTTTTATTTAAGATCTTCTTTGCGAATCCTATGTGACAAAAATAGATCACTCCTACAAGAGCGCCTCTTTCTCTTCACTCACCAAAATCGACAAGTTTAACATGACCTTCTGCATCGAGAAGAATGTTTTCCGGCTTCAAATCACCTAAATGATAAAACCATGCTGGTCGTTTCCTTGCAAAACGCAAGCTACTGAACATACGATAGACGATTTGTAGTGAATGTAAATATTCAAATGCCAACGTGATTTCACTAATGTAAAACAATGATGATTTCAAATCGAATGTACCTCTCTTTCTCATGTATGTAAACAATTCACCGCCAGGTACATAGTCAAGTAGCATGTATAGAAATTGATCCGAATGATGTGTCCAATGTAAACAGATGATAAACGGATGATTGATACCTGATAAAATCTCTTTTTCGCTTTTGACATGTTCGACCTAGCAGACATCATTTTTTTTTTATTCATACGACAAAATTCGTTCTTTTTTCTCTTACTTGACGAGATTGAACGACATGAGTAATTGAAAATATTTTCAATGCATAATATACGGAAGATTCACGATCTTGAGCAACTAAAACTCGTCCATAGGAACCGGTTCCTACCTAAAAATAAGGCAATATTAGCTATTCGCTTCTAGAAAATAGATGAATTTCTCCCGAGACACGTTCTCAATGGGTCTAACTTGTCTACTACAGTTTAACTCAGGTATTCTTTCAGAGAAGTCAGAATTTGAAAGAGAAAACCATGTACATCCGTTTTAATTTTGCTTAGTAGCTTTTCGCAATTAGTTTGACAACACCCATTACTCATAATTACGGACCGAAATTTTCCCTAATCATTCAAAGAGGATTGACGTTGATAAAAATAAGTTTTCTGTCTTCCCACGCTGTATCTTTCAAGCTCGCAGGCAATTCACACCAGGTAAACATAGATTTTAACTAATGAAAACAGGTGATTACTGTTTGACAAGAGGTAATCGAATAAAATAAACCTAATTTTCTTATAGTTCGTCGATTAACAATGGAAATCTAATCCTCCGACTTCCCGACTGAACAGTTCTTCAAAACTTCATTACCGATGAAGTAGAGTCTGTTTCCAGCAGACGAGTTCTGTTCATCTCACTCAATTATTCTCCCAAGAGAATAGATGGAAACGATATTTGATGTTTGTGTTGAAATGTACTTACTGTTTTAAGAATTTCCAGACGATCAAGTGCTTTCTGACGTTCTTCACGCTCTGCTAAAGTAATGTTACTGAACTTGTTTGCTATTAAAGTCGTATCGTTTTCATTGGCTATTGAAGTGTTCAATGCTGGTGAATCTGGTGCATCACTCGATGTACTTGAGGAAATAACATGCCGTGGAGATTTGTTTGTCATTTTTCGGCGAAATCTGAACTAAATAAAAACAAATATAAACAATAATTACCAGACAACGAATGCATTTTCTTAAACTAATTGCTTTATATAAACACTATTTTCCATGCATGTTGTTTTTTCTTCTACTCATCTCAGGAAATTATAGAATTTACTTTCACATATATGACGGTAACGGCAGTAACAGCTATGGATTCGAAGTTTCCTTTCCTCTTTCTCCGGCGCACACCGTCATCACCGCCAGTGCTGTCTAGTGAGGAAAATTTGTGCCGAAGGTGAGACAGCTTGTCACTATTCTGTTTGAATGCAAGTGTTAAAAAAAGAAAACTGAACGTTCGTTGCAGAAGCATGGCACGAGATATGATAAGGATCACAACAAACGACAGATGATGCTGTAAAAGAAAACCAAGAAGACTAGATAGGAAAATAGAGACAAACCGGTACGGCAAAGAAAATGCCATCATTGGAAGGCAAATTAAAATTTTGATTCTACAGAAAGAATATTTTGTTACTCAACGACTGAAATTCATGCATTTAGTTTAAGAAAACAAAAACGATTCTTTGATGTATTCTCATAATATATTGATTATATGGCAAGCTCGATATGTTTACTGATCGTAAACAGAAAATGAATGACCTTTGAAAGTCGACATCATTTTCATGCTAACACCTAAAGATCAAACGATCTTGTTTTCCTTGAAATGGTATTTCTCGGTGCTACTATCGAGTTTTCATCTGGATTTTTATAGTTTGACTGAAACCGAATGAGAAGTAGTGGGCAATGAAGTCGATGCTTTTTTACAAAATAAAAAAGAATACCATAAATGAATTTCCGCTTCGCTGATCTCGAACAGAGTCCGTCTTACTTTAATAACTTTTAAAAAAGTCAAGCAAAATTCAAGTAGCATACAACAATTATGAAATACCTTATTGTATATGCTCATTTTGTCAGTGAAGACGAGATGTGCTGTAGTGCCGACTAGTTTTTGCTTAGTACGATCTATTGTGTTTAGCGTTCCTATCGCGTTTGATTCGCGGAGAATCGGAAAGTACCGAAGAGAAAGTGCTATATCGATTAATTGACAGAAAGAAAAAAGCCTGATAAAAAATGCCAAACTGTCGGAATCGACTTGGTCCTAAGCACCTAACGTGAATTTATCTTTCTTGATCTATTAAGACAATAATAGAATTAATGGGATACACATCATTTGATTTTTGTTGTCATTTTGTCCTTCGAGAGAAATAAAACAGAGTTTATCAGCGATTTCCATCGAGGAAAAACTAAAGCGAGAATCATCTGTTTTCTTTAGATGCATGATATAAATCATTCAAGATGATATTTTCCTTCGGCAATGAAGACAAACACTTACGTACTGGAAAGTGATTCAACATATTTAATAACGGGCTGATATTTTCAATAAGAAAATAAATATTATTATGATTATATATAATATTCTCTCGAAACACGTCATTATAATGATTGTATATGCACTTTTTCTATTCAACTTGCGAAGTCTGAGTCAGACATTTCATTTTCCTATTCCCTACTATTCGCAAATTAATTCCGAAAGGTTAAAAAGTTTGGTTTGTTGACAAGAGAAATTTATTTCAATGGTATTCGCTTGAATAAGCTATTCTTATTTGTCGATGTCGAACGCACATGACTATCGTCATTGATTTCGATCATATGCAAACGCAAACGCTGATTTGTTCTAGTCCTTTACAGGAAAATTTCATCATTTTCCATCTCCGTTACGAGTTTTGTTTTGCATGATAATTTCCGTCATGACATTTTTCATTTTCATCAGACTACTGCGAAGTACAGTTAATCCTAATCGGCTTAGCAAATGCAATTGAAAAAATTATAAAAGAAATATTTAGTTCGTATGTTTGACTCTCAGAGATTTTTTTCACTGAATTGATTATCCTGCAAAAAAAAACAAGGTCAAATCATCATGCTACATGAATTTGCATTTGACCAACTATTTAGACGGCAATTTCCTTCCGTGGAAAAATATATCTCACCCAAAATGGCTATACCAGTCGTTTATCTGCACACAAGTCATTCTTTCTCATACTTTAAGATAATAAGACATCGAAAAAGTACGGTAAAAGTCTATTTAAAGAAGAGTTTTGTGGGGTTTTTATCATTTTGCGAACGTGTAATCTACATAGAGGAGTGATATTGACATAGGAAAGATAATTTCGACATGAGTCGATGGTGGCTAGCAAAAATAACTTCGTTTTTTGTCTGTTTGATAGAAACGCACGGTAATGGTGAATGATCGTTGTGTTTTGCATGACGATACTCTCAACAAACGAGATGTATTCATTGAATTATCAACTGATTCGCGGTCAGATAAACTCATCGACACGAATCAATTCCGTCCATCAGATCTCAATGTTAAATCGTTACCATTACCATCAAATATAATTCATCCAAGTGATTCGATTGCTAAGAAAGACAACAGTGTACAACTGTATAAGACAGTGTTCGTTGCTCGTTGTCCATTCGTCGTCAAAGATGAATATACGTGTGATGAAGGTGACGAGTTCGAGTTAATCAGTCAAACCAGTACTGACGCTTATCATGTTCGTCACTTGCGTACAAATACGAAATGTACAATCGATCAGAAACATTTACTCCTCGATCGTGAAACTCCACTACGCTTGGGTAGTGACGATCGCGGTGTTATTCAGCGATGTTTACTTCAACACAATAAACCAGGTACATATCTGATTCGTCGAAGTCGAAATGAATTGGATTCGTTTGTATTAAGCATTTCTCAAATATCCAGTCAAACGAATGCCGAAGATTGGCATTACTTAATTTGTATCCATCCGAAAACTCGTTGTTTTTACTTTGTACAGGAATCAAAGTTAAATCAAATGTTTTTCCCAACGTTCCAAAAACTTGTACAAAACGAAAAAGTCCGAGAAGTTATTCCATTGACACATGCTATACCGCACCGTATCGAATTTGAAGAAGATCTCTGGCATATTCCGCATCGTCATTTAACAATCCAATACCATATAGGTAATGGTGAATTCGGAGAAGTTTGGCGTGCACTTTGGAAAAACGGAAATCGATCAATACCTGTCGCAGTGAAAAAATTACATAAACGACGACAAGATATCTCAAGCTTAAAGAGTTATAATCAAGAGATAGAAGCAATGAAAACCTTACGAAATAATTATATTGTATCTCTCTTCGGTGTGGCACATGATCTTCAAACAAACGAAATCTTACTCGTAACAGAACTAATGGGAAACGGAGATTTAAAAAATTGGTTAGAAGATAGTATCGACGTCCCAGAAGAGAAACTTGTCATCTCGTTCGCATATGATATCTGTCGTGGAATGACATTTCTTGAACAGCAGTTACGTGTACATCGAGATTTAGCTTGCCGAAATATTTTATTAGGCAACGAAGGTCGAACGGTGAAGATTGCTGATTTTGGTTTATCAACGCGTATTAGTAATGACAATTCGATTCAAAAAAACGAAATTTATTATCAACGATTGCCTATACGATGGACGGCACCTGAAGTTCTTGCCGATCAAAAAGTTTATTCAATTAAATCCGACGTTTGGTCATTCGGAATCGTTTTAATTGAAATTTGGCTAAAAGGTGCTGATCCTTATCCTTATGAGAAAGATTTTTCATCGATTCGTGCACTCGTTCGGGGTGGATATGTCCATAGTAAACCAGCGAAATGCTCGAATCAATTTTACAACCGTTTTATCCTTCCATGTTTATCTTTCGATCCGAAACAACGACCAAACTTCAAAGCATTGGTCGAGTTGTTAAGACAATGGCATCGAGAGAAGGAGTCATATGAACTTTTAAATAGTTCGTATGTTGAATTTTGTTCGTAGTTGACAAAATTGAATAAAATACTAATAAACGAAAACATCTCTTTATTTCCAATCTTTCCTCCGTGCAAATTACTCTGGTCACTTTGACGGTAACCATACATACAGATTTTCCATGTTACAATACTGTCCTTTCGGTGAAAGTAAGAAAATACGTCAGTTGTCATTTACAGAAGTATTTTTTGCTTCCGTTTGCATGATGCGGGATATTTTTTCCTCGCTTTCACATTGTTGTTATGCTCCAGGTATTCATTTTTTCTTGTCATCAATTCATAATCATCTATAGATAGAGAACACAAAAGGCATATGTCAAAATGTGCTATAGAGCTTATTCATATCGAAAAAAAAATGATTTGAAAAACATTTCGAGGTATAGATGAAATACTAACGTGTCTTATAACGAAGCACTTGAGAGGTGTTATTGACTACTTTATCAAAAACAGTAAGTATTCATGCATATGGTTGAAGAGAACTTGCGACCTTTTCCCCACTTTTTGTCTCTTATGTCTATACTACAATTACTAGTATTTCCATGCGAGAGAAAATTACTAGTGTAAGATTAATTGGACTTATTTTCGAAATTCGATTCATGATTATCATATAAGCAATGACGAGGAGACTTGAATTACTAGACCATTAAATAGATATAGATGAGACTCGTTTGTTTGCGTCTCCCACGGTCCGTATCAGTTTCCGTTCAAATGGGATACTACCTAATGCTATTAATATAAAATGACTAAGTACATCGATTTCTGCTCGTACTCTCGAACAGAAAGATGACGACAATAACAACAGCATCTATGATATGTAAAGTTAGTTACAGAAACGCAAGAAGAGCGAGAAAAATCTATATGTTCAAGGAAGAAGAAGATGAAGAAGAAGAAGAAGAAGGCGAGGAAGATCTAGAAAAGTAGAAAATAGCAATCTGGTGCTTTGAGAGAGATCAGACCATTTAACTACATAACCAAGATAACATATTCTTTGTTTTTTCTTTCTTGAGAACTCAAATACACCGTGTCTTTTTGCTTAAGCAATCCTTGACAAGTCATTATTTGTCGCTCACAAAATCAAAACAGCCAGCAGCTGCAAGACTAACGTTCAATTGCTAGTTGCAATTCAACGGAAATGTTTTCGAATCAGAGCACACCATTCTTATCACCGACTATGTACGATGGTCAATATCTGTATCCGTCGTATAGTTGTGATCAATTACTTGCTCCACCATCGTATTACACACATTGTAAGTCGGAACCCAATGTGGCTTGTCACAACAACCAGGTATGTAACAAGGTTCCTTGTAGGAAGACTGACAATTAGAAGACAGCGTGTCGAGGGTTGTTTTCGTTTTGGTACAGTATATGATGCTGAATACTGTTGAACAGCTTGAACATCATTCATTTTTGTCGAATTCACTTAATCTCATCGGAAATTAAAGAAGAAGGCGGATACAAAAGGAAGGTGTTAGTCAAAGAAAGAAGAGATTTGTTAAGGAAATACTACACTACTTCGATGAACACGCATTTCTATATATTTGAACCTTAGCTTTTCCATTATTCACATATGTCTATTAAAAGAATCTTAGGCTCGCCTAACCTGTGTATCAAAATAGAAAATCAATCGAAACAAAATTATTAAATCGAACACTCTTGTCGAGTCGGTAACTCGTTTTGATGAATACTAGATCAATATATACTCAATCAATTCCAACGTGCATATTTTATATTCTTATTACATTAATTTTGATGACGTTTTAGGTTTTCTTTGTATGTTGAGTATTCGTTGCTCGGTCACAGCTATACTTAGTTAACTATGTCCTTTTTTTCATTCTATTCTCTCCTTCCTGCAAATCTAATTGATAACGATAGCATTCGAATAAAAAATTAGGGCAAACGGAAAATCTAGTTCATCCATGTCATCGTTCATCATATCGTGTAACTGATTTTATTAATAGTTCTTTTCTTTTCCGAATACTTTTTTTCACCGAGATGGAAAAGAAATCTAACGCACCAGATGAATACATATATAAAAAAAGGGGAAATATGATGGATTGCAGAAAATAAACTGTCAGATGACAAATGGAGTCGACTGTTCGAGGAACTATATCTTGCTTTTTATCACAGAGTATTTGCATAACTACTGAATAGATAAAACCCAGCAGTATGATTGTGAGATTTTTAATTAAAACAAGAAAGAAAAATATTGCCGTGGAATTTTTATATCGTATGGAGAATACGGCGTCAGATCGTTAATTTGCATAGGCAATCATATGTATATATGTGCAGAGAATCAAGAAAAAACAACAATATCTCTTTATGCTCATCGTTCTGCGGACATGCTCATAATTGGATTGTTGTAAATCGGAAGAAAAGAAACAGCTTCATCCATCCGGTCTAAGAAACTGTAAGTTAGGATCTAGACGTGCGTATATGACAATTTCGATTTATATTGTCAACAATTGATGGCTTTCTTCTTTTATATTGTATTGTCAACTCGAGAACATCTCGTTATAGCAACTGTAAAACACAATCTAAAAGTGTACATCCACTTATGCACGGATGACAACATGTTTTTAATTGTTCTCTTGCAGTGTTTGACTAATTTATCAAACAGAGAAAGCCGAAAAAATGTTTCATAATGTTAGGTCGATATGAACGAAGAAACCATCAAGATTATATGTTTTCTCTCAATGAGCAGTTGAAACAGAACTACGCTCGCCTACATTGAGTTTGTTTTATAAGAACGCGTTCATCAATTGACGCTTTCACACACTAATAACTATCATTTAAACGAAAGTGATGTGAAACATGAGAGAGAAGGAATTATCTAACCAGAAATGAGGGGAAAAGAAGGAAGAACGAAGGAGAGAAAACAGAAAAAATGATTAGAGCTATTTTTCTAGGCTTCTCATCCTTGTTCTTCTCCTTTCTACGCCATGAACTTTCTCCGATTCTTCACCAGTTATAACAATCGGAGAACAGTCATGCTGTGAAACAATATATTTATATGAAACTAAACACAGCAATTGTAAAATTAACCACATAGCTAGATTCGCAATCTCAGTTTCGTCTATAATCATTTGAACAATTATTGTACGTAATTTACTCGCTTATCCTATTCCTGCCGTTTCCTAAAAGCATAGAAATGGATACGCGACGATTGTCTGTTTTCGCCAATTTTGTTGGTTATTCAGATCGTATGGGAGATCTCGATCAAATTAGTGTAAGTATACAATCAATTTACAAAAAGGAAAAAACGTGATTATGCATAAATCAATAGAAGATATCGGATGCATGCGTAATCTTTTCTCAAAATCAATTTAACATTTCCGTGTGGGTATGGCGTAAAAAGAGAAGAAAGAAAAACTATTAAGTCTGTTAGAGAATTTATCTCAGTGACGTTAAATTTAGAATGTCTATTCTTAAAGTGTATAGAATCAGATCGTTCGTGTTGGATAAACCGAAGCAGTTATTTTAAGAAATTAAATGCAAATAATTAAGGTCGTCAAAGGAAAATAGGTTTTACTTATTCAGACTGAAATATTAATAACTTTAATGAGATGGTTAAAGCGTATTCGTGATAATCGTTGTAACTCGCTACTTTCATGAATATATACGTCTTTGAAAAGATTCTCAGGGAACTCCATTGTTACGCAGGCTCATTTGACGTTTTTTTTTCTCTTTCACTGTTAGTCATTTTGTTCTCGAGCGTCATTAGAAAAAATTTTTAACATAATGAGCAGATTATACGATAGCAAAAAATGCATACATGAGAAGCGAGGAGGATTTGTAGTCATTAGACTTTGTTAAAAAATAAGTTCGCATGTCAGAGCAAGGTAAAAGATCAGTCGATTATATTATTCCTTTGATACTATTTTCCGAATCTCGCTCAGCTTCCTGTGCTTGGCTCGTGAGTATCGCGGAAATCTACACGAAAATGAATGGCAAGGGGTATATATTAAAGTTTTGTCAGTTTAAAACTTTTCTTCAGGTGTGCTATATAGTTGAGATGAAATAGGAAGACATGTACTGGTTTGTTGTAAGATGACAGTTCTTTTGACGAAGATTTATTCCCCCCTGAGACATAGGATTAAAGCCATTTCGAATGATATGTTATTTATAGGAAAGAAAGTTATGCTTTCACATATGAATACTCATAATTATTTAGACTGAACAGCGACGTCTTTCCGACGGTCCTCAGCCACTATCATTACGTCGTCCGTATCCCTACAATTATTATCATCACCCAAGTGAATTCGGTGGCAGTGATACGTGCATGTTAAAACGAAAAAATTCGTCATTGAACATGCTTTTGGACTCCACAAGTTCAATGATGCGAACAGCGTCAACAACCTTTCAATGCTTAATTGGTTCAGCTCGCCGTGCTTCATACTGTGGCCAGCCAGATCCAAGTGTACAACTCGCTCCAAACGGCACAAGTGGCTCACTCTATCTACGATCAACAACAGCAAATTCAAACGAATCATCCTTGTCAAATGCCTCCTTCGATGATCAACGACGAGTTGTCACTATTTATGACGGTCGTATTCCCAGTACGCCCACCGCACCGACTATACCGTTTGAACTATTAACACCCCTTGAGGCAATAACGAAAGCCATAGATGATCCTGTGGAATCCTTCGTGCAAATCGTGCTCGAAACTCCCGATGATAAGCCACCCATCATGCCACCTGTTCATAATTCGTTACATCGTACTGGATCACCGTCACGACGTCGACATCGAAGCAGTTCGCCAAATCTGAAGCCCACTAATGAACGTCAAACAAATCACTTAGAAAATCTTAATTTACCGAAACTAACACAACATCAATCAATGCCGAATACGGATTATTTCAACTCGACTCGAGTACATTCCCAAGCGCCTGATACTATTATTCCGATGGATTTTTCTTTTCTTGAGCCGGTGCTACGAGGTGAAAGTGCTGCTCCTCCATCTCGCAATCATTCTCTATCGAAACCCAATTCACGTCAAAATTCTCTTCAGAACAACACAATTACAGACGATTCATCATCAAATCTTCAAACATTACCACATATCACCTATTCATGCCATCGAACGAAAACTAATGCAAATAATATAATCGTACCACCAGATTCACCGTCTGGTGATAATCACAACTATTTTATTCCGCCGTCACCTCGTTTGAAATTTACACCATCGATTGAGTAAAACTGTGTTGATTTTGTTTTGCTTATCTGTTATACTTACATAATTTCCTTTCATAAATAAAAGATTGATTTGGACTTGTTAAATTAAATGATTTGAGCGAGACGAAACTTGCTATTCACGTACTATCACAGATCTTGCGGATCACTTTTGACAACGCGCCTAAAATACAATTACTTAAATTAATATTTATTCAAATTTATTTCCGTGATTTTGTCTCTACACAAAAAAAACTGGCACAAAAGGTTACAATCACGGTTTCCGATGCTTGGATGTTAACAAAACAAATACTCCCAGCAAATAATTTATTCATAAACATGTATCTCTGAAACATCAAGAAAGCACATTCATAGCATATGATTAATTCACTCTGAAAAAGCTTTACACTGCGTATAGCTTTGGTGTCGTTAATATGATTGGCATCATTCCCATGGATTGATGAAGACAATGTCAAATTTGGAAAAAAAATGAAGTTCGTGTTTATTCTGTGTCTGCAGAGAAGATAATGAAAAGGCAACAGAAGAAAGAAGAGCGAAAAAGAAAACATAACAAATATAAAAACGGATGTTAATCAATTGAAATCGATTGAGTTATTTAAGATAATTGTTTTTTTTTGACATCCGTCAAGATAAAAATTTTAACCAATTTGTGCTAAATAGTCTTTGACTTCAGCAGGTGTCAAACGACGGAAACCTTCCTTATCACAAATACCAATTTCGATATTATCTTCAGTCATTTGTCCTTCGAACGATTCTTTCAATGTTAGTATCGCAGTGTGGACGGCATCTTCAAGTGCCAATTGATCAGAATATCTAAATGTGAATATCGTCTTGTTAGAAAACATCTAGGCAAGATATCGAATCGCACCGTTTTTCGAGAAATGTTTTTCCATTCACAAAATTACGACCGATTGCTGTTGCTTTCCATGGAAAATAAGAACCCTAACGGAAAAGTAGAAGAAATAATGAAGGTGAGGAATAAAGAGCATACAGATGGATCACATTGATACAAGAATGGTCGATCTTCATCGTAATCATAACCACAGATAAGTAAGGATACACCAAAAGGACGTACACCACTAGAATGACTCATAAGTGATCACTTCGATAGAAAAAACGAAGTACATACCCGGATTGAGTATATTCTTGCATAACATCAGCAATTCGTTTAACTAATTGTGTTGGTGGTACATTTTCTTCGTAGACAAGCATGTATTCTTGTGCTAGTTTACGTGCTTTCTGAACGAGTAGTCTAAGACAAACAAGTATATTTCCGAATATTTTCTAATAGGCGAAGAAATTTTTTCTTACCTGTAGTCAGGGCCCATGCCACTATAGACAAGGCCCATGTTCTTACAAACGGACTCGACCTTATGAATTGTACGATCGTCATGTAATAAGGATTTGCTTTTTTTCTCTGTCGCTAACACAACTCCATTAGAGGCTTTGATACCAACCGCTGGTGAACCTGCATTGACAGCGTTTAAAGCATATTCAATTTGAACAAGTTTGCCCGATGGACTAAAGGTTGTCAAGGAAAAACCATAACGTTCTGACATGATTATTTTCTATAATAAACAAATCCAAAACAAATAAGATTCAAAATTTTATATGTATATCGTATTCGACGTAGTTTTGATAAATATATATAATGTTCGACTGTGTTACGATCTTATAGTCAAAATTGTATTGCATTTATATTAGATCTACTTGCCGTGGATCATCGTAGGCTAGTACACGGTGATTCAGCAGTCGAGAAATATTATGAATTAGTCGAATTCTGAATCGAAAGACTAACAAACCAACAAAATAGTCGAAGAGCCCTGATTGGTTATATGTTTCATACATCGACTACTTAACTCTTAACAGATGGCGCCTTCTTATAGCTTACACAGCTTTAGTGATATAAAATAGTCTGATAAACTAGCACGATTCCCTGTTTGTGAAATTTGGGCATGGGTTAGACAAAGATAGAGGAGTAGATTTTTTAATTTTCCATTCATTAAATGATGAAATGTCTTCTTGGTTGTGGTTACTTTTTCGTAATTGATGCTTACAAAGCACAATCGAGATTTCAATATACAGAATATTCGCGTTATGGACTCAGGAGGAAAAGTCTAGCCTAGATGCATGAGTACAATCCAGTCCATTTTTCTTTAGATTTAGATTCTCCATAGAGATATTTATGCCACTAAAATAGTAGTATAAGCGGTTGACAAAATATATTAGTACAAGCAAAAGATTAGTGTTTGAATGATTTATTCATTTTGAAGGATTCTTGAAAAAAATTGCATCCTTCGCAAACTATCCACAACCTCAGTTATCTTTGCTAGTTTCAGTTACGCTTTTTAACTTATTTATTTCATAGCATAATTAATGCACACTTACTACATTCTTTTCACTGTAATTAAATTTGGTTCTATATCATCTGAACGTACATTAAGGATAAATAAGCGAAAAATAGAGATAGTCAATTGGATTACTCTCTGTAATATGGTTCACCAAACGAGCACGTATGAGACAAAAAATGAAATATTTATTCGTTAAATTATCTCAATTGTTATAAGGGTCTATATTAATATATACTTTTTAACAGCGAATATTATTTCCTCTATTGATAATTTTTTAGAATCTATGAAGAAAGTTCTTTCATAATCAAACAACAATGAGAGGCTATCTCATACCAAAAGAGATACTTGATGAATATTGGTCGAATTTATCCATGTGTTCTATTACGCAGCAGTCGTTCGAAAATAGACAACATGAATATTTTGTTTTAATATATTTTAAGCAAGATTTTCTGAAAAGAAAAATTAGATTTATTTGAATGAAGAACAATTTGTTTCATATTTGACTGTACCCAAATTTAGAAGCTCGAGAATCAGGATTGTTCCGCATTTATTATGAAGACCTATTTAAAAGAAGTTTCCATGAACTGTCGATCGAATAAAAGTTCTTATTATTATTAACTTACGATAATCTCTAGTAGAAACAGCGTCATAATCGTCAGCTATCTTTTCATCTTTTTTATTATTAGCAATAGTAATCCCACTGATCATGCCGACTATAGGAACAATTGAACATGAGTTATGTATATATATTTGTGAAAGATAACAGCAGAAGAAAGAATAGAAGTGTGAAAAACTAGATGAGAAAGATTCGGATGGCGAGGCCGTAGCAATAGGTAGCAGGAAAAATACAATTTGATCAGCGAACCATTCTGCCAACTTGAAGAGAATAAATAGCGGTGTTAAGCAATTGCAACAAGAGCAGCAAGTTATGCTCATATAAATTTTCTCTTGTTTGTAACTTTTTTTCATTTTCTATTCTATAACCACGGTTTTTGCTAATGCATTTCGTTCTCCTTGTTTTTATATCGCTTCGTCTGGAATTTAGCCAGTATATCTTTTAATTTCTCACTTTGCTTTACAATTCGCCGTTCCAATTCGTATTTTAACTCAATAACAGATATCTTATCAGAATCAGATCTTACCGTAAGTTATTACTCATACTCTCGTACTGGTACCCACTTTACTAGCCACAGACCCACGAACTTCTTCAGTTTCTTGATAAGCATGCCACCTAATATTACTCCAGCTGTAATTGTGATAAAAATCTCTCCACGAGTAATGAGAACGAGGTCCATCAACTAAATGATTTTTTCTATTTCTTTTGCTTTCAAGCGCTCGACCAGACTTGATATCACGATTCACCCGCACAATAAGACAGACATTCTTGCTCAAGAAAGTCTATAAACTTATGTGCTTAAAGGAAAAAGGTCTCATAAGGGTGACAAATTGCTTTATTATAATCTTCAAAGTAGATTCACCCTATCACTTGATGAAACTCGCTTAATTAATTCCATAATAGATCTTTTTATTCTTCTGTGTTCTAAAGAAGAGAATGAATCCAGTCACGTTACGACTAATAATGTTTGTAAGTTGCGCATTTCAATAGCATTTGAATCCAACTCCTCTGTTTTGCTTAAATTGATTTGAAGCCGATTGAACGGTGGCACACAACATTCTAAAAACGGTTCACATCAATGAATTAAATAATTTAACGGCATTCATCGATCTTGCATTTTACCAGACTCAGTAACTTCTCAAGCTGGGGCTATTGTGAGGGGATGGAAGAATGGCTACAGATGGTGTATATCACTCTCCCATATATGGTCGTTTGTATAGTCGAAAATGAACGTAGTACCAATATACAAACAAAAAGCACGTAGATAGCTTAATTGGGATGTATTTTTTGGACACGCAAAAGAGTGGCGCCATCTATAAAACATAAAGTCACGTAACTTTGCATCTATTTGGTGATTTCGAAGCTCTTTTACTTTTTTGTTTTCATTGATAAAAATTAGTAAACGCTAGAAAAAAAAACTCTCGAGAATGATTCATAATCACGCTCGGCGTCATTTATGAGTCAGAATATAAACTGACAAATACATTGAAAGTGTAGGTTACATATACATATCGGTTATTTCTCGAATGAGTTGCTGTTTGTTTGACACTCGCTATTTAGATCTCGACATCTAATGTCCAAGTGGAGTTACGTTTTACAGTCCTTGTTTCTGGTTCAGGAACTGTTCGTTACGTTATAAGTAAAGAAAAATCTATGAATCATTTCGAAATCATAACAGTCGAAAACAACTTGTCAGTAGAAACAAAACAAGTTCTACTATGTTCACATCTTTCTTTTCTACGATTGACTATTATGTGGTTCATCTTTTCTATCTATTTCAGATTTACTCTTCTATCCATAAGATTTGTCAATTTACAAACAATAAAGAACAACTGTAACCATGTCGGGTGTGTTGTGCATATTGAAATGAAATTTATACTAATCTTTAATTTTCATAGATAAATTGGCGTTTCAGTTTAAAATGCAGACAAAAATGCTTGAGCGACAAGCAGCGACTCATGACAAGCAAGAAAAAGTCGAACGTGACAAAGTCAAGAAAGCTTTAATGAAAGGCAATATCGAAGCTGCGAAGATTCATGCCGAAAATGCCATACGGCACCATAGTGAATCGTTGAATTGTAAACGGATGGCTGCTCGCGTTGATGGTGTACAAGCACGTGTTGCTAATTCGGCAGCCCAACGACAAGTAAATATCGTTTTTCTCGATCGTAGAGATTTCATTTGAACGATTTGAAATTTTTAGATGGCAGCAAGTCTTAAACAGACAGTGTCACTGATGTCGAAAGTCACTGCGAACATGCCATTAACTGAAACATCCAAATTAATGGATAGTTTGGAGAAAAATTTCGAAGATCTTGAAGTTAAAACAAAAGTTATGGATGATGCTATGCAAAATGCTACAAGTGTACAACAACCAGTTGACCAAGTTACTAATCTAATGCAAGAAATGGCTGACGAAGCTGGCATTGAATTGAATCTTAATATTCCTGCGGCGCCAGCAATGGGCACTTCGGTCGCTCTCAAAGAACAAGTAAGACACAGCATTAATTTCATGACATATTCAATATATTTTTTGTGTCTAGGATGAGCTCAGCCAACGATTAGCAAAATTGCGTGAAACTTAAATTCTATATAAATGTATCAAAACATTCAAAAAAAGGGACAAACTCGAATAACTCTCGGTGATGTCACACGAAAAAAAAATTCAACTTAGTTGCATTATTTCTTTATCTTTTCTTTTTCATTCTTACTAATACAAGCTCTCCATATGTATATAAAATCCACAAAAAATTCTGTGCGTGCATGCATGATGATTTGTTTTTTTCTACATCAAGATTTCCTATGTATTTAAATAGCGATTAACTATGTATATTCAATAATGAATCAATGTCAAACATAAGATCAACAAATACTTTTTCTTTTTTTTTCTCTGCCTCTTCAACTTCGATTGAGGTTGTCTGAAAACGAAAAACAAAATGCGTACTTCTTAGAGTCTTTTATATACATACACATCGAGAACGGATATTGCTTCGTCTTGAATCAATATGGATTCGTAACACATGATGTGATCTCGATATAACGAAAGAAGAAAGCTGTTTCGTGTAGTAACAAGCTGAATTCATATAGTGTTTTTTTTCTGCTTTTTATCGAAAATACGCGTTTGATATTTATATATAACACAGCTGTCTCACTTTCACATACATAACGAAGTATTGAAGAAAGTATATAATCAAGAATCAGATGAAAATTTACGAATGAAACAACAACGTAAGCATGATTAGTAGTAATGTTGATGATGAGGATTATGTTGATCAACTGAGCCGAGTCGTGCCATGGCATCGAGCATTTACATTCTATGAACGAACTTTGATTGTTGTTCTTGTTATTACGTTCTTATCTTTTGTTGGTTGTATACTGTTATATCTTATACATTGGCGGTCTCGTTCACGACGACAGTATGGTTCAAAAACAAAATTCAGTACCTGTTTATGATGGTTAAAATAATTTTTAATATTTGTTTGATGTAGGCAATGGACTATGCATGGAAAAGACATTGGTATTGTCTGAATTACCGAGTTATGAATCTGCTGTTCGAACTAGTAATGTCATTGCTTTGAATAAACCAACAAAACATCAACTTTCGAGATCAAGCAGACAATCATCGTATGGAACTGCATCAGAAAGTGAAAGTGTTCAGACACATTATGTAAATAATTATGCATGAACATTTACATTAGTAGCTGAAGTTGTCTTTTCTAGGATGGCCCTTTATTTACGAATGGTACGCAATCATCAAATGGTTATTTATGTCCTCCATTTGCAAAAATTCATACTGAGCTAAAGTTTGATCCTATAAAAAATGTGCTAATGGTTCATGTGATCAATGGTGAGAATATATGTGCGCACCCGGCATTCGATGAACAAGCTGAATATTTTATTCATGTCCAATTACTAAACACTAAACTATTGAGAAAGTTTTATGCGATACAAAGTAAACATCGTTCAAATTTACAATTGAATACGTGGAAAAATCAACAAGAAAAAACGACTAGGTAAGATATATCCTGATCGATGAGATGCTCAGCTATCTATATTTTTTCGTCTAGAAAATTACTCCGGACAGCAGATGATAAATTAACATATAATGAATATTTATCATTCGAATTCAACAAAGATATTGCAAAATCATCGTGCCTACGATTTTTGCTTTTCTGTATCGATCGTTCTGGTGTCCAAGATATAATGTTTGAATCTGTCATTGATTTGAATTTGTCGTTGATCGAACCGCTTGAAAAACCTATCGTATTTAAAGATCTTCCTCAGGTATAGCAAACATCAAACTACTCTTGATATTGACCAAATTTCCTCTAAACAGATTCCATTTGGAGAAATCTATCTTGGTATCAGTTACTTGCCAACAGCAGAGAGGTTCACAATTAAAGTTGGCAAATTACGTTATCTGTTCAAAACAAGCCAGGATGAAAAGATCGGTAAGGTTCTCTTGCTTGAAGATCAACGTTCAAGTGCACTCTATCCTAGATGCTCGTCTGATGACCACGTTCTTTCATCGAGGTCATCGGTTTTTTCATAAAAAGCTTTCTTCTCCGACATTCGACGGAACATCAGCTACAAACAATAGTTTACACGAAGTCAATGAAATCATCACCCAAAATATTCCTCAAAACGATATTCAATCGATCTATGTACATTTCGAACTTGTTATACATCAATTAAATACAAATAAGCAATCGATCATATCCTGTGGAACGTTTCTTTTTGGTGAATTCACACGTTATGAATCTGTCTGGCAAAGAATGATTGAACAACCTCGACAAATCCATTTTGGATGGTATCAGTTCTTTGGATGATAGTTTTATAAATAAAAGATTATCCTTTCACATATTCATCATTTAAACGATTCGTTTATTAACGTTTTGAAATATGAATAGAACGCCGATACCCCAACGTAGATGATGGATGTGTAACGCTGTTCAGCGTTGCAAGTGTACTACGATGAGTTTGAGACAATTGTTTTTGACGTGCCTGCTGCTCCAATGCTTTGTTCATAATAGTTTTATGTGATGGGCGATAAGATGGAGCACACTGTTCGGCAGCTACCTGTGAGAAATAAAATCGTTAGAATGAGAGGAAACGAGCAACGAAAACACTAGGGTGTGTGTTTGTTTGTTTTCAATTGAATAGCAAGGATAACAATGGAAAGGGAAAAGTAAATCAAAAATCAGCCTGCTTTTTTTCTTTGTTTTTCTTTATATAAGAGAACAACTCGAGCTCTATCGTTTACTGGACTACCTGAAATAAATCCACAAGTGCGTTGACAGTTAGTGTTGGTCGGTACCGTCGTGTTGTTGATATTGGAGGTAGGAGTGATGAGGCAGATAGTGTACCAGATGAATTTTGGGTTAAATGAAATGTTTGAGAATCTTGTTCACTTTTTACATAAGAATCAGGTATGACACCTTCCGGTAATTGACCAATCATTTCATTGATGGACGTTCGCGATTTCACGTTCAAACCAGACGTTATTGATGGAGATAAGAAAGTACTTCGACGTGGAATTGATTCAGTTTTAGATGGAATCAATTGTGTGTCATAAATCTGTTTCAATTGTCTAGCTTTGCTGATTTTTCCTTCGTTCATCGCATTGTTGATCTCGTGTTGGAGTTTATCACGAACGAGTAGTGAATGATCTTCAATACCTGCAATTTCCCAATCATTTGCACTACGATGGGTAGGTAAGTCGCATTGTCGTCGACTTGCATGCCCTTTTTTTAAAAGTATTTGAACCATGTCACGTAAATGAAGTTTGATTGCTAGTAGATATGGTGTTAAGCCATTCCTATCGGGAATATCAACTGATACTCCATAGTGATTCATCACATTAAGTAAGGCATCAAGTATAGGAATACTATTCGCTTCAACTGCTAGATGTAAAATTGTTCGACCTTGGGTATCGAATTCACGCCAGTTAATTTCTCCACTAACATTAGCTAGTAAAAGTTGAACTGATTCCACTTGTTGTCGAGATATCGCTTCGTGTAAAGGTGTGAAACCACTGGTTGTTTCTTTCTGTAATGGGTCAATACCATGATCTAAACAAAATTTGATCATTTTTTGACGTTGATGAGCATCAGCTATATCCAGTGCATAAAATAAACCATTTCGCCCATCTTCGGTGACGAAATTCAGTTTATATTTATGACGAATGTATAACGCCAATTGCTTGTATTGTGCTCGCTGTATGGCATTGAGTACTTTAGATTCTAATATTTGCATTGAGCTTGACTGTATCTCTGTGTATGTATGTATATATGCGCAGACGTTGACAGGAGATCAATTGATCGTTTTTCTATTTTCAAAACAGTAGTTTTTTTGATAGACGAAATTTTTTCTTTATTGTTTGTGTGTTGTTGCTGTGCAAACATACAATTCAGTTCTGCAGTAGTACTTAAAACAATCTCTGGAAAGAGAGAGTAGCGAGCGAGGGAGAGAAAGAAAATAAAACGAACAGACAAGTAGCAAACGTTCTTGACACTTGAATGATGACTAATTGTGTCGGTTGCATTCGTCGTATTTTTCAAGAATTGTTGATCATTGATTGACAGAAACAGGCGGTGCGCCTGTTATTGTTTCGATCAAGTTTTAATTAACAAGTCGATTGTTTTGTCTGTTTCAGAGGAACTATCTAAAAGAAATTTCGTTAAAAATTAATGGACTTATTAATCGAACATGCCAAAAGTGTAATCTTCATTCTTATCTCAATAGAAAAACTCTCAAGAAGAACGAAAGGAACTTGATCATCGTGTTTCCTCATCGAAAAATATGCTATCATCTTCAACATATCATATCGAGAAAGTTGCATATGTTGCTCCGAAATACAAGCATTCATCTTGATATCCAATTAGTTCAACAGACAACGAAAATTAACTAAATTGAAAATGTATCGTCATAGTATATTATTTAGTCGAGTAGTTTTTCGAAATGCTTCATTGGATATTGCTATCAATTGTCGAGTACACATACAATCATCAAAATTTTGAAATTGTTTAAGTCGAATTACCTTTACAAATTTTGATTGAAACGTGCATCCGAATATTCAAACAAGTATTCTGTGGTAACTATATTGTTGAAGTTAACAACAAACTCTGCACATATCTTCACATTGATTCGTGCTGTGCTGAAAGACGATATAGATAATTGAGAACTAATATTCTATCTAACGGTCGTGTTTAACAAGATCAAAGATTCACATTGAGAGCTCCCCTCGAAGAACTTAACGTGTTTCTTAAGTTTCACTTAGGAGCGCCAATAAAATTACTCCAATGGAATCTGCGTTGCCTAGTATCAATCGGTGTGAGGTAATGAGAGAACATATTGCTTTTTAAAAAAATCACAATTAACAGAAAGACTAAGTTTATAAAGAAATGAATGTTTTCTATCAACTCTTTGGTTTTCAATCAATCAGGCCACTATTTTTATCGTGGTAATCTGTCCACATGAGCACTAGATAGAGACTGGAAAGCACAGTGATACTGGTTTTCAATATTTTGTTGAACAGAATTGTTGGAAAACCAAGCAGTTCACAATAACCGATAGTGACACCAGCAAGTGCAAGTATTTATGATACAAAATACGACAACGATTTCACGACAATGCTAAGCGTCTTTTTATGCAAACAATCATCATAATAATTCTAATGGAACGATGCCCAAAACACATGGTAATGCGATAAAAACATGGCATGGAATACTGTCAACTTAATCACTGTCAATATGTTCATCATTATCTAAAAAAAATCGCTGATGCTTTGCTTATTTGTATAGCTCTAGTTAACATGAACATGTTTTCAAGGTAATTTTCTTGATGAACCTTACTACTAGCCCTCCTCTTATGTCTCATACACAAAGAAAAATGATTAATCGGTTTGTCCGTTTATTTTGCGTTTCTCTCGTTCCACTTGATAAATCCAATCGAATATATTTATCGGTGTGAACCTAGCACGAGCAAACGATACGTTAGCTAAAAATGTTTTTACTAAATATGTCCCGTCCATGCAAACTACACTATCTGACTCAGAATTTAATTCTGCATCGAATGGTGGTACTTTTATTCACGGGACAAATTTGGGAAGATTTTTTATCTATATCTTTGTTCGTTTCCTTTAGGTCTATTTATAATCCAGATAGAATTTTTTCAAAGTTTGTCCTGTGAATAAAAGTGCCACCATTCGATGTACAATTAAATTCTGAGTCAAATGGTGTAGTTTGCATGGATGGGACATATTTAGTAAAAACATTTTTAACTAACATATCGTTTGTTTGTGTTTGGCAGTCTGAGCTCAGTTTCAATCTATTTTGGATCGAAAATATTGAACTACAATAATGAATAATCTTGTTTCAATTTATCTCTAACGAGTCTTTTAACAGCCAAATCGAAGTGCATGCTGACATCCATATCATCTGTTCCTTTCTCCACGTTACAAAGTATTTTCAAATCCATTGTTCCCATACTGTCCATGCTGCCTACAAAAAAGGTAGCAGGTTCAAGATCGAATTGTACTAAACATATAATCGGCGTTGAACAATGCCGGTCTTGATAGCCATAAGTGAGTTCATCCGTATTCTTGACTTCTATGTCTTTATTTTTGTTCGACCACTTATTACCACTGTTGGACCATTTGACGCACGAAGAATATTGCTGAATGAATCTTTGTTTAATAAAAGCTATTAAAGTTACAAAACGAGCATATTGATCATCTTTTGCTAATGAGGTAATGTTCGGAATTAATGGAAATAAATCATGCAAATGAGCTGCTTCAAAGTCCACCATAGACTTGTGAATTTCGTTCAAATAAGTCCACAATTCATCGACGGACCATTTCTTGTCAGATGGATCAAATGAACGGTCAAATATGTGCATAATTTGCTGCCGAATATGCCCAGTATTTTGAAATTCACCTATATTATTTTTAAGAAATCCAAATGGGCTAGAGAATTTAGATTATGTAGATGACAATTTTACCTAGTTTTTCATGAATCTTTTGTTGTTTCTCATCGTCGCGATGTGGAAAGCCAGTGTAGTTTACACAGTCAGGCCATTCTTCGGTCAGTAGCCAAAATAGGATGTAACAGATACTAAGTGAATCGATTGATGAATCACGGCGTTGTTCCGCTGTGCGTGCCATCAGCAGACGCTGTAGAATATTGCACATATTGTTCCCAGTGCGACTGGAATGTTCGTCAATAGCTTGTTCAATTATTTTTAAATCATCTTGATCATCAGTCGATTTTTGCTGATGGTCGAACCAAGCTACGCTGAAATCGATCAGTGTAAGTTTAATAGATGTAGACGATACTCGATCTTGATTACGTGCGACTAAGACATTTCTTGGTTGTAAATTTCGATGAATAATGTGATGTTTGTGACACTGCTGAATGAGTTCAAGTAATTGACATATTATGTTCAAAATATTTTCAAAAGTCACTTGTGATTTGTATTGGTTAACATAATCTTCCAAGGTTAATTCGGATGTAATTTGAGTTATTATCCACAATGGTTGGCCCTTTTTGCGCGTCGCATCAAGTACATTACTTTGATAGACGTGTACAACAACTGAATTATTTAACGATGTTATAGAATTTTCTAATACTTTCAAAGCCAGTAGCTCTCGTTTTGCTCGTTTTAAGTCAAGATCATTTGCAGGTCGAAATAACTTCATTGCACCTAAACGATCGTCTGCGAGTTCCGATGGATAAACTAGATAGACACGACTGGTTTCATTGCTCAACAGACGATTAGTCCATATCCATTTCGATGGCATACCATTGATTTCCTTTGGACCAGGTGACAATGCTATACAGAAGAATATATGAATTGATAAAAATTGAAGAAACAGGTCGTGTATAAATACTGACGTGCAAACATGGATCTCAATCGTTGATTGTTCGTTTGTATGTCGGCCTCGACTGCAGCCGACAAATGATCTGTTGTCGCTATTCGATCATACTCCAATTGACATTTGACAATATAACTTTCGCGAATTGGATAGTTATGCCATTGGAAAACACGTGTTCGAGCGAGTTTCTCAGCTGCTTGTCGAGTGACGTAGAAATGACGAGTAGTCGAACCTTTTGGTACCTCAGGAGCTTCGATAAATTTAACTAAACTAGGAGGTTGTTTTTTCAATTCCACGACTAATTCCGTTGGTGTCATATTGTAAGGTATCCCATCGATTTTTATACGATATTGCTGTTCAACTGGTCTAGTAGCACACAATATTCATGTAACTATGTGTCATCCTGGCAATAATAGACTACGTACCCCGCTGGCCTGTACCTTGGCACGGGAATGATTTTTCGTTGTTTCGAATGACTAAATGGACATTCTTCATTTTTACATTCGTCTCCGGATACACAAGTTATGTGCCGATAGATACATTCTCTGTCATGCTTACACCAACCATCACGGTTTCCACTGCATAGAGTCCATTCATTTATTGGCTCTTTCATTGCTTCACATTGAATATTGACTTCATCAATATCAGTGACAGACAACGCTAACTGTTCAGCTTCGAACATCGTCGGAATGTTCAAGATCCATGCTTCCATAGGATCTCTTTCAAGAAATCTTCCTTTGCGAATAAGAACGTCCCAAACATTGCTGTTAAATGCTGTTGCCAGTCGTTCACCACTTACATGAGAAGGAATGTTCCGTACACGAACACAATATCTTGTACCATCGGCAATGGGCTGTAGATCTATAGAGATTGTATCCAACGATGGTGCAAAGCACTTGATCTCAATTATGTATGATTCTACTTACATGTTGCTCGCACAAACGAAGATTTGACTTTTTCCAAACGAATATTTGCTCCATTGATCGTATGTATAATTGAATTTAACACAGCTCGATCGACGGCATCATAACTGGAAAAGGGAACACTCTCAGAGCAACAGGACTAATCAAACTTACTCTTCAAAATCTATCATTGCTGTGTGTTCCGACGTCCAAGCAAATGCTTTCACCTTTCCATAATTCGTCTCAAAATAAGAGCGTATATCGTCTTCGGTCGGTACTACATTCAAACTAGTTTCGATGAAACTAAGCAGCAAACGATAGCTTTCCGTGAACGTCAGACCAGCAGGAAGATATCTTTGTACAGAGATTGGATAGCCGTTGAGATTGTAACTTTGACGATCGCCATTCATGCAACTTTCAACAGCGGCCTGTTCCGTAAAAGTAAGACAAGCAAGTTTTCGTAGTTTTTCTAAAGTATAAACTTGATGAACATGAGCTAATACTATTACTTGAAAGTGTACCTGTACTTTGAGTAATGTAAGGTTCAGCGCGTAATGTTCCAAAGCGACTGGCAAAATCAATAATTGTCTGCCGACTCACCTTGCAGGAATATGTTTAACCAAGACTGTGTATTTTGACGATTCAGTTCCCACTACATTCGGTGGTAAAGCCCCAGATGGCGAGTGATCGTATACAAATCTCTAAGCAATGATCATAAATTAAAGAGAGACTCACAACTGTTCATCTATTTAAATTTACTGGACGATCTTTTTGAGGATGGTTCTTGTCCGACATTAGTTACCAATTTACCCACTAAACAATTACTTCATGTCTGCTTGCAAAATAAAAAGACATGTGCTTCACTCGACAGACAATATTACTTCTTTTTCTTCTTGGTTGCAAAGAAAAGAAAGACATTGCACAAGAACTCTCAAAGATTAATATGGTAGGCGTATGCAAATAATCAAACTTCAAATTTTTCGTTCGATAAATATAAATTAACAATGTTGGATGAAAAAAAACCCAAAGTTTTATCAAGTGATTCCGACTGACAGATACTACAGCGCAAACAAATGTCTCATAAAAAAGTTTCATTTTGGGATGCTTTGTTTGTAACACCGATTGGTTTTGTGTGCTGCATAAATTGAGAAGTTCATTAAAAAGAGATTAATCAGAGAATATCGCCGCATGAACATTGACCATCGTCGAATTCGTGGTATCGAAATGAATCTCCTAAGAAAAAAAGAACATTGTTTGGTAACTTTTCGTCATAGTCTGACACCGTATTGTTCCAAAGGGAAAGCTATCAGTTTCCTTACTGAAAACAATCTTTCGATTGCGTAATTTCGATAGGCGTTTTAACATTTCATGACAATCTGGACATATGCGTAAGTTCTTTGTCAGCACAAGGGAACTTCTAGACGATGTTGAAATTAATGCTAGAGCAATGGCTAGTTTTTCTAAACAGACCAATCTCCGTTGCAACCAAGTGAAATTTATCTTTTATTACCACTATGTACACTACCACTAGGCACAGAATTATTATCTACCATATGTCCATCTTTTTCTAATTCATCATCAATACAAGCCACTTCTTTATAGATTTCATCAGTTTGGCTATGACGACGACTAAATGGATACAGTAGTGGTTAAAACATCGTTGAAAAGTAGAATTAGAAGTTTACTCATTTGAATAGAACTCATGTAAAGTTCCATTGATCTCGATCCACGTTAAACCAGGCATTTTCTTCATCTGCTTGTCTCGCATTAACTGTCGAATCTTGAAAGCATCTTCTCGACGTCCTTGAGCATTGTAAAGATTAGCTAGAGAAAAGATCCAATGAAGAAAAACAAACAGATACCTAACAAACAAGAGTACCAAGCAGTACGTAAGCAACTTTCAAATCTTCCGATCGGAACGTATTCAAATTCTCCAGACGACGAACTATAGTTTCAGCCACTGATACAAGACCACAGCGACGTGCACGACTCAGTATGGACATATACATTGTAATTGACGGTGGGTTCGTTAATTCGTATTTTTCAATCATTTTTAATGCCTAAGAATATAAATTTAAAGAAACGAGTAATGTTTACTAAATGTATTACTTCGTCGAATCGATCAGCTCGAGCTAATGCATCAATCTAAATGCTACTTAGAGAAAAAAATTATCTTTTTTTTCTATTTTCGTTACAATTGTAATATATTTCCAAAGTTCAGGTAATTCAATCTTATATTGTAAAAATATTTTCTTCGCTTCGTCAAGTAAACCTGAATGTGAACAAGCACTGAGCACCTAGTAGCAACAATCAATAATATCGACTTCGATCTGAACTGAAAAACGAAATCTACTGTGGAATAGATTTGTGCATTCGGTTTGATCTCTGTTTCCATTTGCATACGCTCAAACATATGAAGTACTTGTCGTCCGTTGGCATGCAGAGCATAAGTATTGAGCTAAAACAAATTTCTTGTCGAGACCTTCGATCCAACTGTTGAAATAGAAATTTAAACTAACAATTGTTCCCCATGACACAATATCGTTTAAATCTTGATTTGTTTCGAAAATGCTCCTAGCCATTTGAAGATCTGCACACTTACCAAACCTGCAATGAACTTGCGTCACATCTCCGATCACGTCAAGAATCGATTTACGTACATGTCAATAGCAGCGTTTCGGCAATGAGAATTTCGTGCGCATGGACGCAAATCATTCAGCATTCTTTGATAGTATTTGTGTGCATCTTTCAAACATACGCGTCCAATTTTTGCACCTGAATAGTTGGGGAAGAGCTTATTAATAGTTTATCTGTTTCGAACTCACACGCATTGAATACAAGAAGAAAATGAATGCGATCAGGTTTATAAGATTGTTCGTCGATTCTTTGTTCGAATAATGCCAACGTTTCTTTTGGCACAGCTGATTTGTTATATGCTTTCATCATCGCGTTGTAAAGAGATGGTGTGCGTTTTTCCAATTGAATAGAGTTAAATAATTGAATACATTGTTGAAGATGACTGCCAGCTTTACCCTTAGAAACAAAGTTCCTCACGAAAATGAAAGTCTTCGAGGAAACAATTTTACGAGCATATCAATCATCGTAGTAATAAGATTTGTGTTCTGTAGCAAATGTGGATCGTTATTTACGAGAATTCGATCAACGATTTCTTTTCCTCGAGCATAATCGCCTAATTTCGAACATGCATTGATCATTGCTAAATGAAAATATTGTATGAATACGTTCATTTATCATAGAATAATATGTACCGTTGTAAGAAAATCGATCATGTGTTAATTGTCCTTCGTTTTCAATTTTAGTAAATAGTTCCACAGCTTTTTCAGGCGTGCCATGACGAATATATCCCTAACAATCATAAATATTTATTTCTTTTCCTTTGATACTCAGAAAAGACTGCTTACAGTCATAAGAGTAGCGAATATACTGATATGAGTTGGTTTAGGCATAGCCGCTACGAGTTTTTCTGCATGGGAAACATCGCCAAGAGCGACAGCATACATGTAAACAAGTCCTCTTTGCACTTGAGTTCCATTCCTAATCGAATCATCTTGTTCTATGAGATCATGCAATCGATCTGCTTCTATTCTCTGTTTTGAACCGGTGATTGCTTGCATCGCAAGTAGATAATTCATATAAGTTGGTTTGATTTGATGCTTCTGAATAAGTTCATCGAATAAACTCAATACTCGATCATTCTCAGCACGATTAAGATGAGTTTTCATTCGACGACCATATTCTCGACACAAATTACTCGTGATTTGTTGATCGTTCTGAAAAGTATCGTTTGTACTCGTCAGTAATCGTAAACAAATCATTGAACAAAGAGAAACTCGAATTTTATACTGTAATAGCATCTGCAAAGGAATTATCTTAAACATTTACTTTTATTCATGCCATTCTTAAGATACATTAATATAAAAAAATCATTATCAACATTTGAAAATCTTTCTAATGTAATTGTTTGGTTAAATAAATGTTGGAATTTGCTTTCTCAACAATGATGATAATGAAATGTAGAAAGAAAGGAAGAAAGAAAAAAAAAGAGAAAAAGCAGAGAGAAGAAAAACCAAACAAAGATCTAATTCGTTTTTTCATTTGCATGTGCAAAATAATCATCCGAGTTATCCGTGTACGTGTAACAAGCACAGGAGGAAAGAGCAAGAGATATTTGCGGAAACAAAACGAAACACAAAGAATTGATCAGGAAAGGAATGAACGACAGAAAGTAGGACAGGAAATGAAGTGAAAAAAGAACAAACAAATGATTGTAGATATGTGTATATGTCCAAAAACAAAAGAGTTTTGTTCAATGTTGATCGGAGAACAAGCACTGTTTCTTTTTTTAAATGTGTTCAATAACAAGAACAAAAGGCATGTTATTTGATCACATTGGATAGGATGCGCGCCAGAAAAAGAGAAAACTACGAAATAAAAAGGAAGAAAACAATGTTAGAACATAAGATGTTCGTCCATATTAACATGAGAATGAGGTATTTGATATTCATTCTCGACAGTCACAAGGCCGTGATGATGATCCAATGGCCAATAGGAAAGAATTTGAAAAGCTTCGTGCATTATATCCGATACACATTTGTCCTTTTTGGCTAGTAAATTTGTTGTGGAAGTAGCATTGGTAGTTGTTGATAGATGTTGATTGGTTTGTTGTTGTGGTGGTTGTTGTTGTTGCGGCTGTTGTTGAATAGCAAGCACCGGTGCTGAATGTTGAGTGGAATGTGACGGTAATGTTTCTTCAAGTACAAATGAGGGTGATATTATGATACAATGCGACATTTGGTTTTGTAACGAAATAGGATTATGAGAAATGTTAGTATTAGTCATATTATTGTTTTTCATCGATATATTCGATGTAGTTACAGACTGACGATCCGTAGGTTGCATTATTGACGATGACAGTGGATAATTTGAATTCGAATTTGAACCGCCTGATGGACTTGTTGATGCCGAACCAGGTGATGAAGACGATGAACAATCACCACCTTGTGACGAATAGTGATTGGAAGCATGTTGTGCATGTTCTTGTTGCTGCTGGTGGCCATTGCTAATCATAGACGATGAATTGCCATTCACACCTCCCATGGTCATACTATTCTCAGACAAATGGAAATCATCTGATCCCGATAAGTTTGAATGCCCATAATGAGCAGGATAATATTGTACAGTAATATGTTCGTCATTCTGTATTTCAACTTTCATTGATGATGTACAATGTATACCACCGCGTAATGAACCCTGAGCTTTATTTCGGCGTAAACCCTGACTAACTAAAAATTGATACAAGATTGTTGCGGATTTTCAAAACAAAGAACGGGATTACTTACATGGTCCTGTACGATTACAGTAATAATATTCTGTGGTTTGGTTGTCTGATTTGCCCTTCGCACCACAGTTTTTCACATACTTCGAACCAGTTAGACTTTCAAACGATGATTTCCAGTCAGTAAAATCTGTTTCATAATGAAAACGACGATAAGAACAAGAAAAACCAAGTTTCCATTCATTTACCTGCATGACTGGTGAATTTCTTTTCTTCTGTACACTTATATTCTGGTTTTTGATGATGATTCGATAGATGATTTCTAAGAAATCGAAAAAAAAACCATCGATAACTTGTTTTCAAATTTGATTTTTAGCATACCGAAGATCAGAAATAGCTAACATTTGATATGTACATCCAGGTTCTTGACACTTGACTCGATGAAGCGCTGTTGGTTCGACCACGCCTTCCCCGACGGAAAAAAATAGACATAATTAATATAACAATATTTGACTTATGTCAGAAATTATCCCTCAGCTTGATTTTTACTAGATAAGACTGACCTACCTCGATGTCGTTTCTTCTTGTGATAACGTAGTCCAGCACCAGATCGATAGACTTTGGCACACATTGAACACACGAAACGACCTCCGACAGGCGCACTATTATCATAGGTCTCTGACGGTGATGAGGCTCCCGTCAAGCCTTTTTTTGTCATATTTTTGAGAGGAAAGAACAGAAAAGAAAAACCAAGAGAAGAAAGAGAAGAGGAGAAAGAAAAATCTAAAAACAAAAGAAAATAGTCATACACATGGTTTCGATTTTATTGATATATAATCTAGTTTTCGCTTTTTTTTCTCTTAATCAAAGAGCTATCAAGGAAATCTTATTTCAAGATTGTGTCAATAAAACTGATTTACCCGTACAATGTTTCTTTTTTCTCTTTTTTGGTTGTATTCGAAATAAAAAAAGGAAAAAAAAGTTATGAATAAACGGAAAAAAAACCAACGAACAAAACGAACAAACAAAATGTCTTGGAAGAAGAAAAAACAAAGGCACCTCTACAAAAAAAAACCAAAGCAAAACACAAATAAGTGTACTGCTAGCTAGTTTCTCGACTTGTGTAGAAGACAAAAACAAAAGGCCACAAATAGAAGAATGAGATACACAAAAAGAGAAAGAAAGAGAGAAAGAAAGATACAAGCCAAAAACAGAGAAAGAGTTTATCAACAGTAAAAAAAACAAAATGAAAATGACGAGGCTCCTATTTCATCATATGTTCTACATAGAAAGAACACGTGTACATGCGTATGTGTGTGTATCTTATTGAGAAAGAAAGAAGGAAAGAAAGAGAGACCGGATGTTAGATGTGTATGTATAGAGCACAAAAAAGCCACTGTACAAAAAAAAAACGTGCACAAAAAAACTTTCAGTTTTCCTTTCTGTATCTAACTCTCGTTCGTCTATTTCAATACTCTTTTTGCCTAGTCACTGTTATAGACTATTCATCGAAATAAAAATGAACTTGATCATCTGCTTAGATCGATGAATACTTTTTTAAAAAAATATTAAAAACACAACGGTTCCTTTTCTTTTGGAATCTTGGAGTTGAGTTGATTCGATGATCTTCAGGCTAGAATAATTTAGATGGAGAAGAGAAGAAAGGAAAATTAGTCTTTTTCTTTGTGCATTTATAAAACACACAAGTACACACGCACATAGACGTGTTTATCACACGCATTTGATAATTGTTGTATTCACCTGGAAAAAAAATGATATAAGTCAGTTTGATATGTCTAACAATGAAATATTTGATTCTCTTTCTCTCTCTCTCTCCCTTTTTCTATTTCCATACCATTCATTCATTCGTTCGTACATAAGGTAAATAACTTACTGGCGCAATATTGATAATAATACTCGATGTTTGCGTATGATGTTGATGCTGAAGTCTGGCACAATGGTCTGTCGTCGTTGTTTGTATTTGTTGTTGAACAGCTGCTTGTACGACTGTTTGAATGGGCGGAATAGTTTGTTGTTGTACAGATGACTGTTCAACTAATTCACCATTAGTTGTCGGTAGAACCGTATTTGTAGTTGTTGACGATGAAGGAGCTTGTAACGGTGGTTCTGCTGTATGACCATAATGGGCAGGATAATACTGTACGGATACTTGATCATTGCGACTGATGTCAACTTTCATCGAGGAAGTACAATGAATTCCGCAACGAAGTGATTCAGTAGCTTTGGAGTTTCGACGCCATCCTTGCCGACTTTGTTTATCTAGATGAAGAAAACAATGTTTAAAGTCTTTTCTCGAGGCACAAGTAAATATTTACATGGTCCTGTTCGATTGCAATAATAATATTCAGTTGTTTGATTCTCAGATTTGCCTTTGGAGCCACAATTCTTCACATATTTCGAGCCACTACTTTGTTCGAATGATGATTTCCATTCAGTAAATTCTAAAAGTAAAATCAAATAGATAGAAATAGATATTATGCATATAGACTTCAAACAATTGAAATCGCTAAATCAATTAATCTAGAGAAGAATTTGTTTGAATGTCATCAAAATCTTCTTGACATTTCTTTTCATGCACTGAAGTTAATGACGATCGATTTCCTATACGATCTCAACTGCGGCAAGTCCATCGAGTTGTTCACGGAAAGAACAAAATAAAATATCATGTCTACCCTAAAGTATGATCCGAACTTTTCTTGGAAGAGAATCGAGTGATCAAGTTTGTCGGTAACTCTGGTGTAGATTACTCAAAGTCTCCAAAAGAATGTCACGGTCAGCAAAGAACTCTTACCAGCAAACGAATTGAATTTCTTTTCTTCCGTTGTTTTGTAATCCGTTTTCAGATGATGATTAGCTAGGTGGTTTCTCAGATCAGATATGGCCAACATTTGATAAGCACATCCGCTTTCAAGACACCGCACTCGATGCAATTGAGTTGGTTTAAGCATACCTTCATCTGAACATAAGATATGAATATAGACTCAAGTTTTCGTCTCTCATACCTCGATGGCGTTTTCTCTTATGATACCGAAGACCAGCAGATGACCGATAGACTTTGTTGCACAAGCTACAAACAAGTCGATCTTGGCCTGGCGATTTAGTTGTTTTATTTTGAACTGTTGTATTGTTAGCAACGGGAGTCGTAGCAGCTGAAGGTGCAACAAGTGTCGTTGAAGTACTGGTAGCAGCTGCTACTGTTTGTGGTTGGACAACCGTTGTTGTCTGTAGTTGTTGTTGGGTAATCATGGAAGGAACAGCTAAGTTAGAAAATGAAATTCTCTTACTGTCGAAAATTTGTACAAAAAACGTCTTGTCTACCTAAAGGTGTAGTTATAATCATCGGTGCTACATTGTTTGCTGTGGGCAATACGAAGTGTTGTTGTTCACTGATAGGTTGTTGTTGAACAATAACAATACCACTTGATGTCGTGGTACTTGTTGAAGTCGGTATCGATATTGGAGTGACGTTAACACTGCCACCCGGCTGGGTGGTATTCTGTTCGGACTTTTTCGTCATGAAGCTCTTTCTCTCCTATTCTTATTAATGAGACTACCAACGAGATGAGTCTCCAAAAGCGAAGAATATGAAAAAAAGGAATTTAGGATCAAACGAAAAGAGAAAAAAATTATGTCTTCTATTACATATATTTATATGATGAGTTATCTAAAACAGAAAAGAAAGAACAGGAAAAAGGAGGATGGACAAAACACGTCTTGTGTTCTCTTTTCTAATACTCTAACATTTTAAATAGGAGAAGAAAGAGGAGAAAGTAGAGAACGACATTGTCAAAAGACAGAAACAAACTATCAGCGTACATTTTCGCACTAGGTGCTGTTCGGTTGGAAGAAGTAGTGATTTTTTTCCTTTGCCTACTCCATCGCTCTCGTTCTTCCCTTCTCTCGTTCGTTTTTCTTCTCTCTTCTCTAAGCGTTAAACATATAGAAAAAAGACAGAAAAGAAGTGATCGCAACGGGCGTTGTCGTCGATATAAGTGTATATGTGTGTGTTCGAACGAACGAGAGAAACGAAGAAATAGAAAGAGAGAAAGAAGAATACGGGAGGTAGTGAAACAAGGACAACGACGGACGACGACGACGACAGCAAACAGTCGAAGAAGAGAAAACGAAGAAAAATAAAAAGGCCAAAAAAGAATAAAAAGGAAAAAGCCGAGCGCGAACGGAGGAGAGGAGAGGAGAGGAGAAAAGGAGGACGAGAAGAAACAGACAGAAAAATATCATACGAAGAAAAAAAAAGAAAGAAAAGAACGGTGATATTTCTCTTACCAATGATTTTCTTTTGATTATAGTGCATTTATGGCAGATGGCGGTAACTTACAGTTCAAAAGACAATGCCACTTGCCGAGAATATCAAACATTGACAGTGGCGTCCAATATGATCCATATGATACAAAAGTATAGGTGTTAATGCTCGTTTCATTTGTAACGTTGAAAAGTTAAGATATTGATTCATTTTTTCCAATTGTAATACGGATTTATATATCTATGATCGACTGTAACAAAGTAGTGAGAGAAATGTTGAATAACTCTGGACAAACAGCTGTAAATTTCGTTTTCAAATTTGACTTACTCTAGTTGAAAAGTTTGTCTATGTTATTATCATCGATAGCGAGTAGAATTTCATCAGTGCATCATGTGACTAGTAATTTCATCAATCAAGAGAAATCAATCAAATCGCTTATTTTTTAGCGAAAGAATATTTTAGATCTATCAAACAGTAATGTCATCGAATGATTTTCCTCCATTAAAGAATGATCTCATTCTTCGTGTATGTCGTGGTGAATCCGTCGAGCGTGTTCCTATTTGGATAATGCGACAAGCTGGCCGTTACTTACCGGAATACAAAGCAGTTAGTGCTCAACATTCATTTTTCGAAGTATGTCGTACACCGTCACTTGCATGTGAAGTTACACTTCAACCCGTCCGTCGATTTGATCTCGATGCTGCAATTATTTTCAGCGATATTCTCGTTATACCTCAGGCACTTGGCATGCAAGTGGAAATGGTTGCAAACGAAGGTCCTTGCTTTCCTCAACCACTAAAAACGCCCGATGATATCAATACAAAACTTGATCGTACACGACAAGCTAGCGTTGAATTGAAGTATGTCTACGAAGCTATTACATTAACGAGACGTACACTCGATGGACAATGTCCATTGATCGGATTCAGTGGTGCTCCGTGGACATTGATGTCGTACATGATCGAAGGAAAGGCTAGTTCGACGATGTCTAAAGCGAAACGATGGTTATATAGTTATGAAAAAGAATCACATGATCTTCTTGGCATTCTCGCAAAGTTTATTATTGATCACCTTGTCGAACAAATCGCTGCTGGTGCTCAACTTGTTCAATTATTTGAATCGCATTGTGCTTGTTTAACACCGGATTTATTCAATCGCTTCTCGTTACCATATTTGTCTCAGATTGCAAAAGGTGTTCGTGATGAACTTTCCAAACGGCAAATCGCTTCTGTCCCATTTATTGTCTTCGCTAAAGATGCACACTACGGTCTTCAAGATCTATCATCGACTGGTTTATTTGACGTGATCAGTTTAGACTGGACTATAACATCTGCATGTATCAAATCGTTAAGAAATGAAAATTCAAAACTAGTTCTTCAAGGCAACCTTGATCCATGTGCACTCTACTCATCAAAAGACAACTTAGAAAAGACGGTTCATGAAATGCTACAAGTGTTCGGTACGAAACAATACATTGCTAACTTAGGCCATGGAATCTATCCAGATATGTCTGTGGACAATGTCAAATGGTTTATCGATGCTGTTCATGAGATTTCCAAAGGGATGAATAATGATAGTAATGCAAACAAATCGTTATAGAAGTTTGGTTTTTGAAAATGTTTTTCTTTAAACAGCGTATCTATTTCCGCACAAGATTTGATAGAAATTTCTATTGACATTTGATATCATCCGATTTTTAGATGTTTGATTGGATTGTTTCATCCTTTTTCATGCAAAATACGACGTCGTCTACTGTAAGTTCAAAGTTGTTCGTCAACGAGATGATTGAATATCTTGAAAATTTTAGAAATCTTCAACCCCAATTCGAATACTTGATATTCAACAGTTAGATGACTTATATTCTCTATCTCATCCATTTATAAAATGTCCGAATACCATTGCTCACCTTCGGAAAACGAAGGTACGTTTTTCGATGCATGCCAAAACTTATTCTCCTTTCAAATCTTCTTCTAGGTAATGTTTCTAATGCGAGGATTGCCTGGATCGGGTATATGAAATGTTAAAGTTATTTCTTTATTTATCTTTTGTTGCTCAGGTAAATCCACGCTGGTGAATATTCTCAAAAGAATATATTCGCAATCATTTGTGATTTGTTCGGCAGATAATTATTTCCTTGATAGTCAAGGTGTGTATAATTTTAATCGAGATAACATTGGCGACGCACATCGCGTATGTCAGCAACATGCAGAAGATGCTTGCAAGTATAAAACTGAAAAGAAATTGTCTCTTCTGATTGTCTACATGTGTTGTTCTTGTAGAAATAATGTCTTAGCTGTGATTATTGATAATACAAACATTCGAATGGATGAATGTAGGCCATATTTTCAAAAAGCGTCCACTTATGGTTACATTGTGATTATTGTTGAACCACGAACGAATTGGAAACGTGATGCTAATGTTCTGAATAGTTGGTTAAGACGAAAGATTCTTTGATTGATTTTGAAAGATTTCTTTTTTTGTCGTTGAATAGTTCGAAATACACATCAAGTACCAGCAGATGTTATCGAAGGACGTCTACGTCAGTATAGTCCGCTGATTCCATTCTATTTCGGTCTGTTTCTCAATCAAGAGCAATCGAACTATGTCCTCCAGCAAGCATACGGTTATTATCAGCAAGCTCTACAAATGTTTCCACAGCTACGAAAAGATCTTGAAAAAGTTAGCCGTTCGAAAAGTAAAGAGTAGAGAATAAAATTTTGTTTTTTTTAACTATTTACTTTCGTACAGACATACATGTGAATAATCTACTACATCGATCGAATATGGCTGTACAGCCGAAGATTCTTCACTGCACTGTCAAATTCATTGGAAAGATAACAGATCAAACTCGAAATGAATATTCAAACTATGCTGGAAACCGTTTGGTTTCACATTTACTAGGGAAAATGTGCTCTGGTTATATTGTTGGTTTTGCTATTACGCCACGTACATTAGGCAAGTATTGCGATCATCACCTTTCTTCATACAAGTCTATGAATTTCAGGTGCTCGTCTTCTCTTTACTGATCGCAATGTTTGGTCGCTATGGGACCAAGATGATAATGAGACTGTAACGAAAAATTCAACTTCAACAGCTAGAAATGATAATGCCCGAGGTTATGGTAATAAAAAACAGCAGCAACAACAAAATCGTGGGCCTCGTCGTAATAACAAGTCAAAGGTTACAACAACTGATGATGATGATTATGATACATCACCTATGGTTCGATCCGTAGCTGATGATGATGTGCTTTTAGTAGATAAAGTTACTCCATCCAATGAAAGTGAAGAAATGTCATTTCTTCATCCAACATTTGGTTTTCTTTCACGAGCTCATTTGACATGTGGTGTTGGGCCAGGTGTTAGCGCAGCTCAAACTGGTCAAGATATGATCGACATGATTCGAAAAGAAAGTGATAGTCTTCAAAGAAATACTCGAGTGCTGGACAGTGATAATGAACAGATGGTTATGAAATATTTCGGTGATGGACATTGTTTCGTCTATTTAAAAGAACCTATTCCGGTCGAAACAATTTTTACGGGATTCTTTAATTAATTCTATTTTGTTTTCTTGAATTGCACCTTACAAAAAAAGCATGCTTTGTTTTTTTTTCTGTGTCTTTCAGATTCGATTGAAAGTTAGAAATGGATGCCGAAAATGAAGATGAACAAATTCAAAAACAATGCGTACAGTTATTCTCATCGACAGATTTCATTATGGAATCCAAAGTTTTTGATACTATTAAGGAGTAAGAGAATTGCATCTGTATGCATAATTGTATTTTTTCTTTTGTTCAGTTATTTTCGACATGGAGGTGCGCCTGATCAGGTCATCGAATTGTTATCAGAAAACTATATGGCTATCGCGCAAACAGCCACGTTGATGGCTGATTGGTTGATTCTAACAGGAGTTGAACCAGCCGATGTTGTCAATATGATTGTGCAGCATTTACAAACATTAATTGAGAAACATTTCGAACCAAAAAAAGCAGATAGTATTTTCGAAGCCGGAGGAGTGTGTATATTTTGATTTTCTCGTCAAGCTAAAGATGAATTCTTTTGCTCAAATAGGTTCCATCTTGGCTAACTGACATGACTGAACATATGAATTGGCGTTCGATGATTTATAAATTAGCAGAAGAATATCCTAATTGTTTAATGTTGAACTTCACCATTAAAGTAACACTATCGATTGGAAATGAGGTTTTCATTGATAATGGCGTCCTTCACTCTATAGCTTTTGGTCGATTCTGGTCATGAAGATGAAATCACAAGTGTGCCTGTAGCAGCTCAACAAGTCGAAGTCTTCACTAAAGTCTTGATGACCACTATTCAACGTACTATCGATAGTGAACCTGATGATTGGCAACGAAACATTCAAGAACTTGTGGTAAGAACCATAGTGCATCGAATGAGATTAGAAAGACGTCAATTTTTCCCTAGCAATTGGCTTGTCATAGTGAACACACTTATTTGTATGCACAAAGTGTTCTCGCGTCATTGGCAAACGATGCGAAATCGATGATTGTTCGACGAATTTCAGAAGAAATCGAACTGCATGCCAAAGCAAAGTAAATCATTCCTTTTCTATTGCATTCGACTCTTAAAATATTCATATTTTTTGTTTCATCGTTCAGAGGTCATAACGTAACAGATATTACTTTAACATTTGATGGCACAACTGCTTATCCGAAAGCCTATCAACCACTCTGTACAATGTTGTCGAAAAAAGTATTAAATCCAGCTGATATAACTACTGTAAGTGATCTTGATGATTTCATTTGCTTAAAAGAAAACCTTTTCTTCGAATAGCTCTATAAAATCTATCAATCCAACGATGCTCCACCGGTTGATCTTATTCGAAAGCCGGCTTTCATAGGTAAAAACTCTTCTTTTTCCATCGAAACATCTTTTAATATTCTTTTTTTTTCTAGAATTATTAATCACCCAATTATTTGATCCCGATTCCACACTAAATCCAGAACATCGACCCAAATATATCGCTCTTCTCGCATATGCTTGTAGTGTTGCTGAAACGAACAAGAAAGTAAGTTTCTTTGTCAGTCAAAATTGATTGTGTCATCTTTTGTATAGAGTTCTCGAAAGAGTACAATCAATAGTAAAGAAGAATTATCACAAACAACTATAGCGCTTGAGAAAGCACATGAAATATGCATTAGTTCAAAATCGACGGTTGACCTCATCAGTGACTTGAATGAACTCTATAAATGTCTTCGGTATAATCTCTTTTCTAAAAACATGGCAAGCACTTAAGTTAACTGTATAGATTTCCAATTGTTGCGGCGTGTGTTCTTCGTTGGATTGAATTTCGTATATTTGATCAAAGCTATTTTAAACTTGATCAAGGTACAACACCAGTTCATCTCATTATTATCGACGAGGTATGCTTGTGCCGAGAGAACTTCATGTGATCTAATAACCGACTATTTCTTTTAATTAGATTGTCAGTTTGCATTTCTTACTACACCAAAAAGCGTTTGAATTATTAGTTCGTGTTTTCGAAGCGACATTTGCCGAACTCGACATACTTATTCATGTGAGTGATCTTCAACAAAAGATTCTTTTATATGATGTATAAACCTTGTTGTTTCATTTTAGTTGGAATTCAAAAAGACGATTCTTGATCGTATGGTTCACATGCTCAGTTGTTCCTTTGTGCATCCAATATTGGAATATATAAAAAAACGTTGGGAACAACAAGACACAGATGTATCGCTGATTCGTCATTTTGTATTCGAAGTAAATTATTGATGTCATTGCTTTTGTTGAGTTAACATTCTATGTGTCAAGGTTTTGGAAATGATTGGTCCTCCTTATGAGCCATCGTTTGTACAATTATTTTTACCTTTGCTTCAAAATGAAGCTATCGGTGGAACAATATCTCTTCGTACCGAAGAAGAACGAAAATGTGTGAAAGAATTTATTGGTAAAGTTAATCTCGCTTTCGAAACTTTCTCTCTTACATATAATTCTTCTTTGTAGACCATACGTCGACGATTGTTTCATCGAATACGTGAAATTTATGTTTCATTCGTGTTCTAATGACTTGATTTGTATAGAATAATTCCTTTTCCAAAATGGAAATAAAAACAAAAACAGCACAGGACAAATCGTTCTTGCTTTCTTTAACATCAGTTGAATTTTGTAGAAATTCCATGCGTTTTTGTGCGAATCTATCGACATTATTCAATGATATACCCAAACTAACCGAACGGTATATTCATGTTGGACAACGGTAATCTTTTACAAATCCCAATAGTTTCATTCTTGTTTTATGAATCTCGCATCCATAGAAAAGACTATCGATTTGACGCTATTGAATGTCAAAATCCATATGAGGTATCTGCTGATACATGGAAAGAGGTGATGGCGAAAGACGGATCATTGAAATGGATATTAATCAATAGTTTACCGCTTTATGATCAAACAAATGAGATTCCATCATTCAACGAATACAAAAAGATAGTTCTTGATCGTACACTTGATTATGCTAAAATGTTCAACGTCAATAAAGTGCACTTAGTGATGACAGAAGCAAAAAATGATTCGGATCGGTAAGAATTTCTCATACTAAAGATTTTATATTTATATTTACACGGAGTTAAGATCAAGGATCATCGATCTTGTACATCAGGCAGCTCAGTTCTTTCAACCACATCGCATTTTATGTCTGATTGAGCCACTTTCAACACGGCCGAACTACTATTTACAATCGTATTCGACAGCAATGAATATTGTTCAGTCATCTAACAGCAATAATCTGAAAATCATGTTGGATTCCTTCCATCTTCAACGATTACATGGAAACTTAACTGAAAGAGTTAAAGTATTCGAAATGAATTCTGATTAGTTTTCAAACACAGTTCATCTTTTCTCATCGTAAGGAATTAGCTCCGTTCGTTGGACACGTTCAAATTTCACAAACGCCAAACCGTGATTGTCCTATGAACGAAAATGGCGAAGTTAATCATCGATATTTTCTATCTAACCTCATTGCATCATTCTATCAAGATTACATCGGTTTAGAATATAATGGTAAGGAAAATCAATGCAGTCTCCTTTAGTCTCTACGCGTTTTTTCTAGATTCAAGTAACGCATCTCTAAAATGGCTGGATGAATTCACATCAACCAATTGAGTTTTCTTGTATTGTAATTTTCTTGATTTTGGTTATAATCAATTTTTGATGATCATGGTAGTATTTCATACATACATGGATTAATTCAATACTCTATAAATTGTAACTGTCGAAGAAAAGCGTTGACTGAGATACTAAATTCTATCTCAGAAGCGAAAGATGATTCAATAGTCATCACGTTTCATGTGTCTTGACTGATTTGATGGATACAGAAAAGGTATGGATTACACGAACAAAGTCAGTTTTTCATGCGAATTTCCAAGCTCGAGTGTTTCGACGATTTTCACAATAAAATTCATGAGATTTTCATTAAATGTTATGTAGCGTCCAGTCGTTTCGAAACAGCGTATGCTTGGTAGTAATTGAAAGAGATGATCAATGTTGATGAACGCATTCGGATCGCGATCATTTCTGGACAGTAGAAGACGTAAATGTTTTACACTTGTATTAGATCGGGAGCATAGACATAAATCATCCTCTTCTACAAAGAGTCGTGAAAGCCGAAGCGACGCAGAAAGAATTTGATCAAGCAACGTAAGCACGCTCTGGTGGCCTAATTGCTAAATCATCAAATTCAAAAATGAAACAATGTAACCAAGTGAAGCACAAATGAGACCACGATAAAGTAGATTGATTGTCTTGAAGAAACGGCTAGAAATTTAAGTTTTCCGTAAGAATAACTCGAAAAATATAGTTTACTATCTTCTGTGATTTGAAGAGACATACCTCAATGATAAGAAAAATGCTTACCGATATAACATAGCATTGATCATATATTTGGAAAGTAAGATCCATCGACATGAATGCTGTTAAAACTCTACTAGGTATTACTGAGGTTCGATTACAATCATAAGATATCGCCTAAAATCTGAAACCTGCCGTAATACTTCTTTCTTCTGTCAGCTTTCTTTTTGTTGCAAAAAACAACATCGCAAAGAGCTCAATTTTTCAGTTTCGTACAGATACTGACCCTCATTTCGTAGAATTTCAAGCGAAGTACACGTATATGTCCATTGGCCAGCTTACCGAAAGTAGTTGTTAGTTGAGTTAGACATCCAATGTCATTACTCATCCATTTGAAATAAGGTCGCTTAATCTGGGTTGAATGTCGTGCGAATGAGTGATTATGGGCAGCACGTGTATATTGTAATAATATATCCAATGGACGCGTATAGAAGAGAATGACTCGACCTGTTTCTTTATAATTACGATACCAATAAGCAAGTTGAACTTCAAGATGATACTCGAGGTTGTTGAAGGGCCATGTAGCATCAAATTTATCGACAGTAATCATTTTTAAATCTTCATATAGATATCCAGGAAAACGAATAGAAAAGTGGAATTGTTGCAAACGAGGTAAGTGTTTTCGATTAACAATTTGGCGAAATTCATTATAATGCACAAGTGCTACATAAAAATAAACACGTTTTTACTAACTTTGACATCATTCCATAGATGTCTTGGAAAAACGAAAAGCGTTATTGTCAAACAATGACTCATAACTAAGCGTGTCATCATGATCTGAACAATATACTTTTATCAAATATATCAAGAAGTATTAATTTTTTCAGGACAGATATATTAAGACGTACAATTAGAGTTCGAAGTCGAGTTGTATCAGCCGTTCAACGGATATCATTTTTACAAAGGTTGACTTCAGGTCGCGGAGCTCTCAGATGTTTTGTCTCTTCTAGTCGCTCTTGTTCAACAGTTATGTACAAATATTCTAACAATGGTACAGCATTCTTCTGGAGAACAAGTATCATTTCGAATGGAAACTGAACAGTGAACGTTAGTTGTACTGTGTGTAACAAATGGAAATATTTCAGTTCGTCTAAGTCAGAAAATTGTCTCCTTTCATTGTACCACTGTCAACAGAATTATTCAAATCACAAATTAAAAAAGAACAAGCATGTTCAGCTTGACGAACATTGAAAATATTATTTAAGATCATACAGTCACATGCCTCTCGGCGTTGCAAATATCATTGTATGAAATGAAATTTGTGCTTCGGTCAAACTCTTGCGAATCATCATACATGTTCGGTCTTTATGGTCCTGGGAAAATACTAGATAAAGATAGCGGAAAGAGTTGCTTAATGACAACGGTTTCATTAGACTACAAGTGACACTATATGTCTAGGAATGAGTTTTCTTTACAATTAGCCGTTCAAGACTTGGCGTTATATCTACTGGAGAATTATCCTGCATCCAATATGTAAAAAAAGTCCTTGAAGCACACGAACAATCGTTCGCAGGAGAAGAAAATAGGCAAGCATGCTGAGCATTTGATTCATTTTGTAGTATGGTATTCAACTGGGATAGAATATAAAGGAATGAGTATGGATAATGTGCCGAATACGTTCATTGCTAACGAAAGAAAAAGCATTGAATAAATCGAAAGATGACAAACAATTGAATATAGATAACCACAATTCAGTTGGTAGCGATTCTAAGGTAGATATGCTCATCTTATGCTAGCTGTACACTTGCTGCCGACGAATAGTTCATATGCACATGTTATTATACAAACACTCCAATTACAATCACATCTGTACCTAATTAACGTCTTAGCATTATTTTCAGTGTTCGTCTATTCATCACAATTGAAAATAGTCAAAGATTGACAAAGAACAAACACCGAGATCTCTATGCCGACATGAGTAGTATCGAACGACAAGATCGTAAAAGTGAAGATCACTGACGCTAGTCACCGCAAAGAATTCGACTACTTATGCTGATCGCTCTCCACTTCGATCGTAATTCACCTGCACTCTAACGGCCAATGTCACTATATTTATTTAATATGTCAAGCGCACCGTCAGCACAGAGTGAGTGAAAAGATTGCTCAATTGTAGCTGGATCGAGTTTCTATGTTTCTACATCACCCACCACAAATACTACATTTTCAATTCATAAATATTTTAAAATGTATTACTTCTGATAATTAATTCAATGAGTTGTTACCATAATTCGACTGATTTAGGAATGGTGTCTTATGCGTGCATATCTTCATTTTTTTGTCAAAATCAATCCCATATGTTAACCATCTCCTACATTTTCATGTTAAAGATGTCACTAATTATTCTATTTCGTTTTCACATGATTGGAAAGGACGCTCAGCATACCAAAAATTTTGCCCTGTCATATCCTACATCACATCACTTTATTTTCGTCATTGTAATTGCAACTAGATAATCGCTCTATTATGTCGGCAGCCGCTCGTGCATCACGAAAATGGATATGGGTCGGCACCGGCTTAGCCGTTGCCGGTGCTGCTTACTTACTCAAGTTTGGACCGGGTCAAAAAATGGTACTTGAAACAAAACCATCAGGCGATCAGTCGAAAGCAGCTGCAGCACCTGATGCGTTAGATCCAAACGCATTTCGCAAATTCAAATTAGCAGATATAAAGAAGTATAATCATAATACAAATGTATTTACGTTTGCATTTGATGATCCGAAAGCAAAATATAATGGCAAAACTGCTTCATGCGTTGTGTTTAAAGCAGATGTTAATGGAAAAGATGAAATTCGACCTTACACACCTATTTCACGACCCAATACAATTGGTCAATTAGAATTCGTCATTAAAAATTATCCACAAGGTGTCATGAGTAAACATGTTCATGAAATGAAAAAGGGTGACTCAATTGAAATCAAAGGACCTAGTAATTGTTCGGATATCTATCAAGAACATCGTTGTTTCAATTAATTGTATTTTAGTTCCAAAATACCCATATGAACCGAATAAGTTTCAACAACTTGGTTTGATTGCTGGTGGTACTGGCATTACGCCAATGGCAAGTCGTCATCAGATTTGAAATCAGTTAATAATATACACTATTCTATTAGATTCAAATGATCGAAGAAGTTCTCTTCAATCCGGATGACAAAACCAAAGTTACACTTCTATTTGCAAATACAACTACCGATGATATTCTTCTCAAAGAAGATATCGATAAACTTGCTCAGAAATATCCAGATCGTTTCAAGGTTCATTACACAGTTGATAAACTTGCTGATAAGAATGCTAAAAAAGCATGGAAAGGCGAAGTTGGGTAAGTGAACTTCATCGTATTCTATGTTCCATGAAGTGCACCTATTATTTAGCTACATCACACCTGATATGCTGAAACGATTAATACCGATACCAGCTAAGCAAGATGATGAGAGTTTATTGATTATGGTTTGTGGTCCGCCTGGATTCATGAAATTGCTCAGTGGAGAGAAAACCAAAGATTATAAACAGGTTGGTTTTTTACAGAACAAAGTTACGACTGTTTCACGCTTATTAACGTATAAAATCTATTTATTTTAGGGTGAACTGACCGGTCTTCTTAAAAAGCTTGGCTTTACCGAGAAAAATGTCTTCAAATTTTAATCTCTTTCATTCTGTATTTTTAGTTCATTTGAAACACTAAACACTAACACATGAAATAAATTGGAGAAGTATATTAGTTATAGATGACTAACTACATTATTTTCTTTTCATTATGAACAGTAAGAAAATGATCATAGGTTTCACAATATTTATTTGATATACAAGAGCAAATCATCATGAAAACATAAGTACAATTTCAAATGAAATAAGTAATAAGGAGAAACGGGATGTTCTATGTGAATATCTACTTAATTGTTCACTTTTGACTGGTATATTTTCTAAAAAACAAAGAATTGAATGAATAAAGAAGATGAGAACGAATGAACTTACGTAACAGCCTTGGTGCCTTCTGAAACGGCATGTTTGGCAAGTTCACCAGGCAATAAAAGTCGAACAGCAGTTTGAATTTCACGTGATGAAATTGTTTGACGTTTGTTATATTGAGCTAAACGTGAAGCTTCAGCTGCAATACGTTCTAAACCACAAACGATGAGTCATTTCTTTATGTTGTTTTCATATTTATAACTTACCAAAGATATCATTAACAAAACTATTCATTATAGACATTGCCTTGCTGGAAATACCTGTATCAGGATGAACCTAAATAAACGACTACGATGATTTCAATTTTTATGGGCTACAATGTATTACCTGTTTCAAAACTTTGTAGATATAGATTGAGTATGTTTCTTTTCCTAAAGAAAATTTTCCAATGTGCTGAAAATCCTTCGATCGAATGTGCATTCCAACTTACGTTTACGTCTGTTGACCTTTTTATCGCTGCTAGCGCTCGTTTTGCTAGTCACTTTCGACTGTTTGCTAATCATCTTCTTCGAGCCTTTGCTTGGTGTTTTGAGTGTTGGAGGAGCCATGTTATTTTGATGAAATTGAAATGAAATGCAATTGCAGACAAGAGGTGCTCCTTTTATAGACACATTTGTTGGGTAATGATTGGTTACAGAATGGAAAAAAGTAAAAGAACGCAATGGTTGACGTTTGCAGGGTTATATTTCATTGATCAATTTCTGCATGGTGCAATAACAAGAGCACCATTGGTGAATATCGACCAATCACATTCGAAAAAGTTGTACGTTAGTTGGACACTATATAAAGAGGAACGAAACAGAAACTTTATTTTCACACACATTTTATAAAACTATGTCAGGCCGTGGTAAAGCATCAGGTAGTGGTAAAGCTCGTGCAAAGGCCAAAACACGCTCATCACGAGCTGGCCTTCAATTTCCAGTTGTACGTATTGAATAATGTCTAGTTTCTGGTATAATTTTCATCGATATGTAGGGTCGTATACATCGTTTACTTCGTCGAGGAAACTTTGCTGAACGTGTCGGTGCAGGCGCTCCAGTTTATTTAGCTGCTGTAAGTAAAATATTGACAAACGATAAGATTCGAAGTTTCATTTGTCTAGGTTCTCGAATATCTTTCTGCTGAAATTTTGGAATTAGCTGGTAATGCTGCTCGTGACAATAAGAAGACGCGTATCATTCCACGTCATCTTCAATTGGCTATCCGTAATGATGAAGAATTAAACAAACTATTAGCCGGAGTAACTATTGCACAAGGTGGTGTTTTACCTAATATTCAACAAGTGAGTCAGTCAATGACTAATACTTCCATGATCTACGGAATTTTCCTTTTAGATGTTACTACCAAAGAAAGGGGAAGGTCTCCCCACATCAGTATCTCAAGGTGAAACGAGTTCATCGAAAAAGTCAGCAACGAAATCGACAGGAGAGAAGAAAGCACCAACAGCTAGCAATACTGCGAAAAGTTCATAAATATCTTAGTACGAATGATTCCTCTTCCCTATAAACTATCAAGTTTCATACACAACGTTTATTATATGGTTTGTTTTGATTTTTTGTAAATAAATACAGAGATAAATCCCGAAATCTACGGCACTTCTGATTGTTGTCGTACTCAAATGAGTAGAAAAAGTAATCTATTCTTCTCTTGTTTTAATAGTAAATATTTAGTATAAGTAAAAGAAAATAAGAAAACGAATAGTGACGAATAGATGTATATATCGCGCTGCTTGTTCGACATGTTTCAAGATCTATGTCACATCCGTCGACAGCACACATACATATTGTTTCATCATATTGACATTGAGTAAAATAAATGCTCTTAGATGTCCACGTAAAAGATTTGCAAAGTGTCATTTTAAATTTCATTAATTGTGCCGAATAAATTGACGGTGATAAAGTCTGTCGTGTAATTTGATTTGTTCGATCCACACTAATCACACATGCCACACCATGATCAAATAGGAAGTTTTTGCATTCTAAATCATTTGTTGCGCACAACGCTGTTAGACTAGAATATGGCTGTGGTCGGTAATCTTCATATGGTCGATAACATTTCACTCGATCAGTTAATAATCTAATGCTATTACTGAATGTTGGTGGCTTTTGATCCCAGTACGGTTTCGTACGTTGAACACATTCCGAATAGTTTAAGTTACATGCATTCGTGCTACATAAGCATGCTCGATACGAACCGCGTAGTTTGTTGAAGGGAGAAGCAACACAAAAATCATCATAGCCATTCAAAGTACCTGCGGGAAAATCGTTGCATTCTCGAACGAGATTCTCATGATAAGCTTCGATTTGATTTACTTGCAAGCATGCATAAGTAAAACCCGTTGGTCCCGCGCCCGTGATAGAGAGTGTTGTTCGAATATCGTAATTACGTGCGATAACAAGACATGCTTCACAATTGAATATCAAGTTTCCTGCCGATGGTCCATTCTGGCATGTGATGTTTCGAGTGGACACACGAATTTGTGTAGAAACTAACAGAGCGGCTGATGTTCGGAGATATAGTATGAAGAAGAAAAGAAACATGGTAATCTCGATCGAGACTAAGGTATTAAATGAATGATGTCTGTCAATAATTTCAAGATAAAATAGAGAGCTAAATTACTGATCAGTCAATATGTACTCTCAATATTGTACTTTGACAATTAAAATCTTGTTAATTTCATCGCCGTATACACTAGACTTTAGCGCCACTTCGTTATTGTTCAAGGAGGAATTGCCTTGGATTTGATGTCGCGGCATGTCTGCACTTTTAACATGTGTGCACGCGACATTAAGCAACGTCGTTGTTTTTTCTCCCTTCTCTTTTTCTTCACCTGAACGAACAACAAAACTTCAATCACCATCTTGTCAAGCTAAAAGACAGAAAGAGTAGTCATGGCTGAAAAGAAGAAGAAAAAAGGTGGCAAGAAGAAGAAGAAAGGAGGCGACAATGTCTACGAAGCTTTACTAGAATACAAGTTTGTTGAATTCGTTCAAAATCTGTTCATATCTTTAGCTATCTATTTGTGTTCTAAGAATTACTGTGATTGACAAAGAATTGGAAGAGTGGCGTTTTCGTGCGTATCAACTTGAAGAAGAAAATCAAGCTTTGTCAGGACGTGATGCACATCTACGCGAAGAATGTGCTGAGTCTATGAAAAGACTTGTCACCAATGCGTTGCAATTCGACAAAGAAAATGTTACGTATCCGAAAATCGGCAGAGAAGAAGTGAGTTTTTCGTTCGTAGAATTGTGTTTAGTCTGAGCGTTTCCTCGTTGTGTGTGAAGGTTCACGCCGCTGTACATGAAAAGATGAATGCAGCTGCCGAACAAGAAGCAGAATTACGAAGTAAATTTTGATTGTTAATTAAAAATGAAATATTTCTGTGTGATTTGAAGAAATTCATGAGCAAATGCTTCGAGTGGAAGTCGAAATATTCAAAGTCCGGAGTTTAATCAGGCAATGTATCAACTATCGTGATGTCACACGAATTGAAGAACAACGCGCAATCGATTCATTAAAACGCGAGCTCGCCAATATGACAGAAAATTATGAAGTGCTCACAAGTATTTGATTATGGCTCTTCTAAAATGTTGCGTCTCTACTTATGAATATATTCTTTAGCATACTTAGCAGCAAGTACGAATGAAGAACGGATAACATTGACACAAACAGCACAGAACAAAATTGATCAAAGGACTCGTGCAGCGACCGAACGAGTGGCATTAGGTCTCGATCAATTTACGAAAAAGATGCTAAGTGAAAATCAATACATGACACATGAAGTAAACCGAAGAACTTCCTCTTCTGTCTTTTTTTCTAATCACGAGATTGGTTTTGATTTAACAGCTCACTTTACAAGGACAACATGTGACACAACTTGAAGAACAAGTGCGAGCATTGGAACAAACAAATCTTGTTATTAGCGAAAAATTGAATGTCGCACATGTTGCTGATACAACTGCTTTCAAGTAATAATGCTCGAACTAATATATAAATGTTTCTTGAATGTTTTCTATAGAAACACATTTGTAACAGATTTGTTCGCGGATGATATCGCAAAGGATATCGGCAACAATGCTTTGCTGGCAGTGGATTTAGGACAATTAACAATACGCAGTGATACGGGCGAGAAAACATTCGAACAATTAATAAGTATGTTTTTACTTTGTTCTTTCAATCAGATATCTCTTTAGAACTCTATTTCAGATGAATTGGATAAAAATACACCACGATTAGCAACAATCGATGATGAATCCGTATGTATCATGTCTTCGTTATAATGAATTTCTTTCTTTTCTGGTCTTGTAGACTATTGTTTCTCCAACGGCGAATCTTCATGTAGAAGGCACTCACATGTCAGTTCTCTCGCCTCCAAAACTCGACGAGGAAGAGGAAAAATATCTCGATTTCAAAGGCCTGACATGGATCGATCCACCCCGATTGAAACAAGCGCTACGCAAATCGTAACTGAACACACGTCGCATATATCCTTCTGTTAATTTTTTTTTTATTAAAAGAAAAAGAAAGCATTGTACACACTCAATGAGAAAAAAGGCAAAAAAAAGAAATCTCTTATAAAACAGATGAAGCTATGGGTGGTGTTGTATGTCTAGAATTTGTACCAAAAGATGTTGCAAATGAACTACTATTTGTTAATGCACATAATTGATAGAAATCTGGATTATGTGATGGAACAACTAAATCAGGTGAGGGCGATAATAACGGTTGTTCACTATTTGGTGATGTACAAACAGGCACTTGGTCGATATCATCATCTTGTAACAACCAAGGATATTCGTAGATCTGTTGAAGCAATGTCTGTCGTTCCACAGCTAATTGTTGATCATATTCTTCACTATTTAATTCAAAGGCGTTCGTTTCATCTGCTCCATTATCATCAAAATTCATTCGTATCTAAGATTGAAAAGGAGACGAAATCAATCTGAAACAAGAAAATTTGTTGACTTTTACCATTCGTTCAATGTGTGATAGTTTTGCTGTCGACTCTTTTGCTGTCATTAAGAGTTGTTGCTGTCGTTCGTTAACGAATCTTCGTTGTTCAGCACAGTCATGTGACCAGACGTGTAATTCCGAATCTGAACCATATGTATTCATTAAATTCAGTTCGATTGAATGTTCCTGGATGATATTTGAGTGATACACATGAAACTGTACTTCATCGTCTGCTATACAGCATAGCTTTTGTTGAAGATCAGAATCTGAGAGAACACGGCGAAGGAAAATCAAACGATTGAATAAACCAGGAAACATGAGACGTTTTTCAGGTTTGACAATTTCGGTTTTACTAGTCGATAGTGGCTGTAACGAAGAAGAATGATCAGGAGAGCTGTGATCGTGATCGAGGAAATTGTCTTCAATATATTCTGACATGTTGAATAATGGATTCACATCTGAACATGTGGAATCGGTCGAATCAGCAAGATCGTCGATGATAACAGGTAATGAATGATTAATTAGAATTTTTTCGAATGTTTCAGAACGAGAAAACGTCGATGATGATGACGACGAGGATGATGAGAGTGATGATTTGGAAGCTAGTTCTTTTTGTTGAGACATCTTAGGAGGAGCAGCAACAGCTTCGAGACTATCAATTGAGATATCTTTGTCGAGTGGATTCGATGACAATGGTAATGGTGGTGATGCTGTTGATGTTAGTGTTGTCGAAGCGAGTGGAATGATAATACCATTCGAACAACGATTACGTACAAATGGACAAAGAATTGATGAGCCATCGGATAACTCTCGAGTGAATTCTTCCAATTTATCCATCTCCACTAAAACATCGAGAACAAAGAAGATAGATCAAAGAATATTCGTATGGATCCTAACCTTCTTTCACCGGTTTTCTTGAACATCGTTCGTTTGTTGTATCAAGCCAACTTTTAACAAGTCCAGTACTTCGTCGCCTTTCGTTTGTGTCATTTTTCACTACATTAGCCGAGATGATTTCGTCCTTGACATCGGACGATGACCAAGTGGAATATCCTTCATCTTGGACGATAGCTAACAATTTATTTTGTCGCTGATTTTCTTCAATACTGGATTCACTCGATGTTGAGTTCATTTGTTCGATGGCACACAATGGCTTCTCTTCCGTAGGTTTATTGAATTTCTTCGTAGATGCAATTGGTTCTACGGTGCTTTTCTTTACTACGGGCGGTGTGGTGCGCGTGCGTTTACTTATCACTGTTGAACCCGGCGGATTCGTAGTAGCCGCGGTTATTGAACGTGATCGACATTTGGTCGAAGAAGTTTGTACAAGAGATGGTTTCGATGTCGATGGCGGTCGAATAGTCTTCTTTGCCGTTGTTGTGTTCGCTGGTGCAACAGCTCGAGAAGATGGAACTGTCGAATCTTTCTTTGTCTTTGCTGCAACAGATGTCTGAACATTGATGGCTTTTTTCACGGGTACTACTTGTTTTGTTAACGATGCCGTTGTCCGAATGGGTAATTTCGAAGCTTTCTTAACCGAAAGAGAACGATTATTATTATTATTATTGTTTAATGGCAGCGTTTTATTATTTGAAGTGTTAGTTGCGTTCGCTAGTGGACGATTGTTTGAACAACGCGATGGTAATCGTGAGGGACGTATTACAGCTGGTGCTGTTAAGGAAGGCATTGCTCGTGTTAATGAACAACGCTGAACATTGGAATTTGGAGTACGCTCGTTTGTTGTCATCGTTTTGACATTAGAAAGCAAAGTTGACGATGGTACTTCTGCTTCCTCTTGTGTCTCTTTTTCTGATATTTTTGTAATTATGAATGTTTCGGAACGTTGAAGAACGCGTTGCTCTTGTTCTGGTTCGTCTTTTTGTTCCACTGGGGATTCTAGAAGAAAAATAACGGTTCTCCAAGTTATGATTATCGTGCATTTTGAGAAAAAGACTTTCTACCTATCGCTTTGTTGGTAATGGATAGTAAAGGTAATTGAACAGTTGTATCTTGATTGTACAATGGCTAGGAAAAACAAAAAAAAAACAAGTTTCATTTATTCGATCGCTACATCGGCTAGTTCTTTTTTTTTATTTCGAAAGAAACGAGACAATTATTCTTATTTCCGTTGAAGATGAATTTGACCCGAAGCAATAGAAAGTATCTATTAAACTAATGTTTGTTCGAAATGATGAAGTTACATCATAAATAATGTCAGTAAAGAAAACGGACGGATGTCATTTATGTTAATAAAACATTTTGGCTCGAAAGTTTCTATCAAAATAACGTGAAGATTGACTTACCAGATCGAGTGTCCAACTACCCGATGTAGAAAATGAACAATGAGTTGTTGTTGATGAACATGATGACGACGATGAAGATGATGGGGATAGAGATGATCGATTTTGATAGAGATGTCGAATAAATTCAGCAGTTATATTTGGAGGAGATAAATATTGACAATTCGAAATCAGTTCACAAGATGGTGGATTGAAATTTTCCCATGAGAGACTTCTGATATGTTTGATTCGATGTTCAATCTATGAAGTCAAACGAACGGTTCGACATCTTCTCTCGCCTACAATTTGTTAAATATTACTCGATTTCGCTGGTCGTCTTCAATCGCGTCAGCAGTTAATGTTGATAGTCGTTCGATAACATGATATATTGATGCACATTCTTTGCGAATATTCTAAATAAATAAATATTTCCTTGTCATCAACAGATAAGATCATCAAATAATAGTTGCTCTTTTGTATTCATTTTTCTACTTTTGCATAGATGCATCACTTTGTGCATGTGTGTAAAATGAATGAAAGAGTTACATCATAAAATGTATATATTCATTCGACCCTTCTCACTTAAATACAATATTAGATGCGTGTGTCACTTTTGTATGTATGCTCTGAGCTGTGTGTGTGTGTGTACTTTCGGTATACAGTCCATCATCATCAAGAATGAAGGTTATTAGAGAAGGTAAATTGATGATAGGAGAATAAAAATGAGTGAAATCCCCGGAAGGAAATTGAACATTGAATTTGACCATCAGTTGCGATGTGCTACGCCTGATTATTTATTCAAAGAAAAGATGCTGTGACCTGTCGAGATACAGACGGTAATCTGAGCCGTATGTTGACCCATTGACAGAGTGTAGTTTATGAACGGAAATCAACTGACAAGAAAAGATAGACAGACAGACAGACATTTCTTTTTCAAGTGGAATGATCATTGAAGCATCGCGAAGGATGCCATCGAGAAATATGTCTTTCAACTCGTGTTAATGAAATTTAGCATTTCTTTTCTTTTTCACTGTCAACATTAAATCACCTTCTATCGATTAGTAAAACTCAAGGAACCGTAAAGATGGTTTTACTTACAATGAATGCCTCAGATGGCGATGTTGTCGTCGGTCGACTGACCATTTTCATAAGACAAATGAAAATGTTCAAATGAAGAAGAAGCAATGTCCGGTGATTTCTTCTTTTTTTTCTTATTCTATTTCTACTCTGTCACATCTGCTTTCGTTGTTCATCCGTTTTCTCTTCAATGGAAAGAGTAACTACTACTCATGATTGCTGACCGCACACCATTAACTATCAACAACAAGAAAGACGATGACGAAGAAGAGAGAAAAGAACGAAGACCGGCGAAGAAAGAGAGGAATAATTGTTATAGGACATATGCCGCTCTGTATATTGTTTTGGCAGTGATAGTAAAGATGGGAAATGACCAAAAGGCGGATTATGAAATCAAAGTCTTTTTCGATCTAATTAGCCGCAGATTTTCTCCTTTGTTTTTATCAAACAATGCATGCTTTGATGGGATTGATACTGACCTTTTCTAAGAGTAGACATCATTACGCAAAAGCTTGTACATTATCATTCTTGGCGTTTTTCGCTTACCTCATGCATAATTGCTGTTCTTAAAACCATCGTCGTTAATTGATCTAGAAAACTTTCATATTCTTGTCGTTGACATTGATTTTCGACAAATAATCGTCCATTTTCTTGTTCAAGCTGACGGATATGTTCTTGGAGGGAACGTGTTTGCTGAGTGTCGACACTTGTTGTGCACTATTAGTAATTGATAGATAGATAGAAGAAGAAGAAAAAGTTATATGAAACACAGATGGAATATATTTTTATAATATATATTATTTACCAAAGCCTCAAGCTGATCAATGCGTTTGTGCAATTCGACATTCTCATCTTTGAGAAGTGACACACGTTCATCGAATTCACGGATCTTCGTCTAGTGAAAAGAGTACATTTCAATATAATCGAATAAAATTCGAATTTACTTCGTATAGCGAAGGATCCTGGAGTTTATTCTTCCATTTGAGCAATATACTCATATTCGTCGATTACTAGACATTGGCCATGACTGAAAAAAAAGAGAAAATGTTCTATTCTAGGACGTACATATACTGGCACAGATGTGTATGTAGGAAACAGAAAGAGAGAAGAAAAAAAATGATCGGACAAGTAGGAGCGAAATTCTCTCTCTCTCGCACACTTGAATGTCAATCGGCTCGACAGTGTACATACAAGTGCATATAGTTCAATGAACAAATGATGAGGAGAAAAAGAGGACGAAAGAACGAAAAAGTTCGTTCGTAGCTAGTATTATGTATGCAGATTGGACCATAGTACCCCCTCCCCCCATATGATTGAATATACTCGTTGAAGGTTTAGTGTATATGTATATATAGTCTAGACTACAGTTATATACGTTTATCGTTGATGTAAGAAGCGAAATAACAGTAAAGTCAAGAATAATATTATTTGAAACCTTTTGAGACTGGCCAGCTCTAATCACTTTCTCTTGAAAGCTATCAAGACGTACGACAATGACGATAGCTTGCTCTTCCGCGCCATTAATGCCTTTGTATTGCTACTCGTAACTACTACTACTGCAAGCACTTCATTCTTTCTCGGCTCCTTGTTCTCTGTCATTGCGATTGTCTACCTCGTCATCTTGTAATTGGACTTGCGCAATAAAAGTTAAAAAACGAGCTGCGAGAAGAAGAGAAAGAGGTAAGAGTGAAATGTCAACTAAAAGAAAAGTAGGGGCGATTATATTAAATATAAAGACTTGAGGCGATCTGTCAGGGACAGTCGAAAGAAGAAAAAAGGAAAATGTTGCATGTCACGAGATAACAATGGAAGCATCCTAATGACTGACCGCAAACATACACTCTCGATAAAAATAGCCACTTTCTTTGTACTAATCCTCCCTCTCTTTTTCGTGTCCACGTTGTTGACATATCATCGATAGACGAATAGCATATGACGACAAAAGAAGAAGTAGATGATGATGATGATGAATAAGAAGAAGAAAGTAGTCCGGCTTTATATATCTCTTTCATTATGTAATTGATGTTTGCCATATACACTAGCCCTCGTTTATCTCTCCATTCATCTTAACAACGAGTAAAAGAAGAGCTCAGCTTGGGCATGAAAGAAAAAGGATTTCGATTGTCTATCTCGTGATTTGTAAACTACCATCGTTTACCTACTCTCTCATACTATATACGATTGTTATTCTGGCAGTACTTTTGTTATTCCTCTTTATATATATATATATATCTATCTGTATAGACAATGCTACCGATGACAATGACAGCGACAATACTCTGTGCGTGTTTATCTGTATTCCAATAGTAGAGAATGCAGCTCCCGATCGCGTTCTATCTATCTCTCTATCTTTCCTTTGTATACCGGTAGTAGGGAAGAGACAAATGTCTGTACGTTGTTTGGCTGACAAACATTCCTATTCCTACTTTTTTCTCTCATTTTCCCCTATCATTTGCTGTTCTTCCAATAGCACAAGGACTGCAAAATGAAATGTGTATATGTGTGTGTGTGTGTGTGCGACACTATACTAACCAGTAGTGCATGTTTCTTTAGCCGAAAACATTGTCTGTAATTAGTGCATTTTGTCTTACATCTTGTCTTCTCCCCTTCTTCTTCTTTTTTACATTTACGCAAATCATCAAGAGAATGATGACTTATTGTTCATTCTTGCCGACTATGAAAATGATCAACTCGTACTAGTTGACGAGGTGTGTTGTTGAGTATGAATGAAAACCTACCTTTTTGTCGCTAAGACGCGCACTTATATATGTATGTAGCTTAATGTTCTCGTTCAATTTCTTTCTTGTCAAATTGAGTATCAATTACTATTGTGTAAAGTTTTTCTCTCTTCATTGTGTAATATGAAAGTCATTGGAAAGTAGGAGCTATGTATGTGTGTTCTACTTTTCTATAGAGAACGATACAAGATTCTTCGTGTTCGAAGAGAAAGGGAAAGTTACTCAGTTGCTAATTGGTTCAAGGTTGTTCATCGAGAACGATAATGGAAAAAGAAGAAGAAGAAGAAATTCAGCCTTAACCATCCATCAATTCTCGTTTATCTTTATCTAGTTGTTCCTTTGCACGAATGCTCATAACTTGACCTCGCCATAGTAGAAATATCGAGGCAAGGTCAT